>JANHMN010000003.1:66393021-66426150 GCA_030674055.1 Rhabdomys pumilio | reverse complement strand
TGTGCCAATGCTGTTGTAAATATATCTGTACTAGCTGGCATACTAACGTATCACAATCAGTTCCAAGGTCATCTTCAGTGGACAAAACTTAGCAACAGATGACTCTGCTGTTTGCTTGCACGTGACTAGACAATACTTTTGGTTGCTTTTTAAAAATATATTCCCACTTATTAAAAAAATATTTGAAACCAAAATGATACCGCTGGCTGAGGCCTTTACTTTTTTTTTTTTTTTTTGCTTTTCTGTGTTGCTTGACTGCCACGGGGTTGGGGTGGCTGTGTGGGGTGAGTGAACTGTGTAGGTCAATCAAGATGGTATTGACTGATTAACACAATTCTCAGAATGTCCCTTGTAATTAACTGACACCTGGATGTGCTTAAGGAATTTTTGGATGAATAAGAAATTTCCTTCTTACTCATTTATGAAAGGTCAAAAAGGTTGCAAAAGGAAACCCTTTGCTCCATCTTTTTCAGTAGGGGCTCTCTAGGTAGAACTGTGGAATGCTTCCTGTGGTTTAAGGGACTCTAGCCATCCTGATCACAGCAAACATGGCTCTGCCAGGCCTTGCCTTCCCCCCATTCCCTCCACCTAGATAAAAACAAAACAAACAAACAAACAAATAAACAAAAAAACTATTAGCTTACATTCCTTTTTTTCTTTTTCTTTTTTTATTGGATATTTTATTTACATTTAAGATGTGATCCCCTTTCCCCATTTCCCCCCACCCAGGAACCCTCTATCTCATCTCCCCTCCTCCTGTTTCTATGAGGATGTGCCCCCCACCCACCCACCTACTCCCACCTCCTCACCCTCAAATTCCCCCACACTGGGGCATCCAGCCTTCACTGGACCAAGGACTTCCTCTCCCACCTATGCCCAACAAGGCCATCCTCCCCTACATATACAACTGGAGCCATGGATCCCTCCCTATGTGCTCCCAGGCTGGTGGTTGAGACCCCGTGGAGCTCTGGTTGGTTGGTATTGTTGCTCTCCCCATGGAGCCACAAACCTTTTCTGCTCCTTCAGTCTTCTCTCTCACTCATCCATTGGGAACCCCATGATCAGTTCAATGGTTAGCTGTGAGCATCTGCCTCTGTATATGTCAGGCTCTGGTAGACCTCTAAGGAGACAGCTATATCAGGCTCCTTTCAGCATGCACTTCCTGGCATCCATATCAGCGTCTACCTTAGGTGACTGCACATGGGATGGATACCCATGTGGAACAGTCTCTGGACAACCCCTCCTTCAGTTTCTGTTCCACGCTTTGTCTCCATATTTTCTCCTGTGAGTATTTTGTTACTCCTTCTAAGAAGGACTGAAGCACCCACACTTTGGTCTTCCTTGTTCATGTGCTTTCATGTGGTCTGTGAGTTGTATCTTGGGTATTGTGAGCTTTTGGGCTAATGTCCAATTATCAGTGAGTGCATACCATGTGTGTTCTTTTGTGATTGAATGACCTGAATCAGGGTGATATTTTCTAGTTCCATCCATTTGCCTAAGAATTTCTCGAATTCATTGCTTTTAGTAGGTGAGTAATACTCCATTGTGTAAATGTCCCACGTTTTCTGTATCCATTCCTCTGTTGAAGGACATATAGGTTACATTCCTAAAGGTGGCCACCAAGGTTTATTCCCTTATTTGGCAACTCCTCTTGCAGGAGGGCAGTTGGTAACTACCAAAGTCTAGCTATCAAAGAACTGAAGTTCAGTTATCGAAAGTCCACCTTAGCTCAACTAATTAACATGATCAATCAAAATTAAACACCTTATCCTAACACAAGGTTTCGCCCTTTTACCTTTATAAACTACCATTTGCCTATGGGCCACTGTCTCCTCTCTATCCAGAGGCTTTTGTTCCTTTGTTCCCTACCCTCCCACCTCTGATAAATATGCATTTCTCCTCTCCCATAATCTCTTCACCTTCTCCCTCTTCCTCTATCTCCCATCTTTGTCTCTTATTCCCTGTCTTTTGTCCTTCAGGGACATTTATCTCTCCTTTATGCTGAGAACTTGGTCTTGGGGTGCTTGGAGCAGATTCCTAAAGTGGTGACCAATGTCACTTGGTTTTCCAAGAGTTTTTCTACAGTGGGTTGGGATCTTCCAACCACCCCTTCCTGTACATTCTCTCTATGATGATGTTTTTCTCTTTACCATAGAAAAGAACTGGGTGGGGTTCCTGGGAGTGAGGTTCTGTGTCTCAGCTCTTGGACTTTTTTCACAGCCTAGCAGACTGAGGAGATCAGCTGGCCTTTCTCTGACTTCCACTTTCCTGCAAAACCCTCCCTTCAATCCCAGGGTGAAAAATAGAGAATACTAAGAACTTAGAATAGTTATATACTTATTTTTCACCTGTGAGTAGGAGAATCTGGTGATCTTTCCTCTATTCTTCACCTTCAAATTCACACAGACACACACACAGACACACACACACACACACACACACACACACACACACACACACACACCCCAAACCCCCAAAACAAAACAAAACAAAACAAAAACAAAAACAAAAAACCCAAACCTCCATGTCTCAGTTGTGAAAAATAATGTTAGCCAGGCTCAAGTTCTCATGATTAATTGTTAAGCTTACATTCCTGTTGTCTTCCTGCGGGTAGACTTCAGATCATGCTAGCTAAAATGTCTGAAATTAAAAAGGAAAGTTCCAGAGAACTTTCCAGGAACTTTGTTAGTTTACTGGTAACAAATTAACACAGTTTTCTTACACATGAAAGTTAAATTTATTTTGGCATTTGAATTTCTATCTTAAGGTCAAAGGAGATGTTGCCTGTGCCCTGGACTACTTGCTGCCTGACCTTACCTGCCCTTGGGTGATGGAAGTGAACTGGCGCAGAGTCAACAACACAGACTTCAGGAACAGGTGAGAGATGCTGCTGCAAGCTCCTTTAATAACCCCTCACTGGTGCTCCATTGGTCCCAAGAAAGCATCTCTTCTAAACAGCACTTTCTGATTGGCTGGCATTGTATGAATCAGCAATCCTTGGTCTCTCAGGCAGTCCTCAGTTGGATCCTTTTGCAGGAGATGCTTTTGTGGCTGTGAGGCCCCCAGTGTTTACATAGAGATAGCCCTATGTTCTGCTACAAGGAGGGAAAGAGAAAGAAGAAGACTATCAAATAAGTGATAGGGAAGGGAAGACTATATATATTGCATGTATGATGTGAGTGAGTTCCAGCAAATGCATGCCATGGCATATAGGTGGAGACCAGAAGACAACCTCAAAGTTAGGTATCACATTTTACCCTTTACCTTGTTTGAGACAGGATCTACTTGTCACTAGCCACAACATATGGCAGAATAGCTGGGTTATAAGCTTCTAAGCCACTTCCTTTCTCAACATAACACTCAGATTTCAATCATATACTACCATGCTTGGCTTTATGGAGGCTCTGGGAGATCTGAACTCAGGTCCTCAGGCTTGCATAACAAGCATATTTCCCACTGAACAATTCTTTCAGTACAAGGAGAGTCCACATCTGTTTCTCAGGTCTCAGAAGTCTACCTTCCCTGCAACCTACCACTTTAGTGGACATCCACCTTACAAACACTTCTGAGAAGAATTTTCAGAGTCACTTCTGTCTTATAGAACCAGTTGGAGGACACTGGATGCTGGACTGTGAACTGTCTGGTTGTCTGGTTTGATTTCTCTAGTTAGTCAGATAATATGAGTGTTTGTGTATAAAGTTTTATTGGCATTCTGTCTCTACCTGGGAAGCTTCCATGTTAACAACAGCAGAATCAAGTGGTTACCCTAGAGACCATGTGTCCTTGAAAAGCTCAAGTATTTACTTATTGGCTTTTTATAGAAACAGCTTGCTGACCCTTGTTCTATGTTTCAAGAAGCCTGTGATAATTGTTTATGTTGGAGGTACTCATTTTCCTAAGCAGCAAGCATATCCCCAGCCCCCGCTGAAAGCAAATCTCTTACTACCTTCTACTCCATTCCTTGTATCTGCAATAGCAGTCATAGGACTGAGAGGATCCCGTGTGTAGTGGAAAGAGATGCTGGATTTATGGGCAGGAACATCTTCTCACAAACCAGCTGAGAGAACTTAATGAAATTTTCTCATAGTGTATCTACAAATTTCTAATGAGGCATCACACTTGGAGCCTTCTGGCACACAACAATCATCCCTTAATACTACCTAGCATTTTTTCCATTTTTTCTTTATTGGTTATTTTATTTATTTACATTTCAAATGTTGTCCCTTTTCCTGGTTTCCCCTCCACAAATCACTATCTAATTTTCCCTCTACTTTGTCTCTGTGAGGGTGCTCCCCCACCTACCTACCTACTCCCACCTCATTGCTCTAGCATCCCCCTAAGCTGGGGGCATCGAGCCTTGACAGGATGAAGGGCCTCTTCTCCAATTGATGACAGATAAAGCAGTCCTTTGCTATATATCTAGCTACAGCCATGGACCCATCTGTGTATACTCTTTGGCGTGTGGTTTAGTCCTTGTGATTTCTGGTGGATCGAGTTAATTGATATTGTTGTTCTTCCTATGGGGTTGCAATACCCTTCAGCTCCTCCAGTCTTTCTCCTAATTCTTTCATTGAAGTCCCCAGGCTCAGTCTAATGGTTGGCTGTTAGTATCTGCATTTATATTAGTCAGGTGCTGGCAGAGCCTCTCAGAGGACAACTATAGCAGGCTCCTGTCAGCAAGTACTTTTTGACATCAGCAATAGTGTAGGGGCTTGGTGTCTTCAGATGGGATGGATTCCTAGGTGGGGCAGTCTCTGAATGCCCTTTCCTTTGGTCTCTGCTTCACTCTTTGTTCCTGCATTTCCTTTACAAAGAAAAATCTGCAGAAGAAAACATTATGAGAAAGTTGGCTAAACACGAACATGGGGGAGAAAGATAGCCCTGCAAGAAGGATCATGGCTAGCAAACTAGGAAAGGAACAAAGATTGGTCACCTCAAGTTTTGTTTACTGAGATGGGACTAAAGACTGCTTGCCCAGTATGACTAGATAGAACTTTGCATCTGAGACCTGTACTCCACTGTTCTCATGCCAACTGGGGAATAATTAACTACATTTAGTTGCTAGCAGCGTTTAACTCTGTAGTCAGGTCAGGATGTTCTGTGTTGCTCAGAAGTTAGGATGAATATCAAGACAGCTAGCTGCATTTGTTCCCGTGCCTGATACCTTTCTGCTCTTGTGAATATTGGGCCAGAAAGGAACATAAAATTACATTTATTGCCATCAGTTTACCCTCTAGCTTTATGGTCATCTTAAAACCCTGCAATGAGTGCATTTTTTGTTGTTGTTGTTGTTGTTTGTTTTTGTTTTTTTAATGAGTGCATTTTTGACCATGGGCTATTCTTTTGGTTTATGTTTAACTGAGCAGTGACAAGCATCATCTATTGGACTGGTTGATAAAAGGTGTTTCAAAGTTTCCCTGTGCCCTCCTTAAGATTCTATCTTCTCCCCCATTTCCCAACTCATTGCTTACTCATTGATTTAGTAAAGAAAAGGCTGAATAAATGTTTAATATGGGAAAGGGTAAATTATAAGTTAATATCACATCAAGCTACAGGTAGGCAAAAACCTTAAACATGACATAAGCCAAAGTAGACTTCCATTACAGGTAGCATGATGTGTGTTCTAGGCTGTTTCTTCTATGACAATGAGGAGATTTTTTAGGCACCATGACAGAGGCTGATCAGGTTC
Source organism: Rhabdomys pumilio (assembly GCA_030674055.1). Taxonomy (NCBI): domain Eukaryota; kingdom Metazoa; phylum Chordata; class Mammalia; order Rodentia; family Muridae; genus Rhabdomys; species Rhabdomys pumilio. The sequence continues at coordinate 66,420,461 of JANHMN010000003.1, read as the reverse complement.
TGACATTCAGGAGTCATTTTTCTACAAGGTCTAAGGAAGGAGGTGAGGGCTAATGAGATAGCTCTGGTGGTAAAGTGCTTTCTGTGCAAGCATATAGGACTTGAGTTCAATCCCCAGAAGTCACTTAATAAACTCAAGCATGACTCATAATTTCCAGTGTGACTCATAATTTCAGTCTGGGAAGACAGAGACAGGAGGAGTCCTGGTGTTTGATGACTAGCCAGGTTGCCTAATTAGTAAATTTAAGACAATGAGAGCTCCTTTCACAACAAAACAAAGCAAAAAGCTCTGAAGAGGCTCACCCTCCACCAAGAAGACAACAGAGGTGCTCAATCACTCTCAGGCTGAGTCTGCTGGTGTTTAGCCCTAGCCAGCACCCTGGAACCTAGTGAAAGGAAAGTGTAAGGGTCCAGAGAAATCATTCACAATAAACATGGAAGGGGCCTTTGACTCTGGGCTCATTAATCCCCACCTCTTAGATACTCATTGTCTAAGATAACATTCAAGCCTACTGCTTTGTCCTCCAGACCAATATTAGGATTCTAAGGCATCCTATGGATGTTCCAACAATGTTCTTCCCAGAGGGGACTAGATTTGAGCTCCCTTGGTTATAGGAGAGCAGAGGAAGTAACAGGAGGAACGGGTTAAACATTTCTCAAGATGTTAGGCAAGAGTAGTAGTTTGAAGCTATTTGACTAGTTTATGAAGAGTGAGGTTGGCCAGAACTATGTCACAATGAGAAAAAAAATAGTTGCTGTCCATTTTAAGAAAATTTGCCCTCCAGCTTTGTCAGACCCATGATGTTGGCAAGGGTGAGCCGGGAACTTGGAGAGCATCTGGTCTGGATCCCATGGTGAGCGGTAATAACCAGAATGAGGCATAGTGCACAGCAGGTGTGCACAGGTGGGAGAGGAGCAGGAAGTAGGCCCAGTGTGGTATGGGAGTTGCAGAAAACAGACTGGTTTCACAAAGTCCTGAAATTGCTTCAAGGGACTTGGAGGGCTATTAATTTTTAGCAGTCAGGCCTGTGGGTGCCCAAATGCCATAATTAGGTCATTAAAAGTAAATGTGATAGAACTTTATATTGAACCAAATGCTTCCTCAGTAGGGGCCATGGAATAAAAACAGTTTCTGATATTAAAAGGATATGAAGTTTTATTTTATGCACAGATAAGATCTGAGTAACCTATGAAACTTCACAGTTACAAATGAACATGTGCTACAGGCCGAGGAAATAGAATACAGTCTTTTTCTACTGATTCTCAGAGATAATGGGTAACTAATTACTTTCTTTTGCAAAACATATTCTAGACATCCTAGGTAATGGTTCTATAGAAAGCAATTCTACAACTGTCTACCTACCTCCAGGTCCTGAGAAGTTGGAAAGGACTCCAGTGGGAGCTTGAGGTTGGCATGTATTGTCTTGTGCCCTGTGAGTCTGGGATAAATCTGTAGGGAGGTTCATTGGAAGTATTTGATCCTTGTTCCTGCAACCTTTTCTGTTGTCTCACTCAGTTTCAGGAAGGCTCTGGAGGATGGTTTTGGTCTTAGTAGTGGAAGCTATAAACTGAAGATCTGAAATTGGGAGATTGGAGCCCTTAGAGGAACATTTGCCAATGAGGGTCAACTGGCAAGATACATAGAAATGGAATGGAGGGCTTGTTGATAAGGAGCTGGGGATGAGTTCAGTCACATAGGTGGGGAATCTTTTGGGTATGTGTGTTTGCTGGAATCTACCTATGATATATGGAGGCTATGCATCAATCTAAGACTCTGTCTTTACTTTGTAAGAAACTTTCTCTCTCTCTTTCACACTCTCTTTCTCTTCCTCTCTCTCTCTCTTTCTTTCTTTCTTTCTTTCTTTCTTTCTTTCTTTCTTTCTTTCTTTCCTCCTTTCTTTCTAACATACTGTCTCACTAGTCTGGAGCTAGTCAAGTAGGCTAGACTGACTGGACAGTGATTACACATTTATCAATTCTTCTCTATTGCCACACATTGGGATTTAAAATACATGCCCATTGATACTGGTCTTTCCCATGGGTTGGAGATGGAATTTTAGCCCTCGTTCTTGTACATCCATCAAATGTTCTTCCGACTGAAGCACCTTCCTTGTCCCTATTTTCTAATGCCCAGCAAAATCTAAAGAACACTGGGCAGTCCAAAGTGAAACAAATGTCATCTTTAACTTCGATCATGGTTGACTGGAAGCAAAAGTTCTGTTTGATTGCCACCATTGCCACCAAACCGTCCCCTACTTCAAAATAAGAAGAAAAGCCTCTGTTGAAGTCAGAAACCTCATTAAGCAAAGGAAGGAAGGAACAAAAGATGTCTAGAGAAGCACTTAACTACAGTCTGGGGCAAGGAGTTTTAATTCTGATGATCTAAAAGATATTGCAATTATATTGGACTTGGCACTCACTGCTGTGAGACTGCTTTTACAGAGTAAAATGACTGGGGATTGATTTATTCTGTGGCAGAGTATAGAAAACTCATGGGCCTGCACTGAAGGTCACAAGTAGTAGGAATGCATGCCATCCTACAAATGTGAGAAGAACCACAGGCTGAGGAGCAGAGTGTGCTTACCTGCCATGACTACAATGAAAAGTCTTTCCTTTAATGCAACTTGTTAGTCACACCTGCCCAGGATGCATCACTAATACTCAGTAGTTTGGCTACTGCTTCACTTATTTTGTCGTCTCTAATGTGACATTTTTGAAAAACCACCTGATAGTTTCTCCATAGTCAACATCTTTGCTTCAGTTTCTCTCTGCCACATGTACATTGCTTCTGGATCCCTTCTGGAACTATGCATTGTGTGTCTCTAGCTCTGAGATACACTCCCAGTCACTTCCCAGAAACTCCTCTGAGGATTGGATAAAGCCTCACATTAGCTCTAGGGCTGAGGTCCAATCAAGTGTGGATGAGTGTACTTGGCTCTCTCTTCTTTCTCCATTCGTATTCCTGTACCACTGGTAGACTTTCAGATGGCACATCTGACCCTCCCCTGTATAACAATTGAAGACACAAATAGGTATTGGAAAATTTGTACAGTTTATAATATAGAGCTACTGTATTCAGTATCTATTTAAAATTCACCACATGATTCTGATGCCATGACTCAACAATTTGATATATTTAAGGCAAGGGGACACTTACCATCCACTGCATATCACTGAAAGGTAAATGAGGTTGGTCCAGGCACTTTAGTTGGCAGAATCTATGCTGTATTAAGTTACATATAAGTGATCATGAGAACCGGAAAGCAAGCCTCAAACTCTAAATGCAAACTTTAAAATATACTTAGCTGAAATAATAAGGAAGACTATATAATTTATTATGAACTTCAGTGGAATTGTAAAAGGTGTGGGCGGTCAGAATCTTTCAGTGTTCTTGTCTCTTTGGTCACCTTGACAGCTAAATTATTAGGAGGTAGGATGAGAACATATTTTATAGCCAAGAAGGTGGGCTTCTCAAAAAAATAATGTTAAGGTTAAGCTAATTTATTGAAAATCTGGATAGACATGTTCTTAATTTCCTTATGACTAGCTGTGACCTCTGTGGAGGAAAGACTTTTAAAATTTGTTATTTCTGTCTTTCCTGAGTAATTTGTTTGGTAGTGAAGAGATTTTGTTATTTTTTTTTTTATACTCGTTTTTCTTATTTGAAGGAACTCTGAGCTTACTTTTTGGTTGTTATATTGGTTTATCTCCAAGTTTCAACTGTATTCAAACTGTATGCACTGGGCTAAAAGGTTTTATATCAGGTTAGTATATAAAGTTACCATATAGATTATAGATTCCTTCCTTAGAAAAATAGTAAGTTTATGCATTTTGAACTCATACTTAGATCTTAAATATGAAGCAAGCTATCTGCTTTTGTGGTCAATGACCATTTTTCTCTTTTTACAGAATTCTCCTGTAATTTTCTGGTTTCATAATAATTTGAACTTGATATCACTACCAAACACTGCCATCAGCGACTGTAAATGAAGATTATACAGCATAGCTGGCATGATGTCAACACATTCAATATGAACAGTTGAAGGTTCTGCTTCAAGAGTGAATATGACACATCTGAGAAGCCCAGTCAATCACCATGAGTGCTCAGGAGCATGAAAACCTGTAGAAAGCCTCGGTGAGCGGTGACAGCATTCGCCATTACAACATGGCGCTGGCACCCGGCACTGCCATGGGTAAACAAGTAAATTGAGCATGTGCAAGTGGTGAAAGTGCGCCAAGTCACCGCCCAGCCCGGGGCGTCATACGGGGTTTTGAGCAAGCAGCCAATCAGATATGTCCACGCCACCCTAGGGTGTATATAAAGCAGCGCCATCTTGGGTCTCGCTCTCTTCCTTCGTTCATTGCAATAAACGCTTGCTGCAGAAGGATCCTGGTGCCCACGTGCGTTCTTGCCAGCGAGATGATTGCGTGGGGCACAGAAACCAGGTCATTCATATGCGGTATAGTTATTGGTCAAAACCAATCAGTTTACCTTCCCATTATGCTTAAGGAAGTGGCTGAGGTGAGCAACACAGCTACTCATTTAGGGAACTCTGATGGATAAAGAACATGTCTTTACAGCTGCCAGAGCTTGTTGTCATTATCCCACTATTATCATCATGAAGAACTGTATGATTAGGAACTTCATATTATTATACTTGTTGGGTATCATCACATCTGGAACGCCCATCTGATTTTTGTTTTGGTTCCAACACATCCCTATTAGGGAAACAAACAAACAAACAAACAAACACACACACACACACACACACAAACACCCACAGAAATTCTGGGCAAAGGCAGAGCTCTAACAAAGGCCACCTTCCCTAAACTCTCATCTACCAGGCTTTCTGGCAGTGGATGGTTACATGGAGGCCGAAACAGCTGAGACTTTACAACTACAGCTTTCTGTGTGGATGTGGGCAGATAATCAAGCATATTCTACCACTTCGGAAGTCAACATTTCCTCTAAAGATGATCAAAGAGAGAAAACAAAACGCAAAAGTGTATTAGTCAAGTTTAATCAAAGAAACAAAGTATTAACAATCGATGACTATATTCACCTGTATGTGATATATACTTACTAATATATAGAAGCACAGTTCTCATGCAGTGGCACAGCTGATTATCTGGATTTATATAAAGGCTGTATGTTCCAAAGCATGAGGTCTGCAGAATAGTCAGGAAGAGTAGACAGACTATAGATGGATAAATATAAGCTCATGGTGAATGGTATTAATTTGTGTCAGTATGTTTCCTCCAGCTTGCAGCCATTCTTCTGAAGCTGGGTCCTTCATCATGACACTAAACACATTTAGCCCAGGATTCCAAAACCTCCTGTAGGATCAAACGGAAAGGAGAAGCTATGGCCAAAGCAGTTGCTGGCTCACATCAGCAAGGCAGAACACCAGACAGACAACATTGTGTGAGATTGTTCTCCATGTCTAGTGATTAAATAATTTTTCTTATTATTGTTATTGTCTTCCACATCTCTGATGAGTCACATGCTATATCCTATCTTAAAAGGAAACTCATGAGTCGATTCTTGAAATTCTGGGAATATGGTTCTGTCTTTATGGCCAGCACAGGAAGACAGAAAAGATGTAAGGAAGCCTGGTCACCATGTATTTACCAAATTCTATCCACTGCTGTGTATTGCTTGCCTAGAGTTAGGAAGAGAGTCAAAGGTTAGTGAGCAACTAGACTGCCTCTCCCATATGAACATAATGTTTTACATAGCTCTGAGACACCAGCTAAGGAAGAACAGTCCACCCAAGGCTATTGGAATAGGTCGAACACCAGATGCTGTTGCTAAGAGACAAATGTGCAAAGACAGCTCTTTCAAGTGAAAACAATTCAACAAGATTTTCAGTGCTAGTTATCTGAACATAAGACCTGTGATTTCTCTTTCTAATTTGAGCATGAGGTCTTTCTATGGAGTGTGGCTCTCAACCCACATAACTGTACTTTCAGGGGCACCCTTAGTGAAGTTGAGGAGTTAGGTAAGAGACAAGGAGGGGTTAAACCCAAAATATATTCAGAAGAAGAAAGCAACCAGGGATTCCAGGGAGGTCAGGACTTCAGAAAGGAGGACAGGACCTGATAGCAAGTATCACTTGCAAAAAGCATCAAGAACAGGTAGTGAGCAAGAGATGTAGTGCCCTAGGAACCATGCCCTTATGCTGTTGATCCTAAAATGTAATGATGAACACAGTACTGTATCTTCCTTTGAGTCAGTAGGAAGAAGAAGCATGTCCTGACCTACTCAGCCACTGGAAGAGAAGGTTCAAATAGGTGTGATTCGTTAGGCATTGACTCACTCAAGTTCATGCATCTTGGGTCAGCCCTGGCAATAGGTACAATGTAGTAACCATATTAATCCTATTTATGAGAAAATTGCAGAAAAGAAGCAGAGACACTATTCATTAAAGCAATATGTTTTCATAGAAAACTCAAGTCTGGCAGTCAGGGACTTGTGATTGGGCCTTTTTATATAACCCTCATCCTTCTCCAGATCTAGGTATAAACAATTCTCTGGTGATTGATGGAGAGTCTGGGTGCAGCCTTGGGCAGCTCTCTCCACAAGCACAAACCTGTGCTCCTATGAGCTAAGTAATGGGCTCTGTTTTCCAACACAGGATGTAGTGTGTAGTGATTCCATATCTCCAGAGTAAAAGCATCCCCACTTGGACCTGACAAGGAAGAATGCATTATCATCCAAATACTTGGACTTTAAAGAATAGGAAACATCTAGGTATGCCTTTTTAAGGTCTGATGTTGAAAGGGGACCACTGGGCTCTTATGAGTCTTTTAAGGCAAAAAATATTTACATAAGAATACAGTTAAATATCTGAGAGAGGGGTACAGGATCACCTTGGGCTGAATGTAATAAATATGCCTGACTCTTCATATGATTCTATATTTTCCTACAATTTGTAAAACTCAATGACAACTTAACTCATACCATAGACTTCTTGTTCAAAATGATGAGCTTAAAATCCAATATATAACATATTGAGCAGCTGATCTCTCTGTTTATTTGTCTCTGAGAGACGAAAATGGTAGTCTACCATTTTATTATATTATCTGTCTATCGTCAATCAATATATGTGTATATAATTGGAAATGAATGTGTGCAAGTTAATGTATCCAAGAACAAAATATCACTGGAACCCATATGCTATTGCCAGCTTGAATTTCATTTCTGATACTTGCATCTGAAAATACTTATTCAGTGCTGAATCCCATTTGTTTATTTGTTTTTTTTCTTTGTTCTGGCTTTGCTTATATTATGTACAAATCCCTAAATGGTAGGGCAGCACCCTCTCCCTATGCAGAAGGTTTAAATGAAGTAGCCCAGACTATTCAGCTCTCAAGTGGGTCACCTGGGCTGAGAGTTCACGCCTAGGAGACTGCAGCTCCAATGTGTTTTTACTGCTATGGTCAGTCTTTGAAACATAAAATAGGACTTGGCTTAGACTTGACACCAAACAGTCAGATTCATGAAGGAAAATAAAGCTTTGTGTGGGCATTATTGGGAAAATTGAGCGGGTTTGGATAGTATGTTGAGTTTTTAGATAATAAAAACAAATGGGAGTCAAAAGAATCATGCTCACAAGTAGAGTTATGGGTTAGGGGCATACTGCTTTGTCCCATAGGACTCTTAGGTGAATGGAAGGGTGTTGGGCCTGACATGAGATCTAACCTCCATTCCACTTTCACCTTGACCTTCAGTCAAGTACACAGGTGGGTGTGATAAACCAGCCCCAGGCCCTAGAGAGATTTACATACTAATGAGTTACCTGAAGGCCAGAGGGTGGAGTCGATTAAGCATTCCTCCCCAGCCTCTCCCCCCTCTTCCCCTCCCTATTTAACTCAGGTCCACCCTGGGTTTTGGGGGGTGCACATCCAGATCCATCCACCATCCACCGTGTCAATAAACTGGTTTTGGAAACCCGAAGACTTTCTCGTGTGTTGGGGCCCGAGCTGTGAGGAACCGTGGTGAACAGCCGGGCCTAACTTCCAGCTGGAGGAACCCAGGGTGTTCTCCACCAACTGCACACAGCGTGGCGTGAGAGACCCTGTGGTTCCCCAGCCATGTTTATATTTTTACCTACAGAAGGGATACAGTGAAATTCACACTTTCTGAGTTTCAAGGTTTGGGTAACTAGAAAGGTGAAGTGAAACTGAAGATCTTAGCTTGCCCATGAAGGACAATGGGCTGAAATAAAAACTCAACTTGTGACAGAACATGGCATGGAGAGCAGAGGAAGAGGGACAGATGGGAAAGCAATTTGGGGTACATCCACTTGCCAGGACAGGGAGTCTCACCTCTGGGACTCTCCCAACTCCATGTATAAGAAGGGACTAGTTTGTTGGAAGGAAGATTAAAGAAAAGGGGGCAGGTTCTTTTTTAATCAAAATAACACAATATTAATGCATATGAATTTGGTTTAAAAATATCTATGGGAGAGAAACCATTTAAAAACTGTGCTTTTTCAAATAACCCCCAAATTAATATTAGGAATAATGGAAATGTGCAAATAGGCTGAATTTTAGCATTAATAAAATTAAATGGGAATTTGATTATGCTGTGTTGCGGCAACACATAATGTTCTCAAGCAGAACCTCTGCAAATCTGTTAACTCTGCTGGTGATTAGATATGTGCATTTCAACACATCGTGCTGCCCTTTGAATCTAGCACAATCAAGATGTTAGAATGTAAGTTATTTTCTGGTTATTAGGATGCATTTCAATCTTCATCTTTAATCAACTGAAGATTCACAAGATGGCTTTGAAAAGCGTGTGTGTGTGTGTGTGTGTGTGTGTGTGTGTGTGTGTGTGTGTGCCACAAGCTGATGAGCTGTCACCCTTGTCAGCAGAGTGGGCCTGGGGCATCTTGTGGCTTGGCCCCTCCTGTCAGAGTCTGTAAGAGAAGGAGGAGTCATGAAGCACAGGGAAGGCAGCCAGTTGGTAGATAACGCCTGGCTGCCCTCTGACCTGCAAGGCTAAACTGCTGTCTGCACAGCTCAGTCTGGGAAGTTGTGTTGCAGAGAGGGAGAGCTCCTAGTTAGCTGTCAGGACACCAAGCCGTGGACTCGATGCCAGAAAGACACAAGGGGGGCATGGTCTTGATGAGCTGTTCTTCTAGGTCTCCCTCCAGTGGCTGTTCCAGGCACTCTAATGTGCAGAATGTTAGAGTTCTCAGTCACTAGTCCCTGGACATTCCAGTAGGACTAAAGGAGGCAGTGTGTTTATGAGGTGTTGTCATCAGATCTTCACACTTTCAGATCAGAGAGGTACAGCTTCTCTCGGAGTACTGCTTTGTACACAGAAAGGAAGAAAGCACAAAGACAGATACATACACACACAGAGAGAGAAAGAGAGAGAGAGAGAGAGAGAGAGAGAGAGACAGAGAGAGACAGAGAGAGAGACAGAGAGAGACAGACAGAGACAGAGACAGACAGAGACAGAGAGAGAGACAGTGAGACAGAGACTGAGAGAATCAGAAAGGCAAAAAGGAAAAGAACAAGAACGAGTTTTTGTCAGAGATCTGAGTGAACGATGAGTTGAAGAGATAAGAAGAAAAGACAGTCATTTTTTTTTTCTGCTAAGTGCTGGTAGAATATGAATAGAGCCCAGAGCAACTGAGAGCAAATGGGCCACACACAGAGAGAGACACAAAGAAAACAGGGAAGGAGATAGGAGCTACAGGAAGGCAGAAACAGATACAAACATAGGGATGGATAATATTGCAGTCACAGAGCAAGACACACAGAGAGGGACAGAGACAGAGCTAGATAGAGCTAGATCCAGAGACATAGACACATATACAGAGAGGAAGATGTACAAAGACAGAGCAAGACATGCACGCGCGCACGCACGCTCACGCACACACACACACACACACACACACACACACACACACACGGAGGAAGAAACAGAGAGAGAGACAGAGACAGAGACACACAGACATAGACACACACACAGAGACAGATGGAGAGAGACACACAGTCACAGACACATATACACACATACAGACATACATACACACACACAGACAGACAGACACACACACAAAGACAGAAAGACAGATAGACACAGACAGAGAGGGGTGAGTGGGAGAGAGAGAGAGAGACAGTGAAACAGAGACTTAGAATCAGAAAGGCATAAATGAAAAGAAAAAGATAAAAACTGTTATCTCAAAGGAGATGGGAAGACACAATAGACACAATAACACAATAACACAATAACACAGAACACACACACACACACACACACACACACTGACCACAGAGCTTTTGTGGGAGAGACTGCTTGGACTACAAGGTAGCTTGGAAGCAGGGCTCACACAGGCCTAACTGCTGAGGTTGCTGGAAGGAAATGCCTGAATTCCTCCCCCATGCTCTCCTGGAGTCTCCTCTAAGGACTGGGGAATCTCAAAGTTCCTTGGGGGAGCTAACGCAGGATAGCTGGGAACACAGAGGAAACAGAGTTGGCAGTGTCAGTGACTTCTTGATTGAGCTGAATCCTTCAGAAGTTCCTCCTTTCTATCTTTCCACCCAGTCCTAATCTTTCCTCCCACAGTTGACTTTTCTTTGGCTGTCCTGTGAACACTGCTCTACCAGAGTTTTCTTCACTGGCTTTACAATTCTACAAACCCCTCAGCTTACAAAGGAGTTATTTCCCAGGAAACCTATTAAAAGTTGGACCTGATGTAAGCTGAAACTGTCTCCGGGACAGGTGTTGTCCCAAACAACAGAGCCTGCCATCACAGTGATGTGGGGTATTGTTGTCTTTCAGGAATACCTGGCTTTTTGAGAACTGAGCCCACCCCACATTCTAAGAGAAGGTTGGTTGCTGACTGAGAAAGAGATCAAAATTCAAAGAGTGCTCTCCACTAAATGGACATCTCTTCTGCATAAATAAAGGAAACGATTAGTAGGTGCAAAGATTGCAAGAGTTTTTGGAGATCACTGCTATGTGCTAAGCCTTCCCAGGCAGAGCAAGTCAGTGGCTTTCCCTACTTTCAAGCTGTGCTCTCTGGGGTCCTCATACAACATCAACTGCAGAGTTATAAGTGATGGATGGAGGGGGCAGGTTTATTAACGAAAAGATGTCAGGGTGGTCAAGAAAGGGGATTCATATTGCATTGAGTGAAAGAGTGATCCACCTTCCACTTGTAAGCCACTTGGCCAATGCATTATGTCATTCACCTCCCAAATAGTCACAACACTTGTACTGTACACCATGACCTATGTTACAGTCTAGCTATCAGTAGTGACATCTACTACACAGGCAGACACTGTACTTTTCTGCCCTTCCCTTCAACTGACACCCAGATACTCGGGAGAAAAATAAGAAACTTAGCCAAAGGTCAAAAACATTTGCTTATGGCTTGTTGAGAAGACAAGCCAAGACTCTGATGACTGATCTCCTCTTTTGGGGCATCCTAATACTTGTTTTGTGGATTAAGTGCCCACACACTTCAGAGAACTCTGTCACCTCTACGAGTGTTTGTAGGAAAGTTACTTCTCTGTTGAAATGCAGTTGGATTATGTAGGGAATGAGCCCTAGGAAATTGCAGTTCGGCTCCCAACCAAAGCTATTACAAGAGCCACTGGGCAGCCTACCTCCAGTGAGACATGCCAAAAATGGCTCATGTGTGACAGAGAAAGGCACTGTAAGCAAAGGGAACCCTTCCCTTCCTGGAGATATTGTCTTGCTCAAGATCCTGTCCCTTTCACTTAAGGTCTGTTTAAACTTGGACATAAATGTCTTGGCTTGGCCTTGACACAGCTCGTATTCGATGTTTTTCCGGAATGTGGGAAATCCCAGTTCAGTAGGTGGTGCTGTCTACCTTCCAGTAGCCTGCACCCTGGCCTTGAACTAGGGCAGCCTCAGGGATGTAGAGATCACTTGTTATATTAAAGGAGACTTTAAATGTCACCACAACATCAAAGGACATGTGCTATTTTGCTCAATAAGGTTTTTAGGTACAAATACAGCCAAATAGACTTTTTTTTTTTTTTACCATGCTCTTTCAGAATGAGTTATTTATATTACATAGACATTATTTATGTGTTTGCTTATTCAGACCACAACCAAGGAAGCATCTGGATTTCTTTCTGATCTTCAGTGACAAGGCACCAAGACAATACGCATATACACAATAAAATCTGATGTCTGCTACCTACACCTCTCACTCTGCATTAATAAAGCATCTTAGTTAAATATCTATCCCACATTCAGAATTTCCTCTTTTATTTTTGGCTGGGGAATGGAGATTTTGAAATATTAAATAACTTGCGGAAGGTTGTGCTGCTCTGAAGTGACTAAATGGAGTTGGAAACCAATGTGCTGACATTAAGCTGAAATTCCTTTCTATTGTAATGAACCAGGGTCAGCGTTAGACAGTGGAGCTGTTGATATAAACAATTAAGGACCTTACTCTCACTGTGATAAGATATAAGAAGAGATGGCACACCACATATTAATTACAAGCAGAGACCCCAGAGCCTATTTCTTCTGTCTTTGGACCCTCCTGTTATGGTTAAATACTTGTCTGTCCAACACTTGCTTCGTCTTTCTGTAGCTCAGCTTTTCAGTCTGTGACATGAAGACAACAGCCAGCGCACAGTTCCCAGAGTTATCGTAGGAAGCAACATGTATGAAGAAATTTCTATTCTTGTACTAAAATCAACACACGGAAAGGCTGTATGTGAGAAATATGTTCCACGGGTACAGGTACAGGATGGTAGAGTCCAGACAGAAGGAGATTGCTATCAACTCCAGTGACCCGGGTCTTTGCAGGACTGAAGGCTTTTGACAACCAGAAGTCATAATTTCGATGTCCACGTTTTTGCTTTCACTTTGAAACACCTGTTCTGCTGAGTCCTTTAGATTTCATCTTACTGACTCTTGCAAGAAGTCGACAGCTTTCTTACCATGTTTACTTCACCTAGCTTTCTCACCATGTTTACTTCACCTAGCTTTCTCTCTCTCTCTCTCTCTCTCTCTCTCTCTCTCTCTCTCTCTCTCTTCCTTCTTCTTTTCAGTACTTATAGTTTCTGGCTAATAAGTAGTAGAACAGAGGTTCTTCTAGATCATAGCTGCTTATTCTCAAATCTGTTTTTTTTAAGTGTTGAGCTGAAACGAGAGCTGCAACACTTCTGTTTAGAACACAATGAGAAGACCACTGGGTAAATACATGGTGGTTAACATTTCACACAGGCAGGAGGAAAGACCAGAAAGCTGATAGGGACAGGACTTAATGTTGGGTGCACGTTAGCAACTTTGGATGTGGACTGATTCTGAATGGGAAACAATTGGGGAATTTCCAGTCTCAAGGTTTTTGTCTTTGTTGTTATTTTGGTGAGGTATGCTTACATGATAATTAAAAATGAAGCTTGATTAATCTACAGTTTATTCAGATTATATTTGAGCAATGGACAGTTTAGGATTAAATCCCCACTATTATGTTTCATTGTTGAAATTATAGAGTTATTGGGTTCTGTCTTAAACGAAGCTGTTTGAGGTTTGAGATGGTGAAGAAGAAAGGCGGCAGAGAAATGGGAAATTCTGACATGCCAATTGATTGCCTCCAGCTCTCTGTCCCTCCTCCTTCGTTAACTCATATGCATGTTCCACCCAGGGAAGCATTTGGAAACTGTTGCTGGCCATTGTTTCATGACAGCATAAGTTAGGACTTTTCTATTAGAGCCCAAAGAAAATTGTATTCTGAGTTTAGACTTTAAATTTAAATTAAGATCTTCTCATTAGCCAGAGAGATCCACCTTCAATACTTTTCCTTAAATGCTTATCTTCCCTTCTTCCTTACCAATCACCCTGCACAAAACAGCAGGATGCACAGGCTTTCTGCTCCCCCCCCTTTTTTTTTCTATCACTCTCAGTATTACCAGATTTCAGGAGCCTGGCTGGTAAATGGCAGCAAACAGGGCTCCATTCCTCTTCCCTTTCATCAAGTAAGTAGGAGAGTGGCTCTTAGTAACTGCCTTTGTGGTTTGTTTATTGTTTTAATGAGCTTTGGCAGCGTAATCAGAGCACCATTATGACCTGGCCACACCACAAGGAGAGGAAGTTCCCGGAATCTTCCTCCTAGCTCATCTTTTCATGTTGCTGGAAGCCTTCGCCTCTGGCCAGTTTGCTCCACAAGCTTCCGGAGTTCACCGGGGTCTTTGTTCTTATCAGTGATGCCCTCCTGTCCCCTATCCCTCCCTCTCCTCTTCCTTCTTCCTCTAGACTTTGAGGCTTCACGTATCAAGCTGAGATGGGAGAGGGGAGAGGGAGGAGCAGAGTGAATAACATTTCTTAAGCCGGAACTATCCAGGAAAGAAATGCTGACCAGGAAAGGGCGGGTGGCAGGCCGCTGGGATAACAGCCTCCCACCGCTTTTTTTCCTCCTGCCTTTGTCAGTTGTAGATAGAAACTGATACATTTCACATGGTTTTCTCTGGAGACCACAGTTATTAAGAACGTGCCAATAGTATATTTAACTGGACTAGCACAGAGAGGCAAAGTGTGTGTGTGTGTGTGTGTGTGTGTGTGTGTGTAGGTATGAAACTGTGCAGTCAGGTTTTGTGCACTTTGGGAGAAATTTATCCTTTGAATTAGAAAAATGAACCAGACAGACTGTTCCCGAATAGAGATGAAGATTCAAGAGTGACAGGCTTGCCGTCCTGTCTGCTGCATTGCCAGGACATCACACATGGATGCAGCACTATTTGATGTAGCCAGTGGTTCTGGTTTGATTGGACTGCTCAGTGGAGTCCCAAATAAAATAGACTTTGCCTTTCTATGAACTTGAACAGGAATTGTAATCTCAGTATTTGATAGTACTGTTGCACACAGGAAGCACTTTCTTCCTGCAGAAAATAAGGAGGATAATAACAATAATTTTGTGCTGATTAAAGAAAGGTAATGTAGGTAGAATACCTGTCAGTCACAGTGGAAACCAAGAGACTCTCTCAAAGCAGGTGAGAGGCAAGTATCAGCTTTGGTTGCTCTCTAACCTCCACTTCCTCTCTTTGGCATGCACATGACATCTTATACACAAGCTTGCACACATACACACACAAATGCATCACATCACACACACGCACACACACAAGCATGCACACACATACACACATGAAAAACAAAACATGTAGAATAGATGTAGGGTGTTATCAATATCAGCTACTCTTCTGATTCTCTTCAATCATCTTTAGCTCCTCCTCCTCCTTCTTCCCTCCTTAATCTTCCTTGAGCTTATATAAGTCTAGGGGAGAATAAGTGTCTGTTTCTGAATCTTATCATGAAGAAGGCCCAGTCCATGTGACTCAGCACAGAGTTCACATTAAGATGTTCTTAAGTGGACACAAGACTTCTCCTGTATTATCAAGAGGACGAGAAACCAGATTCACAGCAGGTGTTAATTCATTGATCATTTCTCAAGCCCCGGAGTTGCTCCCAAGCCCAGTTTCCCTCCATGAAACAGTGGGTGGAACCTCTGGGGTCAGCCAGCCAGTTATTGCTTCATAATACTGAGAGTTAGAAAGAAAAGAAAATGTCTCTAGTCACTAATCACAGTGTTATCCTTTTGTCTGTATTTCCTCAATAGGATTTTTCAGAAAGAAATACAGAAAGAATGCTTTAAAATAAACCGATTAAAATTTAAACAGAGAGGGACTTTTGTTCATTTTCTTTTGGTAAATATTTCTTATGGACCCCTCATGCTTCAGGTATGGGTATAGTAATAAATAGAAAATCAACCACCATGGGCCCTGTTCCCATGTTAGGGGTGACTCAGTAATGACCAAGAACTTCTTTGGGCCTTTCTCCTGAAATTCTCTTACAGTCTTGCCTGGTACTGTGACAATTTGATTAAAATGATGTGTTCCCATGTTCTCATGTTAGTTTTCTAGGCCTTCAGTAACAAGAATCTCACTGACCCGGAGACTTACGGAGAATAGAACATCTCCTCATTCTGAGGCTCCATGTCAAAGATAGGTTCCAAATGCTACTTCCTTATGAGGACTCTGTGTGATCATCTTTTCAATGTCTCCCCAGTGGGTTTGTCATCATCCCAATCTCCATCTCTGTGCCAGTATGGTGTCTTCTCGTAGAGCCTTGCAGTTTTTTCTCTGACTGCACATCTCTGTTGGTGTCTACTGCCCATCTGTATAGCCACACCAGCCATACTGGATTTTAGTCCACCTTGTAGCTACATCTGAACTTGACTCTCTTTAAGAAGACCCCAGTTCAAATCCAGTGACATTCTAAGTGTTGGTCTTTAAGGTTCTGGTGCATTTTAGAGAACAAGATTAATTTTACAACTATCAACGTTTGTTTAGTCCCACATCTAAACAGATCAGACTTCTACTTCTTTTCTTGGGACAAGGGCATTTAGAAACCAGCCACCATATTGTGAAGAAACGATGGGTTTTTGGAGAGGCCATTTGGCAAGGAACTGCAGTGTCACTCCCTTAACCAATAGACCTGACTTCATTTCTCAGAAGCCACATGCCCACTGTGTGAGTGCTCCATCTTGCAAATGGACCTTGTGTGCATTCTAGTAGAGCTGACTGAACGCACTCCTATAGAGCAGATATGTGCTATTGCTGATGATTCTGACCGAAACTGCATTGTCATAAGCAAAAGTAGTTACTGTTTTAAGCTACATAGTTACACAGGAATAGGTAACCTTAACAATCCCAGAGAGCAGTCACAAAGCAAGTAGCTTCCTTTGAAAAAAATATGAGGAAGGAGAGTCCCAAGGTCTCAGGAAATTAATGAATACAATGTCCAGAATGGTGCTTTATCAGGGCATTTCCTTACTAAGTAAATGCTCATCTTGATGGCTTAATCCTGGATGCTTTACCAGTTTGACATTTCAAGCAAAGGTTTTATCTTTGCCTAGCAGACTCTGAAAAGCCTCTCCTTTGAAAACCCCTTCGCTCTCCTTGCATGTGCATTTCACTTTTAGGAAGCAGGAAGGGTGGGGACCCTGGAAGTGGGTGATGACAGCGCCTATCCAAAGTGAACTCCATCTACCTTCAGCCCCTTCATAATGGCACAGAAAATGGAGCATAAAAATATCTCGAGGAAGGTTAAGTGCCCTGTACTAAATGTGGAGGAGGCAATGAAGCGAGGGTCCATATGAACAGCAAGAGGGGAGCCACGGGCCAACTGTGTTCCTTTGCCTTTTTTTTTTTTTCTCTCAGTACTGTTCAGATAAAGCTATTTGATACAATAGTATTCACACAGAAATTAACGTTAAAAGGAAGTTTCAAGGAGATGAGCAAGATGGTCTCTTTTGACCAGGTTCCCTTTCAAAACAGGTAATGCAGAATAAGATGGTCTACAAATAATCTAGTTGGCAAATAAACCAAAAGCTATTGTTTACGTTCTGATTAACTGCTGACGGACGGGTTGAAATGGACAGAGCTAGGTCTAGGCACCTTTATTGGTCAGTAGCAACTTTACGGTGCTGGGTGGTGATATCAGTTGTGTGTCAAGGTCACTGGACCGTCAAGGCTGGGGCGGCATATGAGCTTTGAACCTGTGTTCTTGGTTTGTCACAATAGATATGACTTTACCCATGCCAGCCACTGTCGTGGGCATTGAGGGCATGATGCAAAAACCAGTCCTCCAAAGATTCTGTGAATGTGGCACATTGAGTCAGGAAAGAAAGAGCCACCATACACAAATCACACACACAATTTCGAATTAGACTAAGGTGACAAAGTACCAGGTTAAAGCTGTCAACCCTTTCATTCGAAGACCTTTTGTTCAAAACCTGATATTTCTTTCTGACTTACAGAATGAGGTCCAAATGTCTTTTCATGGCATTTAAGATCCAGCACAGTCTAGTTTCTATTATATTTCCCAAATTATATTTCTTTCTGCCTTCCTCATTCTACATTCTCGTATACCTTGGTCTTACATGGGCTTGGGGAGAATAGCTCTGGAGAATAGGTGTTCAGACTCACATCTGTGTCATTTCAGTCATTAGCTAGATATACAACCTTGGGAAAGTTACTGAATCGCTCAAGGTCTCAGCACAGACTTCTTCAATAGCTGGCTAGAATCTCACTGCCTTCAACTCAAATGAGTAAAAATGAGGTAGGATTATGGATGGGAGACAACAAAATTCATAGGAAAATAATCTCAATACATTACTTGCTGGTGTTATCACACTTTATACGAGTATGAATGTTTTACAAACACACACACACACACAATTTGATAATGGTTCAATTCTAATTTTGAGTGCAATTGTTTTCATGCCACTTAGGAAGACTCAGACTATGTCTATATTACAGGCACAATTGATAGATGCTGAATAAAATGCACTCAACCTGCTGGCATGCCTTGCCAAGGATGGATAAGACCCAGAACAGGAAGAAATGCTGTTTCAGGGTGTCCCAAATAGGTAATTAGGATGCTGTCAGTTGAAAGTGGTGAAGAAGTACACTCTTTAGCTTAAAGAACTGCTTTTGGGAGCCCTACCAGGGGACACCATGTGTGCCAGTTGGCAGTGGGAGAATTCAGAGGCAGAGAGATGTGTAGATTGCCTTGCTTGCAGCCTGGGCAGGAGCTGTTCCCAGCCCACTGGAAACCATGGTGAGCCTTTTATTATTTAAATTTCATTCCAGTAGGGGCAGGAAAAAGGACAAAATACTGAAAATAAAAGTTAATTAAAAAATAAAATCAAGCGAAATGTGTCTCTAAGGCCACCTCTGTTACAGAGGCCACCTGTCATTAAGCATTCTCATGTCTATAAACCTGAGATTGGAAGCCAATTGACACTTCTGTTGTTTAATTTTTAATGCCTCCTGTCTGGTCTCTGCCTCAGCTATTGTATGTGAAGGCTGTCCTGTGGATATGTCCCTGGGACAGAGCAACGTGAATCTTCCCACGAGTCGGCTAGCACCCACAGAGGAAGCCTGCAGCGAGCTACAACTCGAAGCTCTCTGGGGAACTGCTTCTTGCAATGGTACAGATGGGTCCCTTCACAGTTGATGAGTTTGTGCCAGAGGGAGGAAGGATGTATTCAGAAGAAAAGGGAACTAAAGGACAGATCTTCATCAGCAGGGCCTCTTCTTATCTATCTTCTGCATCTATTTGCAAGGCTTCCTCATTCAATACAAATGTGTTGGGCATCTGCCATGTGCCACATATCACTTTAAATATGCAACCTAAAGCCATGATATCACATAAAAATGCTATCCTTAGGACCCAGGCATTGTCATAAGAGAAAGAAAAAAATAAATTAGTAATTTATTTTTATAGATATAGATATCTATGAGTCTATATCTGTCTCTATCTCTACCTATATCTAGAACTATATTTAGATATCTATCTCTATCTCTATCTCTATCTCTATCTCTATCTCTATCTCTATCTCTATCTCTATCTATCTATCTCTCTCTCTATCTCTCTCTATCTCTATCTATCTATCTATCTATCTATCTATCTATCTATCTATCTATCTATCTATCTACCTACCTACCTACCTACCTACCTACCTACCTACCTACCTACCTAATTTATCTATCTAACAATATACTGGTAGCATGGTGCCCTGGGAAAGGCAAAGATTTTTCCTGATTGTTAAACAGTAAGTTGAATGGTAGGAAAAGTCAGAACTACCCAAATCACAGAGTATGGTTGGTGCTTCTAGAAGGGGGTTGGGGGCTGTCAGTAAGTAGGAAGGCCCTGGGCTGGACAGGAGCATGACTTCTTTGAGAAACAGAGATGACACTATGCTTCCATGTTCAGATCCATGCGTGTGATAGATGGTCAGAAAATCAGACTTTAGAACATGGGGAAAGGATGAGGCTTCAGCCCACAGATTAGAATCAGTCCATGAATCACAGCATATACTGTGATACTAGTGTCATTCTTGCAAAAACAAAGAAAATGTGGGAGGTTGTAAGGTTACATACAGTGACGAAGTTGGCCTCTGGGCACTCCCCCATTCTTAAGAAGCATATGCTTTCTTGCCTCAGCCTTGATCAGGATACCACCTAGTTCTCAATATAAAAATGGTGTGACTCCTGACTCCATCAGAGGCCTAGAGAATGGCACTTCCCTTCTGTCTCTGTGTTCCTTCCTTCTGCTCTTTTTCCTTCTTAAATCTCTTCATAACATCCTTTACGTTCACTGTTTCTATCTCTAGACTTCTATACTAAATTCTAACACCCCTGACTCAAACTCCTCCACTTAGAATTCAAGCTATTCAGGGTGTGTTCTCTGTTAAATCAACTCAACACTCCATGTTTATGTTGCCTTCTTCATCATCTTTCTTTTTGTAGGAGGAGACCCAGGCCTGACATTGGCTTAGGGTACAAAAGGATGCAGCTAGACAAAGAACAAGCTAGCGTAGGATGTCTCCATGCAAATGTCTGAGTAGGACTGGAAGTTAGGCAGGTGATTTCCAGTCATTCTTCTCTTCCTCCAGCTTTGGACAGCTATGGACTGCATAATGTTCTAGTTTCCTTAACTTTGCCTCTCTTAGACCTTCCCACCCACAGTAAAGCATTCTGAACAAAGTTAAAACGATTGGAGGGGTAAGGAGATAAACAAAACCAAGAATGCATTTCTGAAGTGAGGCCAGCAAAATGTACTACGCTGTAGCTTCTATCCTGAGAGTCATAAATAGCATCTAGTACGTAGAATCTCATTTGGGGAGGACTTTAATTTAGTTGTCCCAGAATGTTTATAACGTAGAAATGAACCCTACATTAGTGCATCAGTGAGAGAAGCAGTTTCAGAGGGGACCAGAATGAGATTAATGGGCCTCCTTGTGACTGCCCTAATTAAGACATTTGTTGTATGTCTTAATAGCTTTAAAGTACCTTACACTCTCAGAATTTGGTACACAAGCTGTTTTTATCTGCAGAGAAGGGAAACTTTCTGTTCTAAATTACACAGTGTAGCATTTTTAGGGTAGGTGTGATCTTGTGTCTTCTTAATTTTCTGTCCTTGTAATGCCCGCTCTTTGTGCAGTGTTGTAACTGGGACCCTGGGGAATTTCTGGTGTCCACTCAGATTAGATGATCACTGAAGTACTGAGAGGATTCTCAAGGAAAACTCAAGGGCTAGTCACACAGTGGGGTCTTTGATAGCTTATTTGTGACCCTTGGACAAGAATCCCCAAGGCCACCCAGCTTGTGAACTGACTCTGTTTGAGCCCAGCAGAATCAGTCATTCCACACATATCTTCCCATTTGCCTCCTAGAGTTCATCTCCCGCATAGGTAAGACAATCATCCTGGAAAGCTTTCTGGTTTTTATTATTGTTGCTGTTGTTCATGTGTTTGTTTGTTGTTAATCTTTCATTTCCTTGTGCTTGTATTTTCTTCCTCACTTCAGCCATTTCAAGTTTTAGGGCAGCTATTTCCATGGTCAAGGGTAAGATGATGGATTCTCCTTGCAAATATTTGTACTCATTTCCCTTCTCTCTCTCCCTTAAGCTCCTTTGTCATTCTCCCTTCTATCACCAAAATATCATTCACCATCTTTTCTTGACTAGTCACTTATGGAATGTTCTGGTCCATTATGCAACCCTTATCACACGGTCATTTAGAGTGTCTTTCTGTGATCTCTGTGACATGCGACTTGTGAAAGGCCTCACTGTGTGTCTCTTTGGCCATGCATCTTTGCATAGTCTCTTTCCCTCGAGTGTGGTTGGAGCAGATAGCTTGCTCACCGTAAGTGATTGTGGGGAAAGTGTAAAAATAACTGTCATTCTCCTGTTTTAGTTGTCATTTATAGGCTTAGTGCCTCTGCCTGCTAACCTAGGCCTGGTACTGGAAGCTTCTAGCTGACTTACAATCTTATCTAGGCTTAGAATGTTTTTAGTCTCTGAGACTTGCTGCTGAATAAGCTCACTCTAGCTCTTTCTGATCTCTGGATGGCTGGTTAAACTCAGCTGTTCTGGCTCCAAACTCTTCTCTTCTCTAAGCTCACCGATACAATCTGCTCGCTCTCTCTCTCTCTCTCTCTCTCTCTCTCTCTCTCTCTCTCTCTCTCTCTCTCTCTCTCTCTCTGCCTCTCCTGAATTGCTCTGCTTGACCTCATACTAGTTTGGCAGTCTGTTCTAATCTTCTGACTCCTCATTCTCTGGCTTGTTCTGTCTTCATCTATGTCTAGCTGATACTTTCTCTGAAACCTGTCTTTCTATAGGTATCCCAGTAAAAATTGCCTCCTTCCTCTCTCAGTACTGGTCTCTTAAACATCTTTCTTTACCTCTCTCTTCTCATGAGAGTTGAGCATTTCTTATTCCATCAGATCTTTCTCTGATTTGTCACTTTGTCTGCTACTCAAATAGCCATTACTTTCAAACCTAGGTGCTTCCTTCTACAAACTAACTTTACTTTCATTGTTTGGGATTAAAGGTGTATGCTAAGAGCTGAGCCACACCATAATCAGAAACAGGTAACACGATGTTGGGGTTCACAGGAAAGTGATGAGCAGTCCACCAGGTGTGCCTTTTGTCTTGCTCAGTTTGTATTCCAGTATCTTTTTTGGGTGACCCATTCTCTTGGGCCTTTTCCCATGCTGCTCACTGCCATCTCAAAAGAATTATGTGTTGAGGAACTGAGGCATCCCACTGATGCATGACCGAGTTGCAGCTGATGGAATCTCTGATGTCAGAAGATCTACCTATTAGATCCACATGGATCCTTGACCTACTCTCTTTGGGGGTAATTTGAAGTAATTAATAACTGATAAAGGCTCCTTGCATTGAGACTGTAACGCCTGTAGGGTGAGAGGTAGGGTTTTGTGCTTGCTCTAAAATGATACGGAGCATTCCAGCACAGGAGGGATTGCAGCTGTCTAACTACATCTGGAAGTCCTGCCACTCTTATATAGTGTAGAGCACATCTCTCAGTCCAGTTTGACTCTGGATGAAGAATTGTCTTAAGTTTATGAACAGTTAAACTTGCCTAAAGTTTATGAAAACTTGGTGGTTGGGAATTCTAAAGAGCTTCCCTTTTTCCCCTTAGTTTTTTTTAATTGAAAATAGAGTCTTCTCTCATACAGTACATTCCAACAACAGATTTCCCTCTCCTCTTTCCTCCCCTCTTTTCTAGATCCACTGTCACTCCATATCTTCTTCAGGAAGTAACAGGCCTGCAAGAGATGACCACAAAAGAGGATGGAACAAGGTCTAATAAGACAAGGTCAAACCTGTCCTATTGAGACTGGTTCAAACAACCCAATAGGAGGAAAAGAAGCTTGAGAGCAGGCGAAAGAGTCAGAGACACTCCTGCTCCCACTGTTAGGAGTCCCACAGAAGCACCAAACCAACAGCCACAGTATGTATGCTGAGGACCTACTGCAGCTCCATGCAGGCTCCGATTGCTGCAAGAACTGCATTTGAAGAGATTGCTTTATGCTCCATCTCTGCCTGTCAGCTTATTGAACGCAGAGGACCCAGAAGAGGGGGACTAAAAAAGGACACAAGTGGTACTCAGGCCAAATGACTACTGTGATGGAAAAGGTTTCATGAGAAACAGTCAAATAGGAGCTTTCATGTCCGACTTTGTATGAACAAAGCTTAACTAATTTTTATTTTGCATTTGATCCTTGAGTTATTGGTGGTGCTTTTTATGCAACTAACCTAAAACTGCTGACGAAATAATATTTTTCTTTATTCTGTTTGATCTATATTTCTAATATTTTAGTAACACTTTATATGTATCCCCTGAAATAATTCGCTAAATGCTGTTATACTTGGAGTTACACTTATTTATTTTCTGTCATTTATTTGTTGCCTAGAATTGGGCTTATATTAAGATAGTTTTTCTGGTCAAAAAGAGGAAAATGATCTATAATGCAATGGAATAATAGAAATACACAGTGGATACAGAGACCACTGGACAGCCATTTTCAGTACTGAAAACCTTTCGTGTTTCATTTATTCAACATCTGTCACACTGTAAAGGTAAAAAAGCATCCCAGTTTTGAAATACAAACTTGACTCACAGTGCTATGCTATGCACAGACTAAAAGAAGAGCTCTCATATTAAAGTAAAATGTGTCTATTCTTTCAGAATTTGTTCAGTGAGACATTGGTGGCTGGAGCCAGAAAACACAGCATCGCAATATAGGTTGGAAGAATTTATTAATCAGAGAGTGAATACTTTTCTCAATCATGGAAGGCAGCATGGAAGCCTGGCTGCACCGTAGATTAGGCTAGTGTTTTTGGAGCCCTCTCTCTGAGGTCAGTAAGCACAGATGTTAATGGGTAGAAATTAGTTATTGGAGAGAAGTTTATATGTCCATCTGCTTGGTGTCTAGTGCCTTGTTCCTTCCAGCTGTATTCCACCAGCAATCTGCATTGTTAGGTGTTCAATGCTCATCCCTCCTGGTTGTGTCAGGAGCAGTGGGCTATACAGTGTTTTCATCAACCCAGTCCCCATGTCATATTTATGTAAGGTTAACTTTTAATTAAAGCTGTAGTTTTGACCTTTCTAAAGCTGCTGCTACCCTTTAATATAGTACCTCATGTTGTAGTGACCCCCCTACCCCAGCCATAAAGCTACCTCCTTTGCTCCTTCCTAACAGTAATTTGCTACTCTTGTGAATCATAATGTAAATATTTTTGGAGATAGTGGGTTTGCCAAAGGGGAAACCCACAAGTTGAGAACCACTAAATTAAATTTAATTGTTTTCATTTTACCATATGGGAAAAAAATCCAACAAGGACAAATATTTCTATACATTTTAGAAGATAATACCTTTTCTATTTATTTTTTGGGAGGATCTTTGAGATAGGACCAGTCTTGGTAACAACGAACTCTTCATTGAGAAGCAGGATAGTTTTCCTGTGAGAATGGGTGCTGCTTCTTGTGATCTCACTCCTAACTTTCATGGAAGAGAGGGCCAGGTCACTTCTTGTCTGGTTGGGAGAAACTTCAGTACTGTTTGCAAAGCTTGGCAGGTGTCACTTATAGAGCACGTGGGTTATGGGGTTGAAGGTGGCTGTTTGGCCGTTAGTGGGAAGAGGAGGTTCATGGCATTAGCAAGAGTTAGCCTCAGTCAGCCTCAGTGATAGGAGACGGGGATATATCTGAAAGTACCTCTGTTTCAGCTGATTCTCTTGGGTCTGCTCATGTGTTATAACAGCCTGAGTGGACTAAGGTGATCTTTAATACTGACTGTTCATTTATGTAAAACTTGAACCATGGAGGAGTTCAATATTAATTTTACTTTATAAAATATTTGCATTAAAATGCTACTTGTATTAATTGCTGACTTTCAACATTTTTGGTGTCTCTTTAGTTCTGTGCTTCAGTGACTCCCAGCCCTTCCTCTACCCTTGCCTTCCCAAATTTAATACCACCACAACCCCCGATTCAGTATTTCTTTATGGGAAGAGGATGTACTAAAACTCTCAGGATGAAGGTCAGTTGCCTGTGAAGCCTTCTGCCAGCAGGCAGATACCTTCAACTCTTACATTTGTGAAGAGCACACTTAGTGGCCCACACCACAGTGCTAAAATTTGAAGGCTGTGTATTTACTGGAGGAAGGGTATATTCTTTACATGTCCTATCTACATAACTGTTCACAGGAGCTGGAAGGAAATCTGAAAGCATGGCTTATATCAGTTGTATAGGTGTGCTTTTCACCTTCCCAGTCTGCCTGACTGCGCAGAGAGAGCTGACATACCTCTTGGGAGCTCCATGGGACTAAATAGCAGAAGTAGTCAGAGACAAACAGTTGAATTATGCACTATAAGCCACATGGTTTAACGATGTTTTTTAGACTTTATAAGAAGAAAACCCTGGGAAACATAGTTCTGTCCTCTCTTCATAGAATGTCATGGCTGGGAGCATGGCCTTCATAAGTTCTGGAAGCTCATGATTGTTTTACTTCTTACTCTAAACCTCAGTTTACTCTCCTGTAACATGGGACCTCATAGGGCATATGCAAGCATTCAAAACTCTGTCAGCTCAGCATTTCTGGAAGCTATCATTCAAAAAGTGCAGTGTGAAAGGGGAATCCACAAAGGTAAATTATAAAGCATCTTTAGTTTCATTATATATAATATATCACAAACATGATGTATATATATATATTACAAACATTCATGCATGCATATACATACAAGCATACATATACATATGTAAATACACATATGCATAAATACGCTAAAATAATTAACTAAATTAAATGGTACAGTTGGCTTAAATGTCATGGGAGTGTGGTTCCT
This sequence comes from Rhabdomys pumilio, assembly GCA_030674055.1. Lineage (NCBI taxonomy): Eukaryota > Metazoa > Chordata > Mammalia > Rodentia > Muridae > Rhabdomys > Rhabdomys pumilio. The sequence goes on along the minus strand of JANHMN010000003.1, from coordinate 66,394,232 downwards.
GAGAAAACTGCAGGAGTGAATAGACATGGGAACCTTGGTCTAGCCTGAGAATATTTGTGTATGTCAGGGTCTAGGGAAAGCTGCTTATGCTAAATTCAGACTTAGCCAGACACAGTCACCCAGGAAGTGAAAGGTCTTGATGATCAAGTAACAGGCTGGGAGGGTCAGACTGGTTCCTGGTGTGACATGCCAACTCCAACTAAACTTGTGTGGCTTCTAGGCACAGTATTTCAAGAAGCATTCAGACACCATATCTGGCTCCTGAATTGCTTAGTGATGTCACCTCCAGGGTTCTACCAATTCCTAGAAGTTCAGAGCTACTGACATGACATGCCAAGATATCCATAGCCAGAGGTAGCAAAGGCTTCCAAGTTGGCAGGAGAATGGGGCTGTGCAGCCTTGCAGCATAAGAACGAAAGGACACAGAATACAGTCCTGTCTCTGCTCTCCTCCTGCCCAAAACATAGGAAAAAGAGTTTTCAAGGTCTCTGCTGAGTTAAAGAGATAAGATTTCTGCTCTGGTAGGGAATAGCTAATGGGAAAGTGGGCACGAGCCTTGAAATAATGTTAGTGGGCATGGTTAGAGTAGACAAGCATTGACTCCTCTCCAGTTGTAAATGTGTATTCAGAGAACCAATAAAGTACTGGATCTGTCAGAGCACAAAGCTGCCATGATAAAAAGTGCCTTAGGGTGGATGGCCCAGCTGGCTGGAGCAGGAACTGCCTTGGCCAATCAAAGTCAAACTAACTAGCAAAGAGGTAGGGATGCTTTGACTAGAATGACACAGCTAAACCAAATGTCTACCCTGGGGACTAGAGAGTTAGAGACAAATTAGGATAAGGTGAATGTCTTAACCAGGCTAGAAAACAGTATAAATTTAAACATAAGACATTAATGACATTTCCTCTGTAGTTTAAACTATTTTAAGCAAAGGCTGCTCAATGCAATTAAGCAGATTCAGTGTGTTAGAGGAAGGGAGTATATCTATATTATTATTTTCCTTTTAATGCAATTTCTCACTGATTTTCTTGCTTTGATCTTTTGTGGAGATAAAAAACTAGCTTAACAACCTTATACAAGGATTAGCAGACTTTGAATTAGTCAGCTAGGCTCTTGGGCTCCCTTTTGCTATATCGCAAATGTGTACAGCTCTGTCGCCTCTGCCTCTCTGCCTCTGCCTCTGCCTCTGCCTCTGCCTCTGCCTCTGCCT
>JANHMN010000003.1:66375453-66392921 GCA_030674055.1 Rhabdomys pumilio | reverse complement strand
GTGTGTGTGTGTATGTCTGTGTGTGTGTGTGTGTGTGTGTGTGTGCACGTGCACGTGTGATGTACATCTTCAAAGAGATCTGAGGAGGACACCAGCTGACTTGCTCTATCCCTTTCTGCTTGATTCTCCTGATAACAGATTCTCTCATTCAACACGAGTCTCACAGTTTCCCAGCTAGGCTGGTTGGTCAGCAAACCCTAGCAATTCTCCTGTCTCTTCCATCCACAGTGCTGGCGACCACGCCCTGCATCTGTGTTTTTCTGGAATTCAGACACAATGCTCATAGAGATGCACTGCCTTATTTCCTGAAATGTTCTCAGTGGAGTTCTCACACAACGCAGGAAAGTCAGCCATGTCTGTTATTGGTGTTATTGATCTAGCCCCATACTAAAAGATGTTTGCAGAACAGTCTTGAAAACTAAAAAGACAAGGTCAAAGCAAATGGCAGATTCAATCAATTTTGTAAAATAAACGTCTTTAGTGAAAAATAAAAGCATATTACTCTGAGTGCTATTTGGTTTTAGAGAAATACAAAATACAATTTAATGCATTTCCCCGTCTGTTATTTGGGTGCCCCAGATTTGGAGGTGCATGACATACGCAAACGTTTAGATTTGTTCCTTACCAGAAAGTATAAACAGAAAATCTCAACATGTCATATTCTCTGTTTTCTTTCCTTCTTTAGCCATCCATTCATTCAGCAAGTATCTGGACTCTTCTTCCATGGTAGACACTGAGGTAGACACATCATGTGCACAGTATCTTTTCTCCAAGATGCTTCAGTTTAGTGGGTGAAGCAATATTGGGTAAATTGGGAAGCAATAAAGAGATGTATAAATGGCTTTATGAAGAGTGAATTAGTTCACTTGAGAGTCTTGGAGAAGTCTGTGAGAGGAAGTATTTAAATTGTTGCACATGGGGAAAGAATAGCATTCCAACTGATGAAGCAGGAGCTTACTTCTGTAGAAAGCCAGGGCGCCAGAGTCTTGTTATTCAAAATGCGATTCCTAATGCTAGGCCAGATAAATAAATGAATACATATGCATAAATACATGAATAAATAGATAAACAACAAACAAATCAGAAAAGGCTCCTCAAATAGGCAGCAGAGGTTTGGGTGGCGGGGGCTGAGTTCCAACATTCTTCTGGAAGCAGTCTTGTATGGAAACGTCTGCTCATTAACGCTGCATGGCAGTGACTCCTAAGCTCTATCTCAGCATCTTCCCACATATGGACATTCATTTAGTCTCCCTAACGATGTGGTGTTAAATAGCATTATTATAAGGTCTCTGCCAGTGGATGAACTCTAGTTTCTTTTACTGACTTCTCAATCAACTATATTAAAGCACCATACTAAATTGTTTCTGTGTCAGAAAAACAGGAGCAGCAACAATGGACCTAAGTGATAATCTGTCTTTTTATAACCTCAGGACCATGATGGGGAATCTGGGGAATGCAGGTATTGCTCCGTCTATTTCGTGCTGAAATAGATTCTCCATAGTAACCCTCGTCTCACCTCCTGATCACCCTAACTGAGAAAGTGACTCTAAATTCACTGGCAAGGAAATCAAGCTCCAGATATCACTGGTAATATTTTTAACATGCTTGAAGGTCACGCAGGATTCAGTCAGGTACAACCCACCCTTAAGATAGCATGCTGCTGTTTTAATTATGAAAGTCACTAGTAACCAAAGACAAACCCTGGAGAGAAAAGAAGAAAATCCCAACCACTCCCACCAGTTGAATAGCCTTTGACTGGAACCTGGGGCTCAGGCGTGGGCTTTCTAGGGCTGGTGATCAAAGCAGAGGCCTGGGCAGTGTGTAGAGACCCAGAGTTCTCATCCTTTTGACAGTGTGATTTCACAAACCAGTTTCTCTCTTCTCCTTCCCACTTCCTCTAGTACTGAGCTGCGACTATCTTGAAGAAATGGGAGGCTGGCAATAAGTATGCTTGTCTATTTCTCCCTTATGCTCCCAATGAAACGTGCTTATGGATATCAGATCTTACCCAGCTCTTGCTTAAAAGAAAGCCATGATTTGCTTGACAGAGTGCATGTGTTTATTCTACTTGCTGCTGTTTGAGGTGATTTGTTTTGCTAAGAACAGACAGAATGTACCCGTGTCTGCAACTTCACAGAAGCTCTGAGGCTGTGGCTCCTTGGGAGAAGCCTGTGCTGCTAGGCTCTCTATTTTTTTTTTTTTGATTTTGCAGTATTCCTGATGTCTCAGAAGAGGAATGTGTCTATTCTAACAACCATCATTTTTATATAAAATGGAAGGTATTCACATTATGTCTTTATCTTCTATATCTCGACTAGTAACAATATCAGAACTGCTCCCTCCTGACAACGATATTCACTTCTCATTAAAGATATTTCATGTTTTATTCAGGAATTTAAATGAAGCTATCAGAGCCCGGAATGGCATCCGTTTGGTATAATTGTATCCCTCGGATGCCAGCCCCAAGAGTTCTAATTAATATATATTTAGCTCCCTGACTGTCTTTAGACCAAACGGTTGAGTGTGGAAGACAGGAAAGGAAGAACAAGCGTAGAGATTTGAACAGGAGAGTCTTTAAAAAGACAGAGTTTTAGTACTTGTGCATTTTGAGTGCTTGGCTCTTATGTCAGAATTACTTTCAGGCCACTGAGTGCTTTATGAAAAATGGGCTGCAAGATGATAATTATCTTTATTGATCACACATTCAAGTTATCAATTTTTTAATCTCCCTTCTTTCATTTTTTCCAACAAAAATGCTCCTGTCCAGGGAATTACATGCATTCACAATCCTCCTTTGGTTAGCTCTCTCCTCTCCTCTCAGCTCCTTTTCTTCCTCCGACCTCACACTATTAAAAAGCAATATTGTTCCTCTTTGCCAACGTGAAAATGACTGGAACTATCGTGGGATTACTTGGCCTCCCTAAACCTATAATATGAGAAGAAGCTAATTGGGTACCAACCTCATTCCTTGTGGGCTTTGCCATCCTCCTCATTCCCTCCAACTGCATCCCCATTCTCCCTTGCAGGAAATGAGTTTGGGGACATTTCCCATGCTGGCCCAACATTGGAATTCATAGCACTTGTGTGCACTTAGAAGCCTCAATTCGCTCCGGTTTCTGGGATGCTCTGGGACCATGGTTTATAAATCAATCCTGTGGTGTACTGTATGCAGAGAGCGGGACCTCTGTGAACTCTAGTCAGATTGAATTGCACGGGCAATGGAGCGACCTTAAGAGTTTACAGTAAAGAAAAACAAAGGCTGTATAAACAGGACAATTCAAGGGACACTTACAACATTCACAAGGCACTATTGGAAAGGCAGAGAATGCTATTTTTTTGTTTCCAATTTGGTCTTTCTCATTCACTATTTGCTGAGAATTGCTGTTTGATAAGGCACGAATTGGGGTCTAGATATAGCCAAGACTCCAACCTAAGTTGTTATTTAAATAAGTTGAGTCAAGTTCTGTGGGTTATTTTTAGCCTGTTCTTAAATGTAATATGTTCTTAAACATAATATGTTAAACATAATATGGTTCAGACACCAAAGACCTGAGCTCATTCCTAGACCTCTGCAGTGAAAATGTCACTGTCATTATTTTTGCATCTATAAGTACAAGCTCAGCATCTCTCCTGTTATCTGCACACACAGAGTTAGTACTTTAGCAACTTGGCCCAAGAAGGCAAGTTTTCTAAGCTGCAAACACTTACAAAACTGATTTGATTCATTAGAGATTCAACGTAACAGTATAACAACAAAAGGACCAGTTTTGTGCACTGAATGCATGAGCTGCCTAGCCACTGTGTGCAGGGCTAAGCATCCTTGCACAGGCAAAATAATAAACAAAGATAGAGTGGGAACTGATACAACAGCGACATGACTGTCCTGGTATGATCAGTGATTTTTAAGTCTATTTAACAAGCTCTATTTAAGCTCCCTTCCCCTTAATGACCAGGCAGCTGTTTGGAATGAAGGAAGTCTGCAACTGTCTCAGGGCAGGTGGGATTTGTGTCATGCACAGTGCAGCTCCATCTCTGTTGATTTCCAGAAAGATCATCCTCCCACAGTCTCCCTGACCACTGTGTCCATCTGACCAGACTCTGAGGAGTTTATTATCTGAAGCTCCTCACGGCGTGGGCTCAGTGACAGGTGTGTCAAGAGGAGAACAATAACCAGAAACAGATGTGTGGAATATTCACCAATATGTCAGCAGCTATGATGCATTTCAGCAGAGTCCACTCTCATCCTGAACAAATAAAAAAAAGAGGGGGGGAAGAAAAGAAATAAAGAAAAGGGGAACATTTGTTTCCATGAGGCCAATTTCCATGCCAAACAGAGCATCGGTCTGGCTCTTGTGTTTGGTATAAACAGGACTCACGCACTCAAAAATAATGTCAAAAGTTCAAAGGGTGGAGAGTTAAGAATTCTCACATGGGCAAATAAATGAGGTCTGCTGATTGGCTGGCCTTCACTCGGCTCTCCATGAAGTGTCTCCTTGGGACTGGGGTGATGTGTGGCTTTGATTCCCTGCCCTTGTTCTTCCATAACCTGGTTTGGAATGTAGCCCAGTCCTAAGAGATTGGGGGTCACTCTGACTTGATAGTGTAAGGTCAGAAAATGGAATGAAGCTCGGATATCTCAATTGAGATTTGAGTGTATATAAGTATAAATCAAAAAAGAAAAATCCTTGAAGGGACACCTTGCAGCTGTCGCTACAAATGAAAGGTTTCAAAATAAGTAGATACAAGCGTGTGGGGACGACTGCAGCTGATAATTCCCTGCTGGTCTGTCTAGAAGAATACCAGTATGCAGATGAGCGTGCAGAAGTAAACGGTGCACTCTGGTCTAAGCAATAATGCTCACCCAGATTCTTTAATAAATCTTAAATTACTACTTGGATAGTATTTTAGGTATTTAAAAATTACCCTCATTATATAACCTTTCATGGTAGGATGGAAATTCAGAAAATTTACTAGGACGTCCAGTACATATCAGATTAACAGGACCATTTTTTTTTCCTTGGGATATCATAATAATTTCACAGTTAGGTCATCCATTCAGAAAGAAAAGAAGAAAGTGAGTGGATTTTGTCTCCTTTTCCTCCTAAATGCCACTGTCTCATTTGGCTGTAGGATAGTCATGATTTTATGTTTATTTAAACAGACATCTCTCTAGTTTATGGGCATATTCCAGAGTAGAACTGCATGTCGCTTCGAGTGCAGTTCTTATGGGCAAACACCTGATCCCCCTTAATAAAAGATAAAAGAGAAACAATTCCCTTGCTGTTCATAGGCCCCCTTCCTGCCCGGCTGGCTGGCAGACACAGCCTTATCATTTGACCTTTCTTATCTGGCACAACATTGAATGTGCTGAACTTTATACAATGGTTGCAAATGATGCTTCTAGTGCCATTTGAAAGCCTCTACTGAAGAACGTCTATGCATTCAAGAGCGCTTAGGATTATGGTTATAACGTAAGTCCCAGGAAGTTCAGAAAACATGATACTGCATAGAATCTCTGTTCAACAGAGCCAAAGTCACCTCTCTTTCAAATAATGTTTCAAGGCAACATTTTCTAAGAAAATCATTTTAGTATCCTCTGCCATGCTCAACAAAGGTGATTCCACTCATACAATATTACCTTTTGATACATCTCATCAATGTATTTCTTGTCATTTGTGGTTTAGAAGAAGTCAATGTATCACATTTACACAATGAATTTTGTGTGCTTATGGCCTTAAGGAACGTTTTTCCAAAGGATGTTAGGTCGAACACTGATCCTGAAGACTGTGAGCACATTTTAGACTTAAGAGTGACCCAGGGTCAGAGAAGTGTGAGATATGGTAAAGTAAACTTAGAAAGTTATATTAAATGCAGAATCTTCAGGAACACTTAATACCTGAGATTAGTTGCACGAGATTGCTGAACAAAGGCCAAAATTGAGATTTTTCTAGATTTGTTTTGTGTATTATTATTGTTATTATCATTGTCATTGTCATCATCATCATCATCAGTAGTGGTGGTGGGGTGGTGGTGGTAGTAGTCTTCCTTGAGTTTTTGCAATAGTCTTTCATATTGTGGCATAGCCTGGGCTCAGGCATACAACATGCGTCTCGCCTCAATATCCCACATGCTAGGACTATAGGGATGCATCAACACATGACTCTTTTTAGTACACTTAAAAACTTCCCTTCACTTTATTTAAACACATGCTTTTTGGGGAGTGGGGGATATGTCCCTTTTCCTCATGTTCTGGGGGTTTTAGCAAATGGTGTGTTACTTGCAGTGGTGCTTGTCTTCCCTCCTAGAAGAAGAAAACTGCCACTTCCCAAGATGGCTTATGTCAAGAGCAGGTGACATTGGAGTTTAAATTAGATTAACTGGCCTATAATTTTATTTAAGACAAACTGAGGGTTGTTTTAAAAGTCCCACAAATTGACAAACTGTTATGTACTTGAAATGGAAAAGATAAAGGAATAAAAGCTTTAAAACATGTGGACTAACCTCTTCAGCAGACACCCACATAGAGCTTCGTGAATCATTTAAATTGTGACAAGGAAAAGAAAACCTGATCAAGTGACTGTCCAAATAATTATAGTTTATTCTTCAACTTTTCCTCATTGAAATCACGTTGTCACCGAGTAGTCATCTTGACACGACTAATTATTGCTATCCAAGGAGAGAGAAAGAGAGAAAAAAAATCCTTAAAATGTAGTTTAACTAATTCTCGTCTTTGAAGCAATCACTGAAACAAGGGGTCTGTGAAGAATTAAAGTCTCCCCTCTTTTTTTTTTTTTCCGACTCTGGTTGTGCAGGACTCTGCCATCTCCTCAGGAATCTCTCCTGTGACTCTTTATCTGTCACCTTGACCCCGAGTGTTAGCCGTCTGCTTCATCAAAGACAGTGCACATGTAACCACACTTACAGAGAAAAGGCTCATTGAGCTGGGTCAGTGTCTAGAGATGACGGGAGCTGAACCTGGCCCTGCCACCCACAGGTGAGTTCTGTACTGTACACTCAGTCTCTTTTGTCTCAACCTTTTTCTCCGTGACATGTTCCCATGAGATCAGATGACACCAAGAATTCCTTGAAGCGGGAATGGCACATGCTGCTCTGTCTGTTTATGTTTCCATTCTCAGTCTTCCACAGGAAGCAAAGCACTGGCACCTCAAACGTTAGAGGTGACTTCAGGGTGGTCAGTGGTTGGTAACTATGGTTACATTTTCCCTTAATGGAAATGGTCCTGAATTAAATAGGGGGCCAGATTCAAGTCCATCTATGAGGATTTTCTGAATTTGTGCTCTTGAATACTAAGCTATTATTAGGAATAAATAAAAACTTCTGTTTTGAACTCTGTCACAAATAATAGTGCCCAAACTAGACACATCTGAGTCATTCTCAAAATTACTAAGCAATGAACTTCAACATATCCATGGGCCCTGTTCACCAATAACACTGGCTGGACTGAGATTAGCACCATTTTGCAAATAGGGAAAGGTGCTTCCACAATTCTGCATGGTCCCATTCAAGGCTTAGGCATTAAATCACTCCTCAGATGGGAGTATTGTATATCGACCAAGTTCTCTCTCTCTCTCTCTCTCTCTCTCTCTCTCTCTCTCTCTCTCTCCCTCTTTCTTTCTTTTAAAAAACATATATAGCTTCCCATTATTACATAATCTCAAATCCTCAAACCAAGAATTAAAGTAAACAAAGAAAATTAAGTAGCTTAAACTATTTCAACAAACATGATTTCAGGTGGCCTGTGTTAGGGTTGCTTTTGTACCCGGGAGAGTTATGAGACCCTTCCAGGGAACTTGTTCTAGGCGATGAGAATGAGGCCAGTGTTTGCTGACACTAAAAGGACATGGCATCTGCACCAGGCTGGAGAAGGGGGCTGGTTGCACAAATTAAAGTCAAGCACATCACAGCCAGATTAGCAGAGTTGAGTTAGCTGTCTCATATGTCTTTCTTTTTCTTTTTCTTTTTTTTGTCTCTAAATAAAAGAGAGAGAGAGAGAGAGAGAGAGAGAGAGAGAGAGAGAGAGAGAGAGGTTTGCTTTGTGTCATCATCCTTTCTCACCTTTACCTGTTCCCATTTCTCTATTTACATGGGGATAGCATTTACAATAAAATATGAGGAAAAAAATTAAATAAAGATGGTGACTTAATCTGCGTCTGACTGGCTCTGGTCACTAAAAATTTTGACCTAAATACAACATGGAAATGCAAACCTACGGAAAAATGATAATGCATGCAAATTATGTTAAGAAAAATCTTGTTGCAAAAATTAGACAAAACCAATATGCTGGAAGGTTTTCTCTCTTTTTTTTTTCCACCTTAAACAGATTTAGAACTCATTGGAGCCATGTTTTCCTGTACTAGAGGGTTGCTCTCAATGGGTCAGTTCACCCACGAAGAGCTTTAATTGCTTGATATTTTAAAGGAATTTTCTATTTTATTAGTAGAGAGGGAAGGGCATGAGCAAGGAGGGCGAGACGTTTGTGTGGGAGAACTTGAAAGCCGTATGTGGGAAGCGTGAAAGTTACAAATACAACATATTTAACGAACCAAAATTTCATTCTCGCAACAAGAAGCTGATTGTGAAATTTGTCATGATCTGCCACCAAGATAGGGGGACAGTTTCATGAGACAGCAGGGTTGTGAGGTAAACTCAAATAAGAAAAAAATTAAGTATTAATTTCAGCCAAGCCAAAATATAAAGCTAACACATTTTAGTTGTTTTAATTTTTTTCACATTAATTTCCTCAAGGAACACGGAATGGATGGCTCACAGGCTCGAACAAGGAAGAGCTCCAGCACAAGCTCAGTGAGTCTGTGGTGGCTTCCTGCTCTCCTTCCGTACTCCCACCCCTGACTTCCTTTGTTCCTTAATCACAAGGCAGCTGTTTCCTCTGGAATCATATACCCCAGCTGACTAGTCTCTGCCTCCCAAAGCCTGCTGTCCAGAAAGCATATGAGCTCAGAATATTGACATCAAACTCGATTCTCCCCAGTTCTCCTCCTCCCCAGAGCTGCCACCTCCTCCAGTCCCTGGGTTCATGCTGACTTTCACAAGGGAAGAAATTAAAAAAAAATAGTGGCCCAAGCATTTGAGATTTTCATCTCAAACGAAACACTGGCAAAGCAAGTGCTGTAAAATATTCAGGATCTTGGGGCTCAGACAGGGAAAATGTTTTCAGAGCTGACTTCTGTGAACCAAACGTTGCTCAGCATCCGTTTCCTAGCTGGCTTGTAAAATTAGTGCTTAGTAGCACACATCAGTGTATGAACTATTGTTTGGCTGAAACTGGGACACAACGCAATGTGGGAGGTCCAGTGAGTTGTCGATGGCTCTTCCTTCAGGATCTTAGTTTTTTATTATGGATTTATATTGAAACTTTGGAGTAAATAAGCAAGCACTATAAGAAGTCTTGTGTACTAAATATATTGAAAAGAGTTGCATACAGAAAGTGTAAATTCATACATAGGTCACTGTGAAAGATTTGAGCATTTATCATCTGTCCTAATTTGTTGATAAAACGCGAAATGAGGAAGAGGAAAATGTGTGTATGTTGATAAACGCAAGGTGAGAAAATGAACCAAGGAAGGTTTGTGCTAGTTAGGGTTCTCCAGAGAAACTGAACTAATAGGAAGGTGCTAGATAGGTAGACATATGTACCCACATAATTGGGAAGAAATAGGTGATGGCAGGAAGGATAAATTACTTAGAGAATTATTATTATTATTATTATTATTATTATGATGATGATGATGATGATGATGATGATAGATGATAGATAGATAGTTGATAGATGATATGTGATAGATGATGTCTCTAAGATGCATGAGAAATTAATACATATGCACACACACACACGTATAAATGCAGAGGTAAAGAATTATTGTGGAATTGAGTCACGTAGGTAAAGAAGACAAGGCATCCCACTATCCTATGTGTACAAGTTGGAGAACCAGGAAAGACTGGAGTTTAATTCATTCTATGATAGAAGACCTGACACCCAGAGGGATGATGATGTAAGTTTGATTTGGACTACAAAGGCTGGGAAATATGAAGCCTCAAATATCTCTGGCAGTCCCATCTTGAGCAATGCAAGCTGTGTTCTTCTCCCACTTCTGACTTGGGGGGCCCTAAGAGTTAGATGATGCTCTCTCATACTGGGCAGAATAATTAACCTGTTCACTAGTTCCTATGTTGAGATCTTTTGGAAACAGCCTCACATGCGTACCCAGAAACATTTCTAAAGCTGTCTGACCTCACCTCCACAGAGAAATTACTACAGAGAAAAAGTAGCAGAGATACTCTGGGAGTTGACAGGAAAGTGCAAGTGATGAGACACTTAGTAAAAGATCCGTAAGTGAGTGCATGTGATCTGGACTGAAGATTGATCTTGGATGAGATAGTGCAGCTGCTTCATCACTTAGAGGGAAGGGTGAGTTCTAGGGTAGCACACGTGGGACTCCAGGTCCCACAGAGTCCTAAAGCCGAGCTACAGGCAGGGCTGGTTTTCCAGCTTGCCGTTAGTAGCACTGGGTTTCTGATGGTTTCCTTTCCTCCCCTCTCTAGGGCCTATGAGACTGAGTAAGAAGTTAGGAACCTTCACTTACAGAGCAGAAGAATCCATGTCTTCAGAACTTAACTCTGTCACTTATTAACTAACCAACTTTAGGCCAGCCCTTTGAAATTCTCTGAGCTTCAGATTTCTCACTGATAAACTGGAAATGAATTGCATTAACATAGTTTGACTATGATAAGGATTAATCAAGTACTCAAATTGTTGCATAAATGTTTGCTTTATAATAATCATTATGAAAAGGGTACAATTATTTGTTTACTATAATTGTTGATATTGTTACTAAGAAGAAGGGTCTATTTAACTTATTTGAAGAACAACCTAGTTAGAAGCATTATAATCCCTATAAAATGCAAAGAAATTAAGTTGAACAGTTAGAGATATCAAAGTTTTAAGTGGCATGGATAACAGTGGTTTTGTGTATTAAGAAGAGATTTTAGAGCCTTGGTGTTTGTTAAAATATGGAAATTTACTTAAAAATCCATGAACTAATATAATAATTTTTAATGCTTGATTTTTATATGAATTCAATGCAATTCACATTTATCTCATAGAGGAATGTTCATTAAGAGTGGGAATGCTAGAGGCAAAGGCGAGGGGGAGAACATGGGAAGTTCATGGAGGGGAGACTGGGAAGGGGAATGACATTTGAAATGTGACCAAATAAAATGATTAATAATAATAATAATAATAATAATAATAATAATAATAATAATGAGTAGGTATGCTTCAGTCAGGTTGCTTGACATTGGATTCTGCCACGTTACAGGATTGAGCCAAGCTGTGTAATCCATCTAAACCTTTGTTTCCTTATTTGACAAACGAAAATGGTGTTTTATAGATGGGCTTATTTAATAAGAGGAAACACAGGTGTCAGATTTATCTATAAGTCTTCGATGAATGGCAAATAGAAAAATAACTCAAAATACATTGTAAATAATTATAATATCTCTGGTATAATTTTGCAACAACAGCATGAAAACTGATTTACAAATTCTTGGACAATACATTCTACTATTTCTACTGAGGAAAATGCCAATTCGTGCAGCTGCCAATATAACACTAGGAGGCAGACATTATAGTGACAGTCTCAGTGCTTAAGGTGAAATAATTAGCCTTTTGTGACCAACATTGAAATTTAAAGTCTGTAAGTGCTTCACATTTTATAGAGCCCATAACTAGAATTGTGTCTGAAATTTGTCAATTTTCATACATACAATATCTGCTATGATTGGAAAGGGAATTTCCCTTTAAATTTCTTGATGGAATAGCCAATAGAATAAGGATAGCTCCTTGGGTTTCTCCAAAGCACTAATGAACTATTCTCTGAAGGCAGTGGTTCTCCAGTAACCTCTCTGCATCGTCAACATCTGTACCATCTGATTGAGTATTAGGAAGGCAAATTCTCAGCCTCACCTATACCAGCTCTCCATTGACATCACTCATATCCCAGAGACCCTAATTCCTACTCTGTCTTTACCACAATGGGAAGCTATACGAGTATAAAAGGTGAGACAAACCAAGCAGGAACCATGGGCTGCCACTCTACACCAAAGCAGAGGCATGCACAGATCCCCATTCCTCTACAGTCCGCGTGGCATTATACCATTGGCATGGTCTTCTTAGACTTATTATTACCAACTAGGCTCTAGGCTCTTGTGGACAAACTTTCCCCTGAGCTTTAAAGTCATTACTGTCATCTCCTCTCACATGCTAATTCAATCCATCTAAGCCTTTGAAGGAGGCTGAATTTTCAGTTTCTTAAATGGTCCCCCAGCCCCCCACCTAATACCCTGCTTCTTTCTCCCCATAACCATGCTGACTAGAGTTAGAAAGCTAAGTTTAGTGAGAACACATCCTTATGGGTGTTTTTGATAATCTTAGTTTCATCCCTGATGAAGTTTATTAGTTAAAAAAAAATGTGACTAACTGAAATGCAGATGCAGTAAGCTTGTTATATAGAAGAACAATCTACAGCTGGGGCTCCCGCAGAATATTCTTAAAGAAAGATGAGCAGAGAACTAGAAGAAGAGACAAAGCAACAAATCTGGAAATAGATTTTCATGAGACTGTAGTTCTGCAGCAGGAGTAGACAGTAAGGGTAGATGCATGTGTGAAGGCAGGGTAGTGACTGCAACTGCATAGCAGATGTTTGGACCTACTTTGGTATACGTGCATTGAAGACTGGTGGAGACAAATCAGTCCTTAGTCACCTTTTGAAGGTTTAAGTGTTGAACCTGGATTGTGAGAGTTGGAGAGTAGTGGATATGGACTACGGTGAGTAGCAAGCGTGGAATGATGGCTCAGGCTTAGAGGGTAAAGCACAGGGAAATCCACGACAGAGAATGCTGCAACCATGAGGTCTGAACACACTCTGCTAGGTTTCCATACCCTCCCTAAACTGGTGAAGTGCAGACTGACCACACTGCTGTTCAGAGTGTTTGTGCTGTTGTTTATATTCTTGATATCCTTGGGTACCCGCAGGAAGATCAGCAGCAGGTATAATGGCTACATTCTAGGAAAGACTTAGGCAGAAATGTATCTACAGAAACTGTCTACATTCAATTCAATTACCTCAAAACATTTTAGGACCACACAAAATAATTGAACTCAATGGTTAACCAGAGAATTTAGGAAGCCTAACCAGAGACTGTGACAGTGATAGTTAGATTGAGAAACCATGAAGGAATTCTAGAATTTTGATACATGGCATAGTTGGGATTGATATTCTAATTTTCTAGTATGATCCCAGGCTAAAAGTGTTTCTTTGGGTATTCTGTCTTTGTTAGCCAAATTTGCGAGTGGGAATGATATCTCTAGGTGTCCAGAAATCTTATCATATGGTATATCTATTTTCTTATGCAACCTGTCTCAGACAGGCAACGTGATCTATTCTGGTGATGATAAGAAACACTCTCTCTGGTTGTTTGGTAGAAATGAGGATGGAGTATACAAGTTAGATTGGGTTCTTCCTCTGAGCCCTATGCTCCCAGAAATAAGACTCAGATTCAAAATAAATTGGCCACAAAGCTAAGCTCTTCTGTGACAAAATCATTACTAAAATAACCCGTTTATTTTAACCTATAATTTGCTACATGGCTGGTTATCCGTGCTCAAGTACCATGGGTCCGTCTTCTCACAGCTTCCTGTGAGCATCTTTTGTGCTTAGCTCTATCCCAGAATCCTTTCTGCTTCTCAGATGTCCCACCTTCTATTCTACCCTTTCCTATAGGGCACAGGTTTTTTAATTGACAGTTGATGCATCTGTACAATGCACAAAGTATTCTCTCTACAATAAAGAAACTATATTTTGTCCAGGATATAAAGAGAAGCATCCAGTTAGAATAAGTGAAACCCTTTATGGTAGGAAACCCTTCACTAAGGGAAAAGCCTCCTGTGCATCTTGTTATCAGCTGGGTAAGTCCTACCACGATGTTCTCCATTAGTGAGACTTTGCAAAGATTGCTTCCTCTTTAGTGGTACCATTTCCTTGTCTATAAAACGATAAATACCAGAAGGAAAAAAGTATGCTGGAAGGTGTGAATGGAAGTATGAAAGGAAAGAACCATGCCTAATCATGTCAGCATACTTAGTTCAGTTCTGAAGATAGAATTACTATCTTATGAATTCTATTAACTAATGCTGACAGAATTCGAAGTCTCTACAAGCCAGAAAATGCCTGCCACTCATTGTGAAATTTATCTTCAAAATGAGTTTTCCTTCCTAGAATTTATACAGACAATGTATATACTGCCTAGTGATAATTTTTCTGTAATAAAATCCCACTTGAAGAAGTTTCTCCATGAACCTTTAAATTGTTTCCTATAAGGTCATGACAAAGTTGATATACATGTTGGATTTTTATGAATTAATATTTTAAAACTAAAATATAATTGTATTTTCCACTTCTCTTTTTCCCTTTAATCCCTTCCATGTACTTCTCCCCACCTGATACACATATGTGTGTGTGTGTGTGTATAGTGTGGGTTGTTTGTGTATATATATATATATATGTATATATATACATATATATATATACATATATATACATATGTATACATATATGACTAAATATACAAATACAACCTGCTCTGTTTGTTTACTTTTACTCATGTGTATATCATTTCAGGGTTGAACACTTTTTATTGGATAACCAATTAAGAGCCCATCTCTAGGGAAGATTTCTCCCACTCTTATTGGGCCCTTCCCATAGACATCTTCTATTTTCATACACTAAGTTGTCCTTAATATAAGATGTGTAGTGCTATGTTTATTCAAGTTGACTATAATAGAGAACATTATTTTTTAACATTTGTAAAAATGTACATGAATGCAACTTTGTGCATTCTTATATAATTTTATTTTTCTTATGTTTCAGCAACATTATTCAGATGCCACTAAGGACCCTGTTTATGTATTACTGAGGCAACATTTTTTTTTCTGGAAGTGACAGTGGGCTAGCCTTACTATAACCAGAATAATTATTCAATAGTTTTATTCATCATTTCTCATTCCCATTGTCTCTCTCCCAGTTTTCTCCCCTTACAACTGCTAAGCTGGTCAAATTCATCACTTAAAAGAAAATAGAGCTCATTGCATGCAATCCAATAACTTCCCCTATGGGGAAACCAGGCCACTTTGAAGTTCTTTCTATTCTCAAACTTCATTAAGTTTATGCCAGTGTTGTCTCAAATTAGGTTTATAGAGAGAGGCCTTTTGCAAATTTGTCATTTATAGATTGCATTAAACTGACCTGATTTAGCGATGTTGATTAGGGAAAAGATATAATGTGTGTTTATCCTCAACTATTTGGTAGCAAATACGTAGCAATTACTAGAAATGTGCAGATGTTCAACCCCTTTAAATGATACATTTTTCTCTAGAAGACCAAATAGTTTGCAATTCACTTGTTTAACAAAAATTTACCAAGCACATATATATGCCAACATCATGCTGACCGTTAATACTCTCAAGTCCAATGGGCTAAGAGGGGAAGCAGGGAAGACAGACAAATCTCTACAAACAACACAGAGTAATGTGTGTGCTCATGATGAAGGAGCAGAAGAGACTGCAGAGTGTTTGGCCACGAGAGGTAAAAATAGAACATAGGTGGCTTACTAATGACTCAGTCAAGCCTAAATGATGAGCTCCAGGCCAATGAGAGAGCCTGCTTCAAAAAGCAAGGAGATCAAATGACTGAGAGAGACACATGATATCGATTAACTTTGGTCTTCTCTCTCTCTCTCTCTCTCTCTCTCTCTCTCTCTCTCTCTCTCTCTCCCCCCCCCTCTCTCTCTCTCTCATGCATCACACACCCATACATAAACTCAGACAAATAAGTAAATAAATGAAGAATGAATGAATGAAACCAGTAGGTTTTTTTTTAAAGAATGAAAGATTATAGTAGGATATAGAAAGAGGCAGTGAGAATTTGCAACAATGCTGTAATTGTTGAGTGTGCAGATGCAACCTCCACATGCAGCATGTCTTGGGACTCTGCACTCTGATCTTAAACTTAAATATCTTGCCAAGACTCTGCTTTATATAGCTGGTCCCTCACACCCATCCCTACGCTCCTTCCATCTGAACCACTGGGCACTGGGATCCTGCTTTCCTGCCTCTTTCATATTTGTGAATACTTTCTTCCGTCTGGGACATCAGATTGTCTCATTTAAATTTAATTTGAATTTCTGTTTGAAGAATCAACCTGACACATCAAAGAGAATCTGAAAATGCTCTACACAATAAATGATCAAATGATGTCTGAAAACATCAAACCTTTATATCCAGAAATATTGGATCAAAACTCCCATTTATTTTATTGTTAAAACTAAAGAGAGACTTAAAAGCACTTGGCATGTGAGTTTGACACTGTATTTAACCAACAGACAAATTGTTATAACCTGGTGAGGTTAGTACCATCAATACATGCATTTTTTAATCTAATTCATAACATGCCAGATTTATCTTGGTTGCTATGCTTTGACTATGCTTTAAACTAATTTTCCTCAAGAAGTCACAGAAATATTATTCAGAGTACAGGTCACAGATGCCTAATTTGCAATCTGAGAATAATTATATTACCAGTTTATCTGCTCAAAATACTCTGAATTTGATGTTGAAATGTGTCCTTTGAGAGACCAACTTCTCTGAAAATATCTCAGCAGAAATATGTGAATTTAAATTTGAAAATTGAAAAACCCCCTTCTGCATGTTAATGTATTTTGAAAGGAACCTTAGAATGTACAGAGTCATTGTGAATTGGCCTCAGTGAGTCTGGGCAGGTGCTTGGGAAAGCATATGGGTTAAAAAGGGCACATAGAGTCTTTATAGGTATGGAGATATGTTCTCTTTCTACAACAGAAACATGGGAAGAGCTCCTTTCAGATGAGGGAATAACTATATGTTGCCCAACAAGAACTTAGAAATTGATGGAAAATTTAATGACTGGTTCCTTGACATACCAAGAATGTACCAAGAATGGCATCACAAAGCAGTGGTAGAGGACTTGTGGGTCCCACGTGCTAGAACTCCCATAGGAGATAGGATTTTTTTCCATCTGAGTGATTCCCAATAATATGCATGTAATCGGTTGGTCAGGTAACTCTGGTTGAAAAATTTAGTCATAAAGACTTAAAGTGAAGACATATTTTAGAAGAAAACTTGCATGATCCAATTTATTGATTTTGGAACAAAATTAGCATGCAAGGACTATCTACATATTCATGCTTACCATGTCCCTGTGCATGACAGCTAGTCTACAGAATTAGCCTGGGTGCTTGTCATCAACTGGACTGATATAGGAAATGTAACAAAGTGCACATACATACATACACACACACACACACACACACACACACACACACACACACACACACAC
>JANHMN010000003.1:66310533-66375443 GCA_030674055.1 Rhabdomys pumilio | reverse complement strand
ACACACACACACACACACACACACACACACACACACACACACACACAGTGATATTCTCTATCTGTAAGGAAAAACCAAGTTATGTCATTTTCAGTACTCTGAGCAGAAATAGATAACATTATGTTAGGTGAGGTACACTAGGCTTAGAACCAAAAGTGCCATATTTTCTCTCAGGTCCATAAGGCAGGAAAGTGCATGGAATTAAAGGGAATACTATTAGCAAAAAGAAAGACATAAAAGAAGGGAGGGATAAAAAAGGAATATGAAGTAAATATGTTTAAGGTACATTATGCATGTATGGACATGTCATAAGGAAATTTGTAACAAGCACAATTAATAGGTGCTGGTAAAAACTTTGAATCATACAAAGTACCTAAAATCTCTTTTTTTCCATTTTGTTTTGGTTTTGGATGTTTTTTTGTTTGTTTGTTTGTTTGTTTGTTAAGGATAATGAAAGTACTTCCCAGATACCATCCTTTTCTGTTAAGGAAAACCTACAGATCAGTCTTTTGCCAGCCTATGCCTACTGCATCCTAATCTAAAAGTAGAGGAGAGTACCTAATTTGTCTGGCTAATAGTTTTGGCGGTGTGATATCTATGCCCTAGCAATGCAGTTTAGATTTCAGAAAATATAGAGAGAAGAATGTAACAGTGTATTAAATGTGTCCTGCAGAACCAAGACCTACCGAATCAATAAAACACATGGAAGTGAAAGTATGGCTACATAGCACTAATGTTCCCAGACTCATTGATGCCCCTTGTCATCTGTGTTGATGGCTCTCTACTTATACCCACATCTTTAACAGAAGTAGCCTAATCATGGCTGTGCTTTGGGAAGTGGGCAGCAGGGACTCTTTTATCTGTTGGGTAGTGGAGATGATGTTTGAGGAGAATCAATAGAGTAGATGTAAAGTATAATCTAGGATATGGAGATTATGCATATTGTAAATATGTTAAGTGGAACATATACTTTGGCTTCCCAAATACAAGAGGCAGTGGCCTAGAACAAAGTGCATATGTTGGTATGCTTAAGGAACAGCATGGAATAGATCCTGTGTTTATATGGGTGTACCTAGGCAGGGTTAGCATTCCTCAGGTCGTATGCTTATGCATTTTATATTTTATTTTATTTTATTTTATTTTATTTTATTTTATTTGAGACAGGGTTTCTCTTTGTGGCGTGGGCCGTCCTGGAACTCACTCTGTAGAACAGGCTGGCCTCGAACTCAGAAATCCACCTGCCTCTGCCTCACAAGTGCTGGGATTAAAGGCGTGCACCACCACCGCCCGGCTTTGCTTATGCATTTTAAAGATGGCAGCTATGTCTCAGTCAGCCAAAAGTACTAATTGGCATTCTTCAGACAGAGAACATTTTCAAGGTGGCCATCACTGTTCATCAAAAGGCACTTCTGACTTTTGCTCTTCTCTGGGGCTGGTGCTTTTAGTATATTAGTAATTCTGCTTCGCCCTCTCTTTAATAAGTCTGGTAACAGAATGGTAATAGGATTTTCCATCGTTTCTCTTAGGATCTTTCTTTTTTTTTGTTCCTATGTTATAAGTAACCATATGGATTTGGAAGGTGTCATTTTAATTGAGCAGTCATGCAGCAGAGAATGGTCTACCAGACCTGAGTCAGTAGAATATGAGGCTGTTCTGAAAACAGAAATATTTCCAACCATAAGATGCGTCTGTGGAGGACAGGTGCACATGGCCGGATCACAAATCCCTGCCATCCTCAGCTCTATTCTGCCATGACACTGGTGTCCACTAGGTTTTAAGACTCCTGTGAATCCTTAATATCTTGGCATTTTAAAGACCAAGGGTAATGAATAGTTTCTAACTGACTGGCAGGATTGCACTTTATCCTAGCCTGTTAGTTTGGGTGGTCCCAGATCACATGGCTTTACCCCTGACCCCAGCCTGAAGCTCATTTTTACTGATTAAGTTGTTTTTCTAAAACACAAGTTATGTCTTGGTAGTTCTTAACAAAAAAATGCCAAAACAGCTGTCTCTCATTCTTTGGACCCTGCTTTCTCTTATATATTGTCCAACCCACACTCATACCCCATGAGCATGTAAATGAGATAAAACTGGGCATTCTCTAGCAATTGTTCCCCTACTGCTTAAATGGCTTGCCACCCCCTCACTTCTTCCTACCCCTTCCATCAGAGTATTCTGATAAAAATCTCCCCTCTTTTATTCTTTGTTTAAACCTTTGCTTTAAAAATTCAGTCATTATTATTCCTAATCATATATAAACTTCTCTCAGCTTTCAGGATAATGGTATCATATTTGCAGATATGAGAGGGATGTGAAGCCTGCTTTTCTCTATGAGGGCTTATATTGTTAAAAAATAAAAAAATAAACAGATATTTTCACCCATACTACCCATACTACATCATTCTTACAGTGTTGACTGATGAAAACCAATGACAGAGGGACCAGTCTGAAGCCCACAAAAACAATAAAAGTTCTAAGCTTAAAAGCAAAAACAACCCAAAGATATGTAGTTCTCTAGAGTTATATTTTCACAATATTTTAATACATTTTAAGGTAATATGATAAAAACAATAATGTCATTATGTTAGTAACTGTATACATAAACATATAATTTCATAAAATTAATTCAAATGTAATGGATAACTACAGTAAACAGGTCAGATGTATTGTAACTCTATGGCCTTTATATAACAAACAGTTTGCTAACACGAAATACATAAGAAAATAGTTTGTAAACTGATAAAACATTGAATTTTAGAGAAAAATATATTCAGAGTCATGGGATATTATTTCAACAAAGAAGTATCATAATGAAATTTTCAGGCAACCAAGCATTATAAGCATTATAGTAATGAGCTAATATCATGGATAAAGAAGTTACCCATGCAGAACCTATAAACCTGTAAAAATATTAGTATGCAGGGAGCAGAGAAAAAATATGGATGATCAGAGGGAGGGAAGAGTGGAAGAATGAAGGCTAGATATGGGTGTGGCTCTGCAGCAATTTTAAAAAATAGGAGAAGAGGCTGGGAAGGAAACAGGAAGATCTTAAAGATAAACAGAAGTAAAGACTAAGGAAGAGAGTAAAAAAAAATATTAGGTTGCATGAAAGCAATCCTTTGCTGAGTCAAAGTTGGATCAGTAACAAAGGTCGATCATTTAAAGATGACCTTTCTAAAAACAAGATAAATAAGCAAAATCGTTCTCTTTTGTATCAAATTCATCATCAATATCAATGTGTCAATTTATTATCATGTTTAGTATGTATCATTTTATCATCTATATAATAGCATAGAAACAAGTCTCCTGTATTTTAGCACTCAAAACATATCAACTACTGCTAAAGACTTGTGAATTAAAAGCATAATCCAACCTTGTTGATGGGATGAGAAAAGGCAATGAAGGATGGACGATACATTTCCCACAGACCTGATACAATGTCTAATACTCTAGGCTGCCCTGGGGAGTTTGTATACTAAGAAAGAAGGCATCATCTAGGAGAAAGGTATTTACCTGCTCACTTGAATACATAGTGGCATCAAGAGAAATGACCTGCTTAGAGATGAGGGATACAAGGAGTTCATGGGGGTCCTTAGTAAATGTCGATGCTGTGAGCACTTCTAAATACTCAGTTATAAATGTCGATGGCAGGGGCACTTGAATTGGACATGGACATGTGAAAATGGGGCTGTCAATATGCAGCTGATACGTATGTCCTTGGAAATGAAGAAGACCTTCTAGGAATGAAGTATAAGGAAGAAATTGAAGGGGCTATATACTTGAGGGCTGGGAAATCTACGTTGAAATTTAAATCAAGGAGGAGATGCTTGTATATGGAAAAAGAGCAATCAATCAAAGAAATCATTGGAGAGTAAAGACTTGTCATGTAACGAGGTTTCCAGTGAATGGAGAGTAGGGTCTTAAATATCAGCCACTTTCAGTGAATAAGACAGAACAGAGTGTGTTGCATTCTGCAACTATCAGTAACATTAATACAAAAGAATATCCTGAATTATGGAGAAGACATCTATACTTTCTCCTCTCTCCTCTACTCTCATTCCTTCCCCCTTCTCATCCCACATCTGCTTTTCCTTTCTTTTTAGAAAAGGGAGGTCTTCTGTGGTTCCAGTGTGACCTCCAACTTCTTGTATGGATGAGAGTGATTTTGAACTCCTGATCCTCCTGCCTCTAGCCAGGTGTGGCAATTCTAGGCATGTACTACCATGCTTACCTCCATCTCCCCTTCTTTACTTTTAACTGAACATGCATAATATAAATAAACTCTAGTTCCACTATAAAATAGAAGACTACTCACTTAAGACGTTAGGACAACAATATTCCAGTGTAATAATAATTATGAAATTTTGATAACTTGATCCTAAAAGAATGAACTCATTGAAAACAGAGGATTTTTTTCAGCCTGGTATCTTTAAAATATGTTTCATGAGTATCAAAATTTTCATTATAATGATACACATAAATTTAAATGTATATCAATTTTGTATTTTAAAATAAAAGGTAGACTCGGGGTAGTATATATATTTCCAGTACTTTTTAGGAGGCAAAAGAAACAGGAAGATAAGAATTCAAGGCCAGACTGGGCTGAGATATCTGGGGTAAGGAGCAGAATGCCTGATTTAAATCTGAAACACCCCACACAGGCTCATGATAAGTGTCTTCAGCAGTTTCGGCACTCCTCTGGGATGCTGTAAAATCCTTATTAACTAGGACCTCGCTGGTGAAAGTAGACTTCCAGGTACAGATCTTTAAGGTTTTTCCCATCCCTGCTACCTGCCTCTCTATCTGTTTCTCAGTTCCATCTGATGATGATGCTATTAGTCGGCCACCTGTTCCCATGGCAACTAACTGAGATGTTCTTCTAGCTTTTCCTGCCATAGAAGGTAGCGAGCTTCTCAAACGATGAGTCTAAATAAACCTTTATTTTTTGTTTTGTTTTGTTTTGTTTTGTTTTGTTTTGTTTTGTTTTGTATTGCTTTGTTGTTTTTCAAGACTGAGTTTCTCTGTGTAATAGAGCCCTAGCTGCCTTGGAATGACTTTGTAGACTAGGCTGGCATTACATTGACAGAGATCTACCTGTGCCCCCAGTTCCTGAGTGTTGGAATTAAATGCATGTGCCACCACACCCTGTCCCCAAATAAACCTTTCTTTACTGAGGCTGTTTCTGTCAAATATATTGGTCATAGCAACTGAAACAGCTGATACAAGGATCAATGGCAGTAACACTACAGTCTGATTCATGTGAGTATTTGAGCATTTGAGCAAACGAACTTGAAAGTTAGAAACTGTTTGGAGAGAATGACATTTTTTAAAAATACTACCCATAGCCTCGAGTGGTCTGAATGCTGCAAATTGCATAGAGGATAGACCTGAAAGAGATGCAGGATTGACCTGGAGAGAAACTTGGGGTTCCACTCAAACTATAGGGAAACTTGTCACATCTCTCTCTGGAGTTGGCTCCTGTGTTGTCTGAGCTCTCGTATGGTATTCTGTACAAATATTTTGAAGTAGCTTCATTGCTTTGGAATAGGTCTGGGTTCCCTTCTTGGTACAACTCCTTTTTCAACGGCAAGTACTATGCTACTTAATACCTGGGACTTATTTTCTTTGTGCCAGATTATACTCATCTCCAAACCTGGATCTTTGTCTATCATGGTATTAAATAACAATTGTTTGGATGTGTGACAATGTGAGCAACTATATTAATATTATATTAATTAATATAACAATTGATGTTATATGAATTATTCTGTGGATTAATATTATATGAAATAATCCCAGTGCAGTAGAGGCAGACACAGGTGGTTCCTTAAAGTTCATTGTCCAGCTAGCTTAGGAAGAGTCAATGAGAAAGCCTGTCCCCAAAAATAAAGTAGCAAGGGATTTGACGACACCTTACACAAAACTTTGCTCTCTTTACTCATTGCACATACATGCATGTGTACCCCATATGCTTTTTACAACACCATACATTCACACACACCAAAACCATAAATGTTTTATTTCATTCTTTGATTCAATCCTCTTGGATATTAAAAGCAATTGTGTGTGTGTATGTCTTTCTCTGTATGTGTGTGTTTGGAATGAGAGAGATGGTCATGCCCTTTAGTGTGCAAGGATGAAGAATGTATCTTGATTTATTTGGGAGAGATTCAAGCAGCATAATACAGCATCAAGGGAGGCTCCAGAGATTGGGGGCACATTAATGAAAATGGGAATAGTTTGCAGGAAAACTTGATGCAGAAAGAAGTGCTCCAGTGTCTGTCTGTTACTGCACATGCTGTGGGGCTGTGTACTGCAAGGTGGGTGATTGGCCCTAACAGGAGTGCTAATATGATGTATTAAATGTCGGCTTGGCATCGCTGGGTGTGCATATCTTTCCCGTTGTACTGCCTGTTTATGCTTATTCAGCCCTTTGAATAATTTAACACATTTCATACTCTAAATTACTCTCAGCAATTTGATGGGGCTTCTGGCAGTTTACTTGAAACACTCAGTGTTAGGTCAACATGGGGTCCCAGCTCCTGCTAAATAGAAGTACTCTGCTTACTTAGAAAAACATAATTAGTTTTCTCTGTGCATCTCTTCAAAGGTGGGTGGGGTGGGAGAGCAGGCAAAGAGGAAGCCAGTGCATGGGATCACTGGCTTGTCAATCTAGAACAGCCCGGGCATCCAAGAGTTAAAAATTTAATGGTGCAGGAGGCTGGCCTTCAGGAGAGGGAACTGTTGAAGGGCATGGAAAACAGTCTGAGTTGCTGTGCAAATGCAAGAATTTGATAAATGACCCTCATTTAGTCGATACTGACCGCGTTGAGTCCCTTTCCTAATTTAATCCTCTTGTAAAACTGGCTGCCCCCATGAAGACTGGCCACCGTGGTGAGGGCTGCTGTCTGTGCTAGAGTGACTTGTGCTGGGGAAATAGTGAACTTCTATCCCATTTGGCTCCCCATTGCCTTCTTCTGTCCTCAGACTGCTTGTGCACAAGCTACTCAGGATGCAACGTGTTTGCTCTTTGGTTCTTAAAAAATTTGCTGGAGCTACAGCTTCTGTGATTCAAAACTCTTGATAGTTTTCTCAAGAGTTCAGACATACTGGATTCTTTAATATTCCAAAGTGCATTCTCTCCTGCGCACATCAGCTGTAGAAATGGCTCTACCTTTTACGTGAAATGAGCATTTTTTAATTAAGACTAGCAATCTTACCTTGGATGATGCGTCACCTTTGGGAGAAATCCTGAGTGTATACTGACCCCAACAAGCCAGTGTGGTGGGAAAATGATGGTGAAAGGGTTGAAAGGCGCAGCTCTTTGTTCTGTGACAGCAGGACTCTGATTGACTGTCCCTCTGGGTTTGAACTCTTCCAGTCCTCTCTAGATATGCTGAACAAGCTTCTTGGGGATTTGAAGATCCTTACACATCCTGAGAGTCCATAATGAAGTGTTTTTGCTTATCATCCTTTTTGCCCCTTTTGAAATAGTCTGAGCCTGCATTGTAACCTTAGGTCAAAACTATTTGGGGTAGTGGAAACTCGTGATAAACACGTACCTTTGAAGGCTAGAATGCCATCCATTTAAGAACATCAGATTAAAATTTGTATTTAAAATTCTATACACGGAAATTCTCCAGACTGTCAAGAAGACCAAATGTATGTGCATATGTGTGTACATGTATATATGGTACATGCATACATTAGTTCCTGCTGTTTATGTGTCTCAAACACATAAATAGAAATGTGGTTGTACACTAGGCATGTATATTTAATAAACATCTATCCAAACATTCTGTTTTTAAAAGCTATTAATATTTGTGAAGCTAGCAGAACATTAAATACAACAGTGGTATTATCACGATGTAATCCAAAAGAAGTAGGCTAGGCACTATTTGAAATCCCATGTTTTATTACTAACAAGGATTGTGTAATAGTCAAGGTTCTCTAGAGAAACAAAACAAAAATGAACACACACACACACAAACACACACACACACACACACACACACACACACACACACACACACACCTTATTAGAGTGGCTTTCAGGCTGTGGTCCAGCTGGTCCAACAGTGGGTGTCTGCCAATAGAAAGTCCAAGAATTCAATAGTTGTTTGTTCCATGAGACTGGAGTAGGCATCATGGAAGGATGTGATCATTATGTCTTCGACATCAGGCTGCTGAAGAGTAACCTCATTTCCATCAAGGAAGCACCTAAATAGTTACCACTATATATACTCATTGAACACCATGAGCGGTAACGAACCTTTTCTTTATAGGTCTAGTCATCTTGTCATTTAAAAACACAGTGGCATGTGTTTCTGCAAACATACATTTCACAATTCCTTCTTTGACAAAGGTATTACCTTGAAGTATAACATCCACCTTTTCGACTATTTTCATCCAGATAGGTAGCGACATTTTTCTTGGGCAGTATACCACCTACACCAATGCCATAATTATCATGTGTATTGGGTTTCTAAAGTGAAAGAAAGTTTTGCTATTGCCTTAGTTTGGATCCATTTCTATGATTAAAAACACTAAGCAGCTTGGTGAACCAAAGATGTATTTGGTTATCCTTCCAAATGAAAAGTCCATTTTAAAAGTATATCTGGGTAGGCTCTTAAAACCGGAACCTAGGGGTGAATTGGTGACGGTAGAGGAATGCTTCTTACTGATTTGGTCCTCCTAGCTGGCTCAGTTTGGTTTTTTTTATACAACTCATGACAATCTGCTCAGAAGGGGTGCTGCCCACAGTGGGGCTGCGTCCCCACACACGTCAATCACTAGTCAATAAAATGCCACACATATTTGCCTAAAAGCCAATCTTGTGATTTGAATGAGAATGGCCCCCATAGGCACATATGTTTAAATGTCTTGTTTTGGATGTGTGGCCTTATTAGAGATGATGTGTCACTGGAGGTGGACATTGAGGTTTCAAAACCTATGAGATGCCTCCCCTACCTCCTCCTTCTCTGTCTCCAACCGGAGAATCAGATTTATCTTCTCCACAACTGCTCCAACACCATGGCTGCCTGCTTACCACCAAAAGCCCCACTATTATGGTCATGGATTTACCATTTAAAACTATAAGCAGGCCCCCAATTAAATGGTTTCTTTCCTAAGTTGCTTTGGTCATGGTGTCTCTTCACAGAAATAGAAAAGGAACTAAGAGAAATCTGATGGGGACATTTTCTCAACTGAGGTTTTTTTTTTCTTCCGAGATAACTGTGGCTTATGTCAACTTGACAAAACAAAACAAAACAAATCAAGAACAACAAAACCAATCAGGACAGTAAATATTTATTTAAAGTCCTACCTCATTCCTGTGAAGCCAGAATTTAGTGGATATCGAATAAGTTAGTGTTACTAGCCATCTATCTATGCCTAACTCCTTAGTTTGGAGCTAATGATACTTAGTAATGACCCCATTATGCCAAACAACTGCATCACCAATAAGAATGATGAAACAGTCAGCAAGGATTCACCAAGTATGCAGCCTTGTGCGTACGCATTATCAGGCTCCAGTGGCTCCTGCTGTTGGGGGTGGTGGATATGCAAAGCTTGTGCTTTTGTAAGGAAACTGCCCCTGAATTCCAAAGTCCATAACCAGAACATGGGATATCAGTCAAGGACCTTTCCCAGCAGCTCTGATGCTGAACTTAACTGAATAGGCAAGAACATTTTGTAGCTAGAATCCTAGCAGCGAGTTCATTGTCCCCAGTACTAGTTCTTTCTCTTTAAGATTAACCTTTTAACCACAGGTGAAGGTGTATAAGGCCTTTACACATTTTGCCCACAAACAATAGATTTTCTATGGGGAAGAAAATGGAAAAAGTGCAATTTGCTGTCAATTTTGACCCAGTACAAAGATCTCTGTCTGCTTTTCATGCGGTTTATCCTGGCTGTTACTTAGCAAATGCCTTCTTCACCAAATCACTGGGCATCAAAGGTCTATTGGAGAGGACAAAAGAACAGGTCCACTGAAGTGGAAACTTAAGGGTTCTTTGGAGAGTCAGTTGTGTTGGATGTTTTTTTTTTTGCTGGGGCAAACACATGAAGGAGTGTTGTCCTGAAGTGGACACAGGTGAAGGGCTAATACAGACATGTGAAAGAATGTGTCACTGAAGCAGACACAGGAGAGATGATGTTCTGCTAAAGCAAACGTGTGGAAGGACAGGTGATGAAGGATCCTTTGCTAACGACACGCATGTACTTGATGAAATGACAGAGACAGAGCTTAGCTTGCTGGTACAGCTGGCTATGCAATTCATGTGGGTCTCTCATCTTTGCTGATCTTCATTTCCCTGAGAGAAGCAGTTGAGAACTTCTCCTGGTATTCCTGATGACCCCTCCTAGTGACCGGAGCCGAGCCTGTGACCTACGTGTCTCTGCTAGGTCTTGTCATTTCGGTTGCTATCCCAACTCAACTGAACTAGTCTGTGAAGTGTTTGTGAGTGCATTGATCTGTTGTTGTCTCCTAACCTGTGAACTGAACTGCCAATTTCCAGACAACACAGACAGGAGTTGCTCCAGAGAACCTTTTGAAACAGGTCCACTTACCTGTATCCTTTCTTTAGCACTACCTCTGATGTGTGGTGGGTTACAGGAGAGGTTAAAGGATTTAAGAATCATCATTAAAAATAAGGATTGAAAAAAAAAATAAAGTTACAGTCCACCATGAACTACCCCTTGATGTGCCAGTAACTGTTCCAGATCTTAGTTATAGGTGTTAGGTGAGGAAAAAAGTGTTCTGAACCCATGCGTAGGAGCAGTTATACTGGGAACATGCACTGTAGGTACAGAATTAGAGTATCCTAATGCTCATAGCTAAGGCACCTGGTATTTTAATAATGACACCATCTTGAGTCATTTTCTTGAGGATTTGCAGCCAAAATAGGATAAGAGTGTATCAGAAATACCTTTAAGAATGAGTTTTTTGTCCCATCAACATCCAAGGGTTCTGGTGTCCTGGGAAACTGGGGGTTTCCTAGAGGCAGAGTTGAAAAGGTGAAACTTCATTACAGACAAGCGTAGGGATACCTCTAAGAAATCAAAATCAAAGTTAAAAGAGTTAAAAAAAAACTTGAGCAGAGTCAAACAGTAACTCTTTCAGAATACAAAATAATAAAATAAAATAGGAGAAGTAGCTTTCATTGGATGTGTAGTTAGGACGATATTTGGGGCTATGTGTATGGCCAGCTCAGGGTCCCTCACTGATGCTTGGAATCTCTTACCAGGTGTCTCTGGCATAAAGATGGAAAGTGTACCCTGGCTCCAGCTTTTTCCTATGCTGGATTTTCTAACATTGTGTCACTTCTGCTTTGTTTTTTTGTTTGTTTGTTTGTTTGTTTGGTTTGGGTTTTGTTGTTGTTTTTTATTTACTACACAGCAGTTTGTCCACTAAATGCTACAGTGAAATAAGAATTCCCCATTTCAGATACTTAAAAAGATCGTTTGTGGTGAGGTTAGTGTTCTTGAGTGATGATTCATCACCTCAAGAACATTTATTGCTCAACTGCCATCCTCAGTACCTTCTTTAGGCAGTTTACAACTACCTGTAACTTCAGCTTTATGGGTTGTGATGACACCATCACAGAAGCATGTAATGTACATGTGCATAAGCATGTGCATGTGTGTGTGTTGTTAGAAGAAATAAAGGGAAGTATGTTCATTGTGTACTATTTTATGGCAGTTTCCTCCAAGTTGAAATATTTTTCTCCAAGAGGAGGCAGGAGGTTCCATAGAGAATTTCAACAAACATACATCTAGATAACTGGAAGTTTGGAAGATCCTTGAATGTTCCTCCCTAACTGTATAGAAGGAATAGCCAGCAATTGCAGTAGGGAGTTGATATTCTGACCAGCTGATCCATTGAGAATTGATCCTTCAGCCTGTAGGTCTCCCTGATTCCAAGATGTGCAGTGAGGTCCATGCTTTTAGCTTTTATGAGTCAACACCTATGTTGGAATGAGTTTGTGGTAATGTGACTGCTTTTGAGTTATCCCTGTTTCTGTAAGTAACCCCTCATCCATACCCCTGTTAGTAACCCCAATAAAAACTCAGCAGTTGGACTTGAGCTCATTAGTTGTTTTTGTCTGTGATGGGTTTCCTTTTTAGAGTGAGTAGATGCTGTCCATGTTGTTTGTCCCTAAGAAGATTCATACATGAGATATACGCACTGTTCTGAGACATATATACTTCATGGGAAAGCAGAATTGATAAGTCTAAGACCCTTGATGTTCATTCCTTCCTGTGTTACATGCTTACTTTCCATTAAAAATCAAGCATCGGCTGTTAGGGAAGAAGAGAGAGTCTGGGGCGGTGGTGGGAGTGTCAGGTAGGACTTTATAGAAAAAAAAAAAGAGCATTCAAAGAAGAGTCCCTGTAAAGTTGCTCTTGCTCTCAAACACACACTGTTCCTGCTTGGGGAAAGGTCACTAGCTATGTCACTATTAGCAGGGGTTGGGCCAGGCGACATGAAGTTAAGTCATTGTGAGCATGCTTTTGAAAAGGATACTGGTTGGGCCTTACCTTGTTGTCTTTTGTTTCTGGTCTCCAGGATATGAGCAGCTCTGCTTCACACATTTTTTACCAGCATCTGCTGACTCACCACAGGCCCTGGTGCAACATGTCCTGATACCTAACACCACTGGGAGGAAGGAGCCACAGACAAGTCCCCAGCAGACACACTGTGAAAACAAGGGCAGTCCCTGGAATGAAAAGGTAGACAAAATGGAACACACAGGCAGAACATTCCGAACTAAGATGCAGTCCTGTTCCATCTTCTCCTTGAGGGGAACAGATGTTCACATTGTTTGTGAGAAGATCAAAACCTAGACTTTCATGTGAATTCTCACTCTTTAATATTGACAGCTGATTAAGGTATTTTTATTTTTTGCAAAGGCATCTACCTGGGAATTGAACAGTCACTTCCCCATCAAATCTCAGGTCTCATTTTATTCTTTAAGTATCCACAGAACAAGTATTGGCTGTAACTATTCAAGAGACTTTAGGTTTATTTTCTTTGCCATGTATCATGAGGACACAGGGACACCTTTACACTGGCAATTTCTGACTCTATATTTAGAAGACGAAATTAATTTTTCCCTTTCAAGTCATGTATCCAAGGGAGAAAAAAAAACTTTTTGTAAGATGAAAAATTTCAATTTCTTTCCTCCTACGGGCAAATTAAGTGGAAAATATTAAGTAATTTTTCTAATCCCAACTCAGAGATGATTCTGAAGTAATCGATTTTTAAGACTTGATGGAAAAGACTATTTTGAATAATTCTAAAGTTAACAGGAATATTAACAGAAACAGGGACTATTCAATTTGAAAAAAAAATAAAAACCAGGTGATCTTAAAGCATCCCTTTTCCAATATGAGTAAATCAGGTTATTCTTTCTTGTAATTGCTTTACATAAACTAAAAGCTTTCCTTCCCACAGCTAGAATTTACTGTCTGACTGACAGAGACTCTTTCCTTCACAAGTACACTTAACATGTCCAAGGGGTGTTTCTCACACCTACTTTTTTATTAACTAAAATCTAGTCAATGACTAATACAGGATCAACATAGGAACCTTGTAGAGGCTGACATATATGTGCTCTGTGAATTCTACAGTCACATTTGACTTTCTCGTCCCGTTTGGAGACCATCAATCATTTGCTTCCACCCTCACGGCTCACTGCTTGATACACTGGGCAAGTCTTTGCTCTCCTGAAGCAGCGCTGCCCCTGTGTTCCCTGTACCTTCCAACAATTTCATACTATTTCTTTCCTTCAGACTATACTTCCATGGTCCTGGATAAGGCTATACCATCCTAGCCAGGGTAGGTATAACATTCTCACTTCAAACTATTCTGCATCTTGTATTTCAACAATGGGTAACAGGGTGGATTGTCACCTGTGTTCTAGTTGAACTACTCTCACTGTTCTGGCTGAAAGCAAGCAATGAGAGCAAATTTACCCTGAAAACCTTTGGTAGCATCTTGTAAGCCCACACAGTCTTCCTGTGCTTACTCTTTTCATATGTTCTTGTCCTTGCTGGACATCTGGATTTGTCTTCCTTCCTGTCCCTGCTACCCATTAAACTCTTGGCCTTTCATCACCTGTACTGACATGACTGTCACCAGTTCCTTGTCATACACCCGTATCCGAGCTTCACCTACAGCACACTTTCCATCTCTTAAAAACCCTTAGGAAGACTGAAGCATTAGCAAAGCTATTCCAGTTGAAGCATACACTGAGGGAAGTCCTAAGATAAAGCTTAGAAAAAATTACTTATTCCTCCTAAGGAAGACATACTTTTCAGGATTCATAGTGTGTGGGATGAAGTGAACCAGCAGGACAAAAAGCAAGGAGGGATGCTTATGTATGGCAGCGGTACTGGAAGAGGTTCAAGAGTGTGTTTCTCATTGTCCCATCAGGCAAATTAAACACACTCAAGGAAACATTGGCTCGGAGTAATTATACTTCCCTATCCTGCATGCTTGTGAAATGCTTGTCCTGTGTCACAATCTTCTTGGACTAGATGTTCTCCAATATCCCTCATCTAGTCTAAGAATTCCTGCTGGGTATCTCACAGGAAGAAGGGTTGGAAGTGACCATAAATCTGAATGACATGATGTGACACATATGTTCCAACTTTCATCAACTAAAAATAACTTTTATTTGTTTTACATGCTTGCTTCAACCATTTCGAAAGTTATTGATGCATCCAACGCTTTAGCTCACAGGTACAGAAGACCTGCAAGTGTGGTCCTTTCTCCAGCTTCCATTTCTATTACAAGATGAATTTCCTCTACTCACAGATCACCAGTCTTGCTGGATACTCATGGCAGGACAGTTAGGGGTTAGATTATAGAGAAGAACAGATATGAAATTCACAGATGTCACAGAGACAAAACACTGCACCTTACATTTGAAGATTAGGAGATATGTTTATTGATACTAAGAGTCAGAGCACCATGGAAACAAGGCCTGGTATTGCCCTAGAAATATTGTAGAACATATTCATTCATCTGGCATTCTTTACGTGCACATGCCCTTGTTGCAAGAATATCATTCATATTCCTGGAGTTGTAAACACACACACACACACACACACACACACACACACACACACACACACACGCACACACACTATAGTCAGGCACTCTGAGATTTATAGGATAAAGGCTATAGCAGTGTATTTTAAATTTCACATTCATACTGGAAATTGTTCTTTAGGACAACTTATTGCTATACGTGATAGAATATCTAACGCTGTAAGAAAGCATCCATTGTACAGATGTCCATCTCGGTGACTGTATAAACTGAATGTTGCTAACTCAAGCTATATGAACAAATAATGTAAGAGGGACAAGCCAGCTTATGTTCTAGTTCAGGGTTATCACTGTTTGTGCTTTGATCAAACTACCTTCCCTGCTTGACCTCAATATCTTTGCTTGAAATGATTTAGGCAACCTCCGCATTATCTCTACAGCCTCTTGCTCTAGGTCTCTTTGACTAGATTATTGGAAGGAAAATGGCCTATGGAGATGACAGTGTCATTGAAAGAAAAAAAATGCCCATTTTCTGAAGTCTGGAGTACAAATTATGGAGTTTCAAGAATCACTACATTCTCTACATAACAGTTTTAGTACCATAGGGGGTTTCTTCATGATGACGATAATTCCTATTCACTCAGCTTTCCCCCAAGATCCCACTTGAGATGGCTCATCAGCCATCAAGTTGTCCTCCAATCTCCATACATGTGCTGTGGCACACACACGTTGACACACACACGCACACACACACACACACACACACACACACACACACACACACTTGCACATACCCCAAATACACCAAAGATTTACAAATAAATAAATTAAATTAAATAAAAAGATCTCATTGTACTCCTGAAAAATATGCCAACTGCAAAGAAACATTCTGCTAGCCAACATTCAGAATGCTTCCCCTGGTTATCAGTGAAATTTCATATACTCAAACCCAGCATTTTGCATAGATCAAATAGCTTGATGCTTATTACTTGTGCCAGGTGAACAGAGAAAGGTTAGGATTCTTTAAAATGGTTGCCATATAAATGCCAGGATCCTCAATCTAGAATGAAACTTATTTGTTCAACTATCCAGATAAATTAAACAACTCTGTACTTATTAACTATTTAAATGCTAAATACATTCTAAATACCACTTCAGATAAAAAAGGCTAGTGTGTGAGTGCAAATATCCTCAGCAAATATTGACAAATAGTTGAAGAACTGAATGTATAAAATCCCAGTCTCATCATGCATGCTTCATTAATTTAAGTCCAAGCCATTAGCTCTATTAGATCCCACTTACCGTGGTAGAGGACATTAGTGCATATAAACGAGCACTTTTTATACCAAGGGGATATATGACTGTAACTCACGTAACAAATTTGCTATAGCCTAATCGTGTGATTCCCACTCTTCATCAGAGCTGTCCTGACAAGTCAAATACTTGCATTTGGTGACCACCGTGTTTATCTTTAAGGTTAACCACAAAATGTAAACACTAATAAAATATAAAATCTTTGCAAAGACTACTCCATCTTGTGCAATACAATATGTAAAATGGGCTTTCCTTCTGGCGGGGGGGGGGGGATTCTTCACTTGTAAGACTAAATAGCAACATAATTGCTTGCTATACTCATGACTCCTCAAATCAAATTGTGGTGCAAGCCTGTTTTCAAACTACCTGGAATAATTTTACATTTATTTATATAACCCCCCCCCGTGTGTGTGTGCGCGCGCACACACACACACACACACACACACACACACACACATACACTCATGTCACAGTGTGTATATGGAAGTCAGGACAATTTTCAGGGGCCAATTATCTCTTTCCACTATGTAGATTCAGGGAGTCACACTGAGGACACTACATTTGGAGATAGTATCTTTAGCCCCAGAGACATTTCACCTGCTATCACCTGCAAATTTAATGTACTTTTGGCTTTGGACAATTTCTAAACTAAGCAAGACAGAGCATAAAAACAAATGTACATATTAGAAGCAATTAAAGTCATAACTTACTCCATAAAACCCTGGGCTTTGAATGTCACTTTGGTTAAGTTGACTTTCCTGATCCTCAATTATCTCATGCATAAAGTGGAGGAAATAACAATCTTTATAAAGATATGAAGGATAATTCATAGCATGTGACTAAAATATTTTCTGTGGGCAATGAATTCTACTATTTTTTTTCTGTTTCAGAAACATTAAAATCGCTCTTTATATTTAAATTTTTTTGAGAAGGTTTTGTAAGCAAAAGTGTCAAACTACAGTAGAAGTGGAAA
The DNA here is from genome assembly GCA_030674055.1 of Rhabdomys pumilio. Lineage (NCBI taxonomy): Eukaryota > Metazoa > Chordata > Mammalia > Rodentia > Muridae > Rhabdomys > Rhabdomys pumilio. The sequence continues at coordinate 66,358,101 of JANHMN010000003.1, read as the reverse complement.
AATTGCCCCTGAACTGTGACAAATATGGAAAGTCAAAAGAGAACATGTTAAATATTCCAACTGTTACACTCCAGAGCTGAGCTTGAAACCACCAACCTGCAGATACATCACTTCAGTACTAAATTCAATACTGAATTTTAACTGGATTTAATTGTGAATAAGAACAATCATGTCTAGTAGTAGGAGAGAGGAGAAAAGGCAGTTATGGCATGTGGAAGGCACTAGGAAAATCAGCAATGAATTTCATGGACAATCTCAGAAGGTGTGTATTATCAAGGAAAGCGAAAATGGCCAAATGTCATTGCAAAAAATGTCTAAATATACTCAGAATGTGCCACTAAGCACAGATTGTATATGAGGCCAATTTTGGACAATTTTGTTATTCCAAGTGCAAGAAATTCCTGGGCTATATTAAATATCTGGTGAAAAAGATGAAAGAAATGCCTACAAATTCATTTTTATTACGTTAGCACAACTTGACGGCTAAAAATTGCATACTTTTCTATCTCATCATTGATACAGTTGCAAATGTTCTAAATTAAATATTAATAAGATTGAGTTGAATTGAGGGATTTTTTCAACATTAAGAAAGCTATTAAAATAATTTACTGCCCTATAGGTAAGAGAAAAAACCACTCTGATCCTCACAAAGAATTTCACAATCCATTTAATAAAACCTAACACTCATAACTTAAAATTGTCCATACTAAATGCTGAGGAACTGCTTCATGGTATAAAAAAAAATCTGAAATCTACAATAAAAAAGTTGAATAAATCCTGGAGGTATTCCTATTAAAATATTAGTGGACAGAATTTTGTTAATACTGACTAACTTATGAAAAAAAACATTAAAATTAAAACATATTTTTCACACCAAAAAATAAACATTGGCACTGTGTAGAACATGTATTAACAATAATAAAAGTCTATTGAAATAGTGACCCTAAAACTTCCACCAGAGAACTCCTAAACCTGATAACCAACTTCAGCAAAGTGGCTGGTTGTAAAATCAACTCAAACAAATCAGTAGCCTTCCTCTACTCAAAAGATAAACAGGCTGAGAAAGAAATTAGGGAAATGACACCCTTCACAATAGTCACAAATAATATAAAATACCTTAGTGTGACTCTAACCAAGCAAGGGAAAGATCTGTGACAAGAAATTCAAGTCTCTGAAGAAAGAAATTGAAGAAGAGATGGAAAGATCTCCCTTGCTCATGGATTGGCAGGATTAATAATAGTAAAAATGGCCATCTTGCTGAAAGCAATCTACAGATTTAATGCAACCTCCATTAAAATCCCAACTCAATTCTTCACAGAGTTAGAAAGAGAAATTCTCAAATTCATTCATTCGGTCTTTCTTTGAAGGAGTAACAAAATACTCAAGGGAGCAAATAGGGAGACAAAGTGTGGGACAGAAACTGAAGGAGGGGCCATTTGGAGACCATCCCACCTGTGTATCCATCCCGTGTGCAGTCACCAAAGATATACTCTAATGTGGATGTCAGGAAGTGCATGCTGACAGGAGCCTGATATAGCTGTCTCCTTAGTGGTCTGCAAGAGTTTGACATGTTCAGAGGTGGATGCTCACAGCTAACCAATTGAACTGATCATGGGATTCCCAAAGGAAGAGTTAGAGAGAAGGAGCTGAAGGAGCTGAAAGTTTGTGGCCCCATGAGGAGAGCAACAATACCAACCAACCAGAGCCCCAAGGTTCTAAACCACCAGCCTGGGAGCACGTAGGGAGGGACCCATTGCTCCAGCTGTACATGTAGGCCTTGTAGGGCAAGGTGGAGAGGAGATCCTTGGTCACATGAAGGCTGGACACCAAATATGGAGGAATTTGAGGGTGGGGTGGTAGGAGTGGGGGGTTGGTGGGGGTACATAAGCATAGATGCAGGAGGAGGGGGAATGGGATAGGAGGTTCCTCGGTGGGGAAGAGGGAAAAAAGGGAAAGGGGATAACATCTGAAATGTGAATAAAAAATCCAATAAAAAATAAAACAAAACAAAGAAAAATAGAACAGAGAACACTTTCTTATTTAGAATATTCTACAATGGAAAAAATGACCACGTCTTTATATTATTTACCATGATATCACTATGAAGATAATGTTTTCAAATAAATCTAAAAGGCATTTTAGAAATTGCCTTTAAGTAATTAGAAAAACATCTAATTTTGAAAAAAAATAGTCCTGGATTTTAGCTTTTCTCAATATATAGAAGATTGTAATATGTGACTGTATTAATATGCTGGGACTACTCAAGCCATAATAAGAAAGATTAATAATGGAATTGATTCTGGAGTTAATCACAAATCATATTTATTATAGGATGCTGAAGAAAGAATTAAGAATGTGCTGTATCTGTGAGAACCCAAAATTCTACCCATAATCAGCATGTGAAACTCCAGACATGTCTCATAATTCCTTTTCTGGAGGATCATTTACTTATGAAATAACATGTACAAGTACAGTCTGGCTTTGGAACATGGGCTCAGTTTCCTTCATAATTTATCTAACTTATTTACACACACACACACACACACACACACACACACACACACACACACATATATATATACATATATATATATATATACAAGTGACACAGTATAGTGTTGCTTATGTTAATAAAATTGGAATCCATTTTGTGACAGAAATATAAAAAACAAACATTAGTCTTATTAAGAGAAATTTTTAAAGTCTAATCAGCTTATTCTTAAATGTATATAAAATAATAAAGAAAGCAAGAACAACAGGAACATTTGAAGGTTTTATAAGTGAGGAATACGAAGAAATTCCTACAGTCTAATGCCAAAATTATTTACAAAGTTCTCAGATGATAAATCTATAAGGCTATGAAATGCTGTTTCAAGCTAGGTCATCAGATTATTGGCCCAATACAAAGCATTGTATCATTATATCTTTGTATAATGTTAGTGGATTTTAGTAGGTTGGGAGAACTTGGTAGATGGTCAGATTTCAAATTAATGAAGAAGGAAATCAGTTTTTCCATTATATTGATGGACATATAATGTGTCTGCCCTCAGTGAAGTACACATTAATGATGTCAGACGAAATTCAGTGTGGATGTGGCATATGATGTACTGGTTCTAGGTTTCTGTGATAGAATCATTCTGAAGTCGTAAACATACGCTTAACTCTTTAGAATCATAGTTACAAACAGCAGCTTTGTTGCCTATGAGCAATGGTTTCTCTTTATAGTGGCAATTTCCAGCATTTGGGCAGTGTAATAATTTATTACTTTGGAGCCTATTTTAGGATACAACTGGTGGAGAGAAATATTAAAGGTTGTTTCTAAAAATTTAACAGTAATGTTGTGCAATTACTATAATTACAGTTCATTAGAGTCTGAGTTTCTTATGCATTTGCATGTAACTGACTCCATAGACTGTACAATTGTTATTTGCATTACTTACAAATAACTTATTTTTAAGCATAAGTTTCTTTATAGTAAGCATATCTCATTGATTCTAATCTAAGACAAACTATTTCTTCTTGTTAAGACCCAAGAAACTCTTGGATGAGATGTCTCCAAACTGGACAGCTAGGAACTGAGCTTTGGTTAAATCTATTCCTCACGGTAGATCTGTTGTTATTTAGAGAATAAACAGGACCTACTGATTGTGAACATATTTGCATGGGATTGTGTCCATGTTGGCTGAATATTTGCCCTTAAAGAAAACATACATGTGAAACTCTTGCTATCTAAAATACTGCCTTGTTTATAAATGAATTGAACAATACATTAAATCAACAATTTTGGAATGATATTATCCTGGAATATCGGGGAAAGGGGTTCTCAAATCATTTTTATAGAGAAAAACAGAAAGCAGAATACAGAGAGAAGAAAGCCATAAGAACATGATAATATCTGAATTAATTTGAACACAAAACTCAAACAAACAAACGCCCAAGAATCCAAGAAGAGGCAAAACAGCATCTACACAGAGACATGGAGCACATGACTATGTAGATATTTCTAGTTTAAATGATTGATATGCAGATATATATTCAGAATGTAACTGTGCTGCTGTAAGTCACCCAGTTACTGCGAATTATTTACAGTAGTCATGGAAACTATATGATGAGGCAGAAGCAGTCCTGAAAATGTACTTGGAGAGTGGTATGGGAACTCTAAACAGTGGCAGCTATATCAAAGAAGGAAACGCAAGTCTTCTGTCCCACACTAGATTGCTTTCTTTGGAAGAAATAACCAAGAAGGAAATGTCTCATGTCTTAGTGTCTTTTTCTGTCATTGTGATGAAAATACCTAGTGAAAGCAGCTTAAGGAACAAAAGTTTTATTCTGGTTCACAGTTCAAGGGTACTGTTCCTCATAGTAGGAAAATCAAATCATCAAGAACTTGAAGCATCTTACAGCGTCATATCCACAACCAGAAGCAGAGCCTTATGAATGCTTGTTAGTACGCAGCTCACTTTCACCATTTTATACAGTCCATGATCACTTGCTCTAGGACTGGTCCTGAACAAAATTGAGATAGTTCCTCCCACAATTAATAGAATCAAGATAATCTTCCAAGGCCATCTTCAGTGTGATTAAGTTTTCTCATCTTGACAATGAACACACTAAGCACCATTCTGCAAACAAGAGAAAGGATATTCCACAGAGCACCTTAGGGCAGGTGCCTCCTTCCCAGCAGAAGGTCTTCCAGACTTTATGAGATCTGCCTGTGTCCACACAAATTTCTTGAGGGAAACTAACCTAATGGGAAAATTGTTTCCAGTGCAGCCTAAATAACTGACAAAGAGAGTGGCCTCCAGATGCTTGTGATTTGGGATTCACACATTTTATTTACTTTTTTTTAATTGCTGTATCATTATTTTTATGCACTCTGGTCAATGTTGCCAATGGGCTATATAGAAGGGAAAGCTTTGAATTGATTCTGAAGTTATATTTCACTGTGTGCATATGAATAATACTTAGAGTAGTTGAAAATTTTAACACAGAACATCGTATTAGTGTAATGGGTACAACTACACTAATCAGGCCCCAAAACAAGATGAATCATGTATAACATGTTTAATTGTTTAGGATATATCATTTATTTATATATAATATATAAATTATTTATATATATATATCATTTATATATAATTTATTTCATTATACTCATAAACTTCTGAGCTCTGGGATACTTTGTGGGTAGGCTGACTGGGAATGCTGAGGGTTCCTCCAGGCAGAAGTTAGGCATGGTGGCTGAGGCTACAGCACTCATTAAAGTCTTCTCCACGGTTCCTCACAGTGGGGCCTCAATGACATGAGAAAGTTCATGAGTTTTACAGGCTTTAATGTTATGGTGGGTGTAGATGGATCTGGATGTGCATCCCCACCCCTGAAACCCAGGGGCAGACCTGAGTTAAATAGGGAGGGAGAAAGGGGAGAGGGGCTGGGGAAGAATGTTTAATTGGCTCCACCCTCTGGCCTTCAGGTACCTCATTAGTATGTAAATCTCTCTAGGGTCTGAGGCTTGTTCCTCATGACTGATGGCCATAGACCTCTATGTGGGAGGGGCTGTGGAGAGCTGCAGCTAAATGAAAAGAACCAGGGCCTAGGAGCAGAGCCAAACTCCTGCTGTCCAATAATGGTCCGGGGTTCCAAGCTCATGCTCCACTCAGCCGCTTCTCACAGCCCACTGCCCCACATTTGATAACTATTACTATGTTCTTACCTTTCCTGTAAAAAAAAAAAACTGGAATATGGTGACACAAGTAGACTTTTCTAGAATATTGTTACCAGTGAAGTTTTGTCAGTTACTTTCCTTGTTGTTATTTCTAAATAACCAAATGGGCAACACTTTGAAAGATTTCAATCCATGGACACATCAGCTGAGTCTTGAGCTCATAGTAAGGTATATTATGAAGGTGGAAATATGGACAATAGAGGGCTACTACTCATAAAGGACAGGAAACAGAGAGAGAAAGGGACAGGAACCAAGCACAACCTAGGAAGGTGTACTTTTGTTGACCTATGTTGCACTAGCCACTACCTTCTAATGTTTCTAGAACCTTCTCAAATTGCATTACCATCTGAAGACCAAGTCTTCAGTACATGGGCCTATGGGGCTTAATTCATATTCAATCCAACACACATGTATATTCATTGGATATTGGATTTAACTTGCCTCTGTTAAGGTCTCTCTGTTCCAGGCTTGGCAATCTCTTCAACTGCCCAGGCTTCAGAAGTTTATCAGGATAGTAAACAGAGGAAATACGCAGATACTGCCATGGAAGTGTCCTGCAGGCTGCACACTCCCATGCCTAGCAGTCATGGGTTTCTGTTTGCTTGTTTCCTCAGTTTTCCATGTTTCTCTTCAGTGATTATTGCCATCTCTTTCTTCCTTAGTTATGTGTCCACAACTCACGTGACATACACTTCAGGGCACAAGAAATGCTCTGCCACCTTCTACTTTTGGAAGGAAGATGGATAAAGACTTTCTGCCTCATCACACAGTTCAACCCACACAAGAAAAATAAGACTCTGTTCTGAGTCAATTAGATGCACAAGTAATGAAAAGCAAGGAGAAAAATGCCAACCAAAAATGCTTAAAAACACCACTTTCCATTTCTTTATCTCCTTTGTACCATAATTAATAAATATTTGTTAAATATTTTATACCTCAAAGTCAAACCAGTTTAAGTAATTTCTTTTGACAATGGTCACATAAACTCATGGGAGGAAAGAGGAGTGAAGACAAATGACAAAATCTCAAAACTTGAGATTTTGTCATTGGCACCAGAACTTTGAAATCCAGATCTGAATTAATCTTCTTAATGTCCTGCCATTGCTGCCACCTTTCCTAGGGAATGGGTGCCCAGTGAATCATGGCCAGTCACACAGGTGAACTGGAAATGTGCCTGTCTGTTGTTATTTGCTGCTTGCCCCCTATTATGAGAACATTGGTGAATGCCAGGGACCTTGACTTAACTTGTCTTCCACTGATCTGGAGAGAGCTCACCTAGGGGAGTTTGCTGGGTTACATTATGTTCAGAGAGGAAAGCATGCTCTATTGACAGTGACATTTTTAAAAACAAGTGTTTAGCAGAACTTGATGACTTCATGCCACCCTTACTGATTCAATTATATACTGAAGGATAAAAGCCTCAGACACATTGTGATGTTAGAGTTATGAGCAGCAAATATTGCCCTTCTTGCCCTACCCACTTGTTTAAAAGTTCAACTGGACAAGAAGCTTTAAAAGTCTAGAGACACCATTATAGTTTCTTTTAGATAAAATTGAGTTCCTAAAATTGTGTGTGTGTGTGTGTGTGTGTGTGTGTGTGTGTGTGTAAATTATTAGAGTGACTTTTAGACTGTGGTTTTGATAGTTCATCAAAGCCCTTCTTATGATGGAAAGGGTAAGAATCCAGTAGTTCTTTAGTCTATGAAGTTTTAGATCTCTGTGGTCCTAATCTGGAGTACAGAAGGATTCCTGGAGATCTGTAGACATTTTAGTATATGTTGGAATCCTAAAGATTTAATATCAGTCAGAGAAATAAGATAGACAAACTTGTAAGTGAGACAAGCAGGCAAAAAGCAAAGTTATCTTCTTCAGGTCCATTTATTTTGGCTGCCACCAGAAGCTATGGGCAGATTGAGAGTGGATATTTCCACTTGAAGTTCTCTGATTAAGAATATCCCTTGCCATTCTGATGGGTATAAGGAGGAATCTCAGAATCATTTTGATTTGTTTTCCCCTGATGACTAATGATATTGAATATTTCTTTACATGTTTCTTGACCATTAGAAATTCCTCCCTTGAGAATCATCTGTCTAGCTCTGTACTCCATTGTTTAATTGAATTGTTTGGGTTGTTGGTGCCTTACTTTTTTGCTTTCATTGTATAGTTTGGATATCAGCCCTCTATCAGCTGGCATCCATTGCCTTATAGGAACTTTTCTGCCTTAGAAGCACTAGCACAGGAGACACATTTTTGGACTGAACACCAATAGTTCAAGCAACAAGATCAATGATTAATAAATGGGACCTCATGAAACTGAAGCGCTTCTCTAAGGCAAAGAACACCATCAACAAGACAAAACAGCACTCTGCAGAATGGAAAAAGATCTTCACCAACCCTAAACCTGACAGAGGGGCCATCAGAATGGCTAAGATCAAAGGCTCAAGGGACAGCACATGCTGGCAAGGATGTGGAGATAGGAGAACACTCCTTCGTTGCTGCTGAGACTTCAAACTTGTATAAATACTGTGGAAATCAATTTGGCAGTTTCTCAGAAACTTAGGAATAGTCCTATTTCAAGATCCAGCTAAATCACCTGGGGATAAACTCAAAAGATGCTCTACTATACCACACTGGCACTTGCTCAACTATGAATATAGCAACTTTCTATATAATAGTCAGAAACTGAAAACAACCTAGATGTCCTTCAACCAAACAATAAATAAAAAAATGCTACATTTACATAATGGAATACTACTCAGCTAATAAAGAAAATGACACCATGAAATTTGGAGGCAAATGGATGGAACTAGAAAATAACACCCGAAGTGAGCTAACACAGACCCAGAAAGACAAACATGGTATATACCCACTTCTGTGTGGATAGCAGAAGTACAGGATAACCATGTTACAGTCCACAGACCCAAAGAAGCTAACTAACAAAGAGGGCTCAAGGAAGAATGCTAGAATCTTCCTCAGAAGGGGAAATAAAATAGACATTGAAGGTAGATGGATGGAGGGACCTGGTGGGAGAAGGGATGGGGCAGGAATGGGGTGTGAAAGATCATGTGTACAGAGAGCAGGGAAAGAAAATGGAAATCAATGGTGAGAAGGGTGAGAGGCCTCTCTAGGATGTACCAGAGACCTGGGGCAGAGGGAGTCTCTAGAGAGTCTATTGGGATAACTCTGGCTTATCCTCCTAGCAATGGGGATATGGAGCTTAAAGTGGCCCCTCTTGTGGTCAGGCAGAATTTTCAGTGGAGGGATAGGAATGCCAAACCACCCTCAAAACCTTCCACCCAATATGTGTCCTGCCTACAGGATGTGCAAGAACAAAGTTGGAACAGGGACAGAGGGGTTGGTCAATCAGTGACTGGCCCAACTTAAAATCTATCCTATGAGCAGGGACCAATCCCTTACACTATTAATGATGCTCTGCAATGTTGGCAGACAGGAGCCCAGCATAATTGTCCTATGAAAGCTCCACCCAGCAGCCAATGGAAACAGATGTAGATATCCACAGCCAAAAATTAAACAGTCTTATTGAAAAAGTCTTGGGGAAGGATTGAGGGCCCTAGAGAGGATGGGAACTCCAGAAGACCAACAGAGTCAACTAACCTGGATCTTTGGGAGTTCCCAGAGACTGAACCCCCAACTGAAGAGCAAGTATGGACTGGACATACCCCACTGATTCCCATACATATGTAGCAGATGTGCAGTTTGGTCTTCATGTGGGTCTCCCAACAACTGGAGCAGGGGCTATCTCCAGTCCTGTTGCCTGACTGGATCCTTTTCCCCTAATCAAGCTACCTTGTCTGGCCTCAATGGGAGATATGCCTAGTCCTGCAGTGACTTGATTTGTCAGAGTAGGCTGGTATCCAGGGAGGTCTCCACCTCCTCAGAGGAGAAGCGAAGGTGTAATGGGGTAGGGGTTGTGTGAGCGAATGACCAGGGTGACTGCAATTGGATGCAAATCAAATAAATAAACAAACAAATAAATAAATGAAAAATCCTAATCTGTCCATTTTTTCTAGTATGAATTGAATCATGCTTTTTTTATTTGAAAATTTCTCAGTTTATTAACTTTCACATATGAACCAAATGAACACTCTCCCCTTAAAAAAAAAAAAAGATTCTATCTTGCATCACAACTGTTGGGATGTAGAATAAATAAATAGATAAATAAGTAAATAAAAGGTTAAATACAAGAAAACTTACATTAGCAAAATACAATGGCAAAATCATGAGTTTTTATCTGAAATGTTGCTGCATTGGAAAAAATATAAAAATTTCTAATTATTTTAGTAGTTAGAAGCTTCTACTGAAGAATGCAAATCCTATATTGTTTAGAAAAATTCTGGGAAAGATTTCTAGATTTAAAAAAATGAATAAAAAGGCAGAAGCACCTTTGCTCTTCTATTGTCACATTAATTTTCTTTCAATACAAAATGCCTTAATTTTAAAAAAGAAGAAGAAAAGAAAGTAAAAGAAGAAAAAGATAAACTATCCCTTGCAAGAGTGCCCAGCAGCCTGAGATGTACTTGATTCCAGATGTAGTTGAAGTTTCAATGGAGATTAGACATCATAGTTACTATTAGGGAAATTCTAGGACCTCCATCCTAGGTACAGTCTTGCTTAGCACATTTCTTGTTCTTTCAGTTCCACTTTAAGCATCCAGATGAAACTGCTCTCTTTATGGCAATCACTTACTGAGTGTCTCCGCTTGTGACTTGTCTCAGAGCCACATCATAAATACTTTTTTTTAGTCCTTGTACTTTCTATTTTCTTTAGTTTGTTTAACTTGACATCATATCTGCAGAGAATCAAAGCAAACCATAGTCTGCAAACAGCTACCCAACTTCTTTTCATTGGGTTTAAGATTATTGTGTTTATCCTGGCACTCTTTCAAAGAACTTTGTTTATTAAACTCTTTCACACATACAAACACACCTTATAGTTATTCCATTTCACACTGTGACTAGATAACTGACAGGAACCAGTAAATAAGGAAGAGTATATTTTGATCAAGGGTTTGAAGATCAAGTCCATGTAGTAAGAAAGACGTGACAACCAAGTGTGGGGTTGCTTGCTCATACCTTGGTTGTTCATTGACAAGCACAGATCTCAGGCACAAACCAAGGCTATGATTTATGTCATAAACACTGCCCCTATATTTCCTGTGTCTGCCTGTTGAATCCTATATCGAAGAGTTTTTACAACTTCCTTAAACAGTATCACAAATTGGGGGTAAACTGCTCAAATACAAGAACCTGTGTTGGGCGTTTCATGTTCAAACCTGAAAATGAAACCTGAATACAACTTTCACAAAGTAGTCCCTACTTTCTGTGGTCGACATTAGTATTTTTTCTATTTTGCTCTAGTTCCTAATTTAGTCATCTACATTAGTATTTTTTTTTTAATTCTGTTCTACTCTTAGAGTTCTTTGAATGGCTGTTAGGCTACAACAAATTGATTTCACAGCCCACTAATGGGTTGCAACCTGCAATTTGCAAAATAGAACCAAATGAAACCACAGTAATGAGCCAAACACAGACATAAACATAAAATCTTTACTAAAATGAGTGGAGTATGTAGATCTTTATTGATAATTGTACTTTCATGATGTTTGATTCCTCTGAACTAATTTCTAATTATTCTAGTTGCTATTCTAGCTTCTAATTATAACTGGTTTCTAATTATCCTTCCTACATCAAGTTCCTTACACTTCTGAGCACTCAATGCCTGCACATCTATGCAGTAACTTGTCTCCTTGTGTGATAGTTGTGTACTCTCATCCTCATCCTCCATTCTTACAGCACTAGCCACACCCCACAGGTTCTCTGTTATGGTCACATCTGGTCCTCTTCTGAAAGTACTAGAGTACAGCTTCCTTTTTGACAGAAAATGCTTAGCCAAGGTGCCGGGAAGAATGGGTTGAGAACAATCTACTCATATGTTTCTTCCAGTAGCAGAAAATAAACTAATGGGTCTGTGCATGTGTGTTGTGTGTGTGTGTGTACGTGTGTTATGTATATATGTACATACATGTGTATAGCCATACATGCATGTGAAGAGGAAGACTTCAGATGCACCATTGCTTTCCGGCTTGTTTCCTTGAGACAGAGTCTTACTGCACATGTAGCTGACTGGTCAGCAAGACCCAATTATGTATCCTCTTATCTCTACCACTGTTTAGTACTAGGTTTATAAGAAGAGTTTGTGGCTATACCTGACTCTTACATGAATGTTAGATATCTGAACACACATATCCATGCTTGTGCTGCAAATGTTTTTGCCCACTGAGCCATCTTTCCACCTGTTTATTTTATTTTAGTTAGTTGATCAAAGATTCTCAGTTCTAAAGGTATCAACTTTTGAGTGTGAGTCCCAAATTCACTAAATATAAATAGCCCTTTTATATTTACTAAATACTTAAAATATTAATAATTTACTAGTATTATTGTCTAAATATCTAAGCAAAAGAATTGAATATTTAAAATGTTGTCCATAAATTCATCTACATCTGAATACCATCTGACATGGAAAGTCTGAGCTTGTATACACAGGAAAAGAAGACATGCAATAAAATCTGCTAGCCATGGTAAGCATACGTGTAAGTAGTTGTGATGTTGTTTCCCAGGCCCCTGCTGTTAGCATGTGTTGATTTCAGACTATACTCAGAAATTCTTGATCTTAAGGCTGCCTTATTTACAGCACCATGAAATTAATCTGAAGAAATATCTTTGGGCATAACACAAATATTGGCATCTTAAACTTTATCATACTTTCAAATATTTTTAAAGGATATCATTCTGGCAAATTTTTATACAAATGGTTATATCACACTGTAAATTAATCCAACAGGATATAAATTCTACAATACCTTAAAACTTGCTAGCACCACATAATAGACATTTGGCATTAAGTAAATTCAACTACTTCATATTCTTTTCACAATTTTGGACTCATATTTCAACTTCTTCACAGACTGCTAGTCTAATTAAGTTAATTACATGAAAATCTCAGTTAAACTCCTTGTTTTATGTAACTGAACATATACAGTATGTATGCTTGCAGAAAATACTTAATTGTTTCTAAAATTATACACATTAAAATACATATTTTAAGCTTGAGGCATCAATAGCATTATTAGTCCCCAATGTGTAACAATATAGATTCTAAGTTCCAACAATTATTAAAAGTGAATATAATTTATTTCCTGAAAAACAATGTTATTCAACTTTGCTGTCTTCATTACTTAAAAGCAAAAATTATTCTTCCTCTTTTTCCCTCCTTCCTTCTCTCCCTCCCTCTCTCCATCCCTCCCTTCTTTCTTCCTCCCTCTCTCTCTCTTTCTTTTTTCTTTCTGGAAACAGAGTTTCTCTGTGTTGCCTGGCTATCCTGGAACTCAGTCTGTAAACCAATCTGGCCTAGAACTCAGAGATGCACCAGCCTCTGCTTCTCAAGTGATGGGTTTACAGGTATGCCATCATACCATGCTTGATTCTACCCGTTATTTTTTATAACTAGCATGTAGAAAATATTTAAACATTTGTAGAATTAAATAACATAACCATTGACAGCAATTCCTATGAATAGTTAATAGCAGTTGTTAAGATTAGAATAACTTCTTGAAAAACAAAATATAATGGGTATCACAACCTACTTACATATGTGTAGATCATACACTACACACACACCATATATGCATATCATATACATATATACCACAAACACACACACACACACACACTCTACACACAGTCACCACACCATACTACATGCACACACACACATTCATATCACATACACACAAAATCCACATCTGTGTACCACACAAACACATCAACCACACTCACAACACACGCACGTGGACATCACGTACAAATGCAACCACACATAACCACACAGATACAAGAATATATAAAATAGAAACACAACACGTTTCTCCTTTCAATCGTTCTTCCAGCATTTGCTTCCCTGTGATTTCCTGGGCTACTTTGACAATTGACAAGGAATGGAGTAATTCAAACTTTTACACAAAAGCTTTAGATGTTCGAAGCTCATTAAAATGTCTGCTTGTCTAGAAGGTTCTTGGTCCTAGAGTTTGGAAAACTTGAATATCATCTGGAGAAAGCATATTTTCACTTGGCACTTAGTTAAGTTGGAAAACAGACCACGCAAAGTTTGCTGAAACTTATGGTAGGTGTTTTTCTGAATAAAGGAAAGAGATGTTTAAGAAAACCCTTCTGGAAATCCCCATGGAAGATAACTACATTGAGATTGTCCTTCAAGTCTACCCAGGACCACATACCTTTGGGAAAGTAGTCATGTTGCCACACTGACTCAGGTCACATGACCTGAAACCAGAGCTCCAAGTGGTTTTTTTTCTTGGGAATGGACAAATGGTTTGGAACAAATTTTCTGTATTATGTTAGAGTTAGGGCAAACACTGAAAATGTACATTTATGCATTAAATATCATTCCTTAGACTAGAAAGCTTTGCTGGAGCTTCAAGGAGATCTGCAAGACTGCATAATTTTGCATGCATGTGCTCAGTTTTATGGACATGGGGCCATACCATTTGTCAGATTCCAAAGAACTGTGTGGTCCCAAAAGAGACATTGAACTGATTTGCTGCTCTTTCCCTGATTGCTGTGGAAACTCCAGGGGCTGAATATTTTTACAAAGTGAAATATAAAAGAAGAGTGGATCAGGATAACAATTATCAAATAGGGAGCACGTGCTAAGTAGGCTAAGAAAAACATTAAGCAAATAAAGCTGCGTTAGAGCCTAAATGCAAAGCCTCCTCTGACAAGATGGGTTTCGTGGGAGACTTTAAGGCATGAACATACCTTAGAAGATTCAGATCTAGCAAAACAACTTAGTATTTTTCTTCAGGGCAATATCTTGGCTTCACTTCTAGAAAATCCTAGTTGAAGATCTATGAAGTGTAGTCCCTATAGCCATGCATAGCAGTGTGCTGTGTTTTGTGAAAACTTCACATACAAAGTTTTTCATAGGCTTGTCATTTAGAGATGAGACAGACATCACTTCTAGACCTTGAATAAGCTGGCCAAGGTCTCTGAATGCACAAGTAGAAGTCTTGAGTTTGGAGCCTGCCTCTGCCCCATTCCACCTCCTGTGGAATAAGCACACTGAGTGCAACTGCAGCTACCAACTGAAAGATGCACCAACAATATTGTCCCAACCCTGGAAAGTCTGAAAACCAGACCTAATGAGCATGTAGGATCATGTTCTTCAATGCAGCCTGCCTGCCTGCCTGCTGTCTCCCTGTGCACGTCACTCTGGATGCACTACTCTCCCATATTTCCTGTGCCTTTTGTACCTGTCAAGCATCCTTCAAACCAAAGGTGCTGTCTTGCATTGGTTCATTTATTTCAACATGACGGCTGTGTCTCTAAAAAAGATCTATTTGACAAGAATGGGCTTCCCTTCCTTGGGTCTCTCTTCCTCTTTGAGTTATATCTCACATTCATTCCTCCTTCTGCTACAGTATATTATATCTCCCCAATTTCTCATTTTTTGAGACATTTCCACCAGGAGTGTCCAGTGTCTTTGGCCACTCATCTTGCTTGTTTTCTACTTGTCTGAAAACTGTCAAGGGTTGGGAGAATTTTCCTCTTAAAATTTCAGCTCATTGAGACTCCTGGGATCCTTTACCATGCATGGTCAATGAAAGTGGGATTTGGATATCTTTAAATTTTTTTCTTTTTCTCTTTCTTATTTCTCTTATGATATTAAAATAAAGAGTTAAAGTCGATTTCAAGATGATTTTCTTTACATTTATTTTGTAGCATGTTAACTAGTTTGCCTATACCATTGATTTAAGTGAGTATGATTCTTAAAGAAATCTTATTGTTCAGCTTTGTTCAGGTAGATAACTCTGATATACCGCATCTCAACTGTCCCGAGGAGACTTTCCAGTTCATAATGTCTTCCTCTTAGAATATGCCCACAAAGTTATTGTGCCATACTGTTTTACATGATAGAGTTGAGTTCTCATCACATAATAAGCTTCACATTTGCAACTTTGCATTTTATATTTATTTTGTGCCACATGTCACACACTTGGGGATTCTAAGTATAATCAAAAGTTATAATGTTTATATAGACCACACAGTTGTATTTTGGCACAAGTGTTGAATGTCTTTTGTGAGGCTTGAGTCTGCTGACAGAATATCCAGCTTCTTGAAGACAAGGTTTATGCCTAATGCATATTCATATCAACAGAACTTAGCAGGAGAGTTATCACAGTAGAGATGCTTGAGTTGAATGAATAGATGCAGATTGCTTTCTACAAGTTCAGATATGATTCCTAGCATACATACACAGGGTATGTATGTTAACTTCAATAGAGGCTCCCTTAGCCTGGCTGATCTTCTCTTCCTCCTCCTCTTTTTTCTCCTCCTCCTCCTCCTCCTCCTCCTCCTCCTCCTCCTCCTCCTCCTCCTCTTCTTCTTCCTCCTTCTCCTGCCCCTCCTCCTCCTCTTCCTCCTCCTCCTCTTCTTCCTCCTCCTCCTTCTCTTCTTCCTCTTCCTCCTCCTTCTCTTCATTCCCCCTCTCTCTAGTATAGTTTATAGGCATGTGCCCAACTTCCTTCATTCTCTTCAGGTAAGTGGGGGCTTCCATGGATATCAACCTTCCTTGGCAAATCAAATTGCAGTAGGACTAGAAGCAACTTCTATTGTTGAAACTAGGCAAGGCAGACAGACTCTTAGGAAAAATGTATCCAAAGGCAGGCAGCAGAATCATAGATAGACCCTATTCCTGTTGTTAGGGAACCCCAATGAACATCAAGGTAAATGTCTATTACATATATGTAGGGAGCCTAGGTCTATTCCATGCAAACTCTCTGGTTGGTTGTTCAGTCTCTGTGAGCCCCTATGGACCCAGGTTAACTGATTTTGAAAGTATAGCAGAATATTACCAATAGTGTCAGGGGTAGGTTCTCTCTCATGGCATGTGTCTCAAGGTGGGCCAGTCATTGATTGGCCATTCCATTCATTTCTTTTCCATCTTTACCCGTGCACATTTTGTAAGGAGGAGAAATTATGGATCAAAAGTTTTGTGGCTGGGTTGGTGTCCCTATCCCTCGGTTGGAAGTCTTGTCTGGTTTCAGGAGATGACCATTTCAGGTTCCATATCTCCTGTTGCTAGGAGTCTTAGCTGGGGTAACTGTCATAGATTCCCGGAAGCTTTCACTCTCCGAGGTTTCTAGCACTTCTCAGAGATGTACTCCCCTCCCCGCACAGATTCTAGTTTTCTTTCCCAGTTCTCTCACTCCCTCCGTTATCCCAAAACTTGAACTCCCACCTGTTCCCTTCCCACCCCACCTCCCACCCAGATAACTCCCTCTATTCACCCCATATGTGAATTTTATTTCCTCTTCTGAGAAGGATTGTAGCATTCTCCCTTGGGCCCTCTTTGTTAGTTATCATTTTTTTTGGGTCTGTGGACTGTAGCACGGTTATCCCGTACTTTATAGTTCCTTTCCACACAGAAGTGAGTATATACCATGTTTGTCTTTCCGGGTTTGAGTTACCTCTCTCTGGTTGATATTTTCTAGTTCCACCCATTTACCTGCAAATTTCAGGATGTCATTGTCTTTATTAGCTGAATAGTATTACATTGTGTAGATGTACCATAATTTCTCTATACATTCTTTAGTTGAGAAACATTTAGGTTGTTTTCAGCTTCTGGCTATTAGAAATAAAGTTGCTATAAACATATGGAACAAATGTCACTGAGGTATGGTGGATCATCTTTTGGTTATATGCCCAGGTGTGGTCCTGAGGTAGTTATATATTTTGGATGTCAGTCCTCTGTTGGATGTAGGGTTTGTGAAGATCTTTTCCCATTCTATAGGCTGTTGTTTTGTCCTATTGATGGTGTTCTTTGCCTTACAGAAGCTTTTCAGTTTCATGAGGTTCCACTTATCAAATGTTGATCATAGTGACTGAGCTATTGGTATCCTATTCAGCAAGTTGTCTCCCGTCCCAATGTGTTCAAAGATCTTCCCTACTTTCTCTTCTGTCAGTTTTGTATACCCAGTTTTATGTTGAGGTCTTTGATACACTTGGAATTTAGTTTTGTGCAGGGTGATAAATATGAATCTATCTACATTCTTCTACATACAGACATCCAATTAGACCAGAACCATTTGTTGACGTGTCCTTAGGTGTGTGAGTTTACTTCTGGGTCTTTGAATAGATTCCTGTACATATTGATATTCCACCCTCCTTTCTTGCTAACTAATGCTTTGAAGCTCTGATTGGGGCTTAGGAAAATCAGTGGGGCATGGGATGTGGAGGAAAACTGTGGAGAGAAGACCAAGGCACTGGCATAGATGAATGGAAGGTATAATCTCTCTATCCTTGGGAAGGGAGGATCAAGAAGTGGAGGTGATGTGTAGCTGCGAGTTTCAGAGGATCAGGGAAAGGGCAAGAAAAGAATTTACAATGAAAGTTCAGACAATGCAAAAACAAAAGCTAAGAAAATGAATTAGATACCAAGTAGATTTGATACTGAATTTTAAAAAAAATGAGAAAAGAGATGTGTGTGCTAGGAATCTAAAAGTCTGAGGAAAGCAGACTTGATAGGGTTGACCCAGAGAGGTCACTTAGACACAGCAACCACTAAAATGGGGAGACCAAGTCTCTCACATTGTGTTTTTTGTAGGCATGGTAGGTAAAAGGTAAAGAAAACAAAAAGGCAGAAGTTATCCCAACCCTCAACACTTGTATCACTGCAATTTCAAAGTTATGGACCTGGATTGCTGAGTTTCCCTTTGATGAGATAGCTATAAAAACTCCCTTAGTGTTCTACTTGGTCATACAAACACAACACTGACTTTCTTCCTCAGATGAATGATGGTAATCCTCAACAGGAGATCCAGTGTTATCCAGGTGCTCAGCTTTTGTTTCTAAAGGAAAGACAGGGCAAGGCAGCAAGGCATGGGCAGGGGATTATCTCCACTGCTTCTCTCAGTGTTTAATCTCTGCTTAGATACAGGGATCCCTGCTTAGATAGACATAGACAACTGTTTACCTGAAACACACTCTAAGACTCTTCTGATGAAGTTACTTCAATCGCAGGAATAGAACATGGTGCAGGGTGCCTTTGGGGATATGGGTTAGTTGTTGAAGTGTTTGCCAAGCAAATGTAGGGAATATGAATTTGCTCTTTATCTTTCATGGTAAAAGCTGATCATAGGGTAGTCATGTTTATTCTGAGCAGTGGGAAGGTGGAGACAGATGGATTCCCTGAGGCTACCAGGTTAGCCAATAGAGTTTATTTTATGAGTTTCAGATCAGAGAAAAATATCCCTCAAAAACCAAGGAGGAAACAGCTCAGGAATGACACTCTAGAGTGACCTCTGGTCTCCATATACACTTACGTACAGGTATACCTGATTTTACAAACACCCTCCTTCTTCCTCCTTCCTTTCTTCTCTCTCTCTCTCTCTCTCTCTCTCTCTCTCTCTCTCTCTCTCTCTCAGAGAGAGAAAGAGACAGAGAGACACAATCCACAGAGAAAGAAAGAGAGAGACAGAGACAAAGAGACTGAGAGATACAATACACAGAGAAAGAGAGAGAGAGAGAGAGAGAGAGAGAGAGAGAGAGAGAGAAGGGTAGATGAATAGCTAGCCAGAACATTTCTGTCTCAAACTTGTGTTTACCAACTCAAGGATTACTGACTCAGAGCATCCAACTTCTGACACAAATACTATATTTGTTCCCCTTTGTTTCTGTCAACAGATACCACACCCATGCTCTTTCAAGCATTACCTTGGACTGGAATTAAACAGTTTTACAAAGGCACTTAAGTGGGATGAACAGATATGTAGCATAAAGAGTGACGTTGGAGGGTGTATTTATGGGCTTCTGTGATACTGCCCTTTGGAGGATCACAGACTCTATGATAGGCACTAAGGTGAAAAAAAAAAAAACACCATACATTGGGGTTAAAGAGAAGAACACACACAAAGAACTTAGCACTGTGCTGAATCAATGTTAGTTTTCCTAGTCTGATGTGGAATTTAAAAGGATGTTGATATAGTTAAGAACAGGTGAAAAATTAAAAGGAAGAATTTGATCAAATTAGTCTGGTGAATATTGTATACCTTTCCTTTACAAGTAATATCATTCCTTGTATCGATAGTGTTGAATTTACAGCTTTCCAACATGTTTATATCTAGCTATAAGATTTAATATCTACGTTTTAAAAGTTCTGTCCTCCGGGAACCCATATCGAGGGCCCTGAGCCCATTTGTAACTCTCTTCTGTGTTCATACTCCAAGCATTTCTTCTTTGGAAAGAACATGGGTCAGCGGGCCTTAGTTCTAGTTTTAAAGTCACATACTGCCTCTGCTTTTTATAATTTGGATCTGTGCCTCCCATGTAACCTTTATAATTATGGAGTTCATTGATTGTTATTCTTCTTTTCTAGATGTTTAAGTTTGCTTCTCTTATTTCTATGGTGTTTTCAAAAAGAAGTAACATATTACATCTGCATTCTTTCAATGAATCCAGTATTATTATTACTACCGGTGAAGCCTACTACTGATGTTAATCTTCTATTTTTTATTTGAAAGGCCAATTCTAGGCAAGACTGGATGAGGAGATGTCATTTCCAGAACTTTTCTGATATATCCCTGCACCAGCTGCAGAGTTGTTGTACCCACACCAAGAGAGAAATTCATACAACATTCCAGAAGAGAACAAAACGCTTATGCACAAGACCAAGGCCATGCGAGCATGAAGTTCAGATCTTCTTTCTTCATTTGAAAATATTGCATGAAACTTGTGCCTATACTTCCAGCAATTGTGAGCAGGAAGCCTGAGAATCATGGAAAGGTTAAGGCTAGTGTGGGCTACACAGTAAGATCCCATCTCAAAAACAAATGGAAATGTCATGAGTATTTTTCAAAGTTAGCACATATTCTCAGATATCATAACTGTGATACCTGTACCATATTTCATGGCAAAACTATCCCCTTGAATCTTTTGTTATATTTTTAATATTATTACATATTGTACTACTTTTTTCTGTTTTGTACAATGTTCAAAACTGCACAATGGATTCAATTTATTTTATAATTAGTGCTTCATTTACACTGATAAGATTATTGGTGAGATTTGAATGAACTAGATGAAAAGTTGAAATTCGTTTCTGAGGTTATGCATGAAAGTCTAGATAAACATAGGACACATAGCACAGAGTATCAATGACTCATGTATGCCAATATTTTCAAAACCATGTATTTTTTAAATAAGCAGGAATGCTAGTGACATAAATAAAAAAAAAGTCCAGAAAATGAGATTTAATTCACAGCAGTCAACCCCTTCCCTCCGAATATTAACTATTAATTCAAATAAATACACAAACTTACAATTTTCAAAGTAATTATTTTTTCAAAGTAAATTTTACCTCCTGAGTAAATGTCAAACTATTTTAGAATTTCAAGCAATCACAGATGCATTCCAAAATATCCAGGGCTACACATTATTTTTGTAGTTTAAATTAGTTTAATTTAAATTAATTTAAAATGTTAGAAGCCCTCTTAGAAGTGAACACGCTTTACAACCCATAAATCTATTATCTAATTTGTATATAGATATTTTAGTAACTAATTAGGAAAGGCAGTAGGGGGCCAGTCTTTATGGTTGTTTCTTCTAATATTAAAAATCAGACCTTCATATTCTCTAACTGTATTGTAAGAACATCTTCTTATAGCATTGGTTAAGGTTACAGAGTTTTTTAAATAAACTTTCAGTCAATCTTGATCATTGGTCTGGTGGAAAATTTTTTAGATATGTCTGCTGGTCCCAAATAGGGGCCTTCTATTTGACTGAGAATCATTTTAAAAAACTTTAAAAACATTTATCTGTCTTGATTTGCCTACATATAAATGTGTCCACAGTGTGGCTTCTCGGTGTCCACCAGAGTAAAAGGAAGGCACCAGGTTCTCTAAAACTGGAGTTAAGGATGGTTGTGAACCACAATGAGGGTGCTGGGGATAGAACTTTGGTCCTCTGCAAGAACAAGTACTCTTAACTGCAGAACTGTCTCTTCAGTCTTCTTTATTTTCATTAACCAAAAAAGGGGAATGTGAGGGAAGGGAGAAAACTGTACTTCTTAAACTTAACGTTGTTGCATTTGTTTTTGTTTCTATCCAGAGTCCATTATGATTTCTGGTGTTCAACTGAGCTATCAGGGAGATGCCTGCTCTTCTATCCAGGCGGTGTGTATAGAGCTCTTGGAAGAAAAGCACATTCAATTAAATGGATACTTTAATGAATGAGTTTACAATGAGTTTACAACGTCATGAAAACACAGGGCTCCCCAGGACCTTTGGTAATGTTAGCCATACCTGAGGCCTTTGATGGTAACCATGACTGGTTCCCTTCTTTATGAACATTGGACACAAGTCTTCCTCCTTCTAAAGCCAAAAAGAGCCCCTTTGAAGAGCTGATGAATACAGACTATGAAGACACAGAATAGAACCACAGTCAGGGTTAGAAGACATGCTGGAAACCCTTCCAAAACCCACTAAACAATTAGTTTTGGGCAATGATTCTCCTGAAATGTATGACGCAGAGAAGAGTGAGAAGGATTGCAGTGGTGAGCTCTTTTGGCTCAGAAATGAATGATAGGGAGTCTCTCTCTCTCTCTCTCTCTCTCTCTCTCTGTGTGTGTGTGTGTGTGAGAGAGAGAGAGAGAGAGAGAGAAGGGGGGAGGGAGAGAGAGAGAGGGAGGGAGAGAGAGAGAGAGAGAGAGAGAGAGAGAGAGAGAGAGAGAGAGAGAGAGAGAGATTGAACTTGGAGACAGCTAATGAAAAGCCAGTTCTGTATTGTTTCCCCTGTTCCCTCTTACTGCTACAGCGAAAGGATTTCCTTTATATCTCTTTAGCTGGATATAGTCAGAGACCTACTTGGTCCTGAACTGAAACTGCAGCAAATGTTTGTGGACTGTTGTGTGACGTTTCTACCAAACCCTGATTGTTAGGTTAGATTGGTTGCCATTGTTTTGACAGTGTAGACATCAGATAGCTCTTGACTGGAGAGACTGTGGCCAGACCCTCTGGAGAAACCTGTTTCTGTTCATTTTCTAAGTCTTCTTTCCCATCTCCGCATTGTTCTGTGACTTATTTGTTTTCTTTGAGCTTAAGATTCAGATCGGCTTTTCTGGGTTACAGCTGAGAAGGTTGGCTGGTCTAGGTGGGATCTGAATGGCAAATCGACAGCAGTAACAAAAGTCCAAGTAGAAGACAGAGCCGCAGGAAGAGCTTGGAGACAAATACCATCTACCCGACTTGGTGGAGAGAGAGAGGAGAGAACAGACCTAGCCCAGAAGATAGGTACAAGACAGGGAATAAACAAGAATGATGCCACTTGATTAACTGTTATGTACATATCTTCATCATCTTTGCTAATTCTCACCATTTCTGGGGAGCTCGGTAGCTTAAGGAAAATAATCATTTAAAATTTATCTTTATTCCTTGAGATGTTCTGGCATGGATTTCAGGGCTATCATGTAACAATAGGAGATAGATATTAGCCAGCTCGCCCTCAAGCTTGACTATTGACTCGGATGTTTTCTTTCTGTCTAAATGATAGGCAGACCAAATAGCATTTGCTATATCTATGTATATAGCCTGGCTATGAATTATTCCCTCTAAATGGATAAACAAACACTTTACCCTGGTATGGAGTACATGTATTTAGCTGACATTTCTTTTTATTCTAAGACAGATCATTCATTATATCCAGTTTACTTTCTTAAAAGGGATTTCTCAAGAAGAACATTATATTATATTCTAAGCCATCTTTGCATGGTATGGCCGTACCTGACTCAGGGACCACTCTCAGCATAACTTGGCTGAAGGTCTCCTGGTCTTTGGCAACTGACAACCTAGTTTGTTATCTTTACTTTATGGATGGAGAAAATGGTTTCCAAAGGGAAATGCTAGGGGAATAGAGCTGTATAGCAACCAAATCGGGGAAGCAAAATTCGGCATCATACCTCTGATCCACTTCTCTTCCCACTCGACTGCATTAAGTTTGATATAAATTTTATGAGTGCAGTAAAATTTTATATGTAACTGGGGCTCCTTGGGATCACCTTCTTAGACAGTCTAAGTAACCGCAAGCTTTTATATATCTTCTTGGGAGAACATTGTTCATAGGAGCTGCAAATGTCTGAACATTAATCATACTTTCATTTTACACAGATCAGGTAATATGCGTCATGTACATCATATTATTCCTATGATAATCTCCTATTAAGTGTTATCGTTTTGAAAAGATAGAGAAACCATTTCTCAAATAGCTTGCTGTTTCAGGGAGACATGTGCTTTTTCCTATTATGGCTGAAGCACATGAAATATTTGCAGCGGGTTATTCTGGAACACAATTCTTGGTAGTTGTCCACCTAAGAAGCAAGAGAAAAAAATTTTTACACTGCTCTACTCAATCAAAGACACTTGAAAATTGCTTTTGTTTCCCCATTCAACTGTAAGCTCTATGAGAGGAGGATGTGAGCCCTGATCATCATGGTTTCACTATGTACTGCATTAAAGTGCAAAGAAAACCAAGGGCAATCTGCAGTGAGATAGACCCATTACTCTGAAAGTAAGACTGATATGCACATAACATTTAAAAATGTTCTACACTTAAGGGCATTAGTTCTCAATCTTAACAGTAAAGTAGAAAATAAAGATTCACATGGTTTACAAAGAGAGTGTATGTCGCAAGGCATAGTGGAGTAGACTCCAACATTGGGTGCTAAAACTGAAAGGCTATGAATTTGAGTACCCTGAAAAAGAAATTCCAAATAGGAGCTGGCAGAAAAATTATGAATTTTTACTTTAGAGCCTGGAGTAAATATTTATAGTTTGTTCAGTTGAACTGCTACCACTCTGTCTACATCTCTGAGGACCATGAGCTTACCATTATCCCAGAATGTCAGATGCAACCCCTGCCTGTGACTGTGAAGGCTTCTGCCATACACCTGTCTTGTCACCCTCAGCACCACACTGACATGTGTTCTGTGCTGTGCTTTCATGGTGACTAGACCTCATCTCCTGAGCTGTCATTGACTTCTGTCCCTAGAGTGCCTTTCCTTGATCATGCTCACTCTTGTTTCTGGCTTTCTGCATTCCATTCCAAGTTCTTGATGGTCCAGGTGGGCCACTCGGCACTTCTGCTCTCACCGACCTCTCTCATCTCTTTTCCACTATAAGTTCTGTTTACAAATATTCTATAGTAAGTACATTTTAAGGCCAACTTTTACCAATATATCTATTTTCCAATTGTTTTCTTTTGAATTCTATATCTATGGCTTTTTTAAGCTTCTATCTCAGATTCTTAGGTCTGTTGTACTTCGTTTTACTAACCAAGGGCTTACTACCCTTTCACTAAAAGACCTAAGGTCAACTGCCAAACTTCTGAGCTCTCAGCTCAGAACTCCCTTCTTCCATATGTCTCTGTCCTCAAAAACTAGACCATACATCTCTCTTTTTGTCAGCTCCAGGTATGCCTGCATGGCTCTAGTTTCATATCTCAGTGCTTACAACCCACAGTCTGCTACCTGCCAATATGAAGTGTGTATGTGAGCACAGTCTGCTGCCCCATGCAACAGTAAGCCTGATTTGATTAGAATGGGATTCAAGAAAAGTCAAACCTGGGATACGTAAACTGTCTTTGAGGGCAATCCTTAACGGACCCTATTACAGGAATGTAAATCTAATAGAAAGTGACCTGGTTTGTCATGAACTCACAGTGCTTTCTGGCTGGGTCTCTTCATTTGATCTGTCAGGGCATGGTAATGTTAACTTACCCCTAAAAGAAGTTAGGAAGCATTGGATTGGAAATGCCGTTTGACCAAATGGGACGTGATGCTGATACGGGTTTTATAACATGTGATGAGAGAGCCCCTGGGAAAGCATATGGAAACAAAGAGAAAATAGCTCAAGGCATAGGTACAAGGCTTTCTTCCTGTGAAACTGGGCAATGATATGTGGCAAGGTCTGGACCCTGCCTACGTGAGGGGGGTTATGAGGGACAGGCTCCCTTAGCTAACCTTTCATGGGATGTTCTGGAAATACAAGCGATAGTCTAGTCTGAAGAACATGATAAAATTTCTCAAACACATTTTTTAGGGGATGTCTGGGCCCTAGAGAATATATGTGCTATAATACTTCTTATGAGTCTTGGTTATTATGCTACCAGGAAGAGAGGTGGGTCAGAGAGAGGAAAGAGGAAGTTTATGTGTACACACCCGTAACAAGCTGTTCTTTTCATGGTGCTGTTTGTTTGGGGTGAAACTTTTCTTGTGCGCTTTTGAATTCCTCTGGGTATTTTTTTTTTTTGCTGAGACTGAAGTTCTAGGGTGAGTACAAAGCTTAAGTGATCCATGCTCTTCATTTTTAATTCAGCCACCGTTACCATCTTCCTTCTTAAATTTCACATTAAATTAAAAATGTTCAACTGACACCATAAAGGAATAATATAAGTAAGCATAATTATTTTCTTCTTATTGAAGTTTTTTTTTCCTGCCTCCTCTCTTTGTTAATCCCGTGAGCCTTCAATAACTATAATCTCTGATTATAAAGATTTCGTATGTAATTTTTATGACAGTTCACTGTCAGCATTCGGTTTTCCAAATGACTGAGGCCATGTTGGAAGATTAATGGGTTTCCAGGGCTTAGGCAGTGTATAATCACCGCATCTACTTAAAAACATCTTTCCTGGTGGGTCTCTGGCTATGCTGAACTCTTCTTTTGAGATTTCTAGCCTCTGCTCCCCTCTTTCCCATGTTCTGATATCTGTTAACATGTATAGCATGTAGAGATAGCAGGCTTTTATCTTCACTTTCCCTGCAATGTTGCAATATCAGTGTTATCACTGTTCCACTTGGCCCCATTTTCATAACGATAACCATATTAATAAAAATAGCATGGTGTAACATTTATGGAGTGATTACTTCATGACTAACAGTGAGGCAGGATTCCAGTGAATAATATGTGGGGGGTGGAGGAGCAGTGATGTCCACTCCCAAGCTTACACCCTCTTGTCTAATTGCTATGCTTCCGTCTCCTTAGCCTAACCTTCATCCCCACTTGTCTTTCCCAAGAATTCTGCTGTCTCCATTCCTTCCCTTGCTCCCATAGCTCACACCACAGTGTTGATCCCAAGGCTTTGGGGAAAAGAAAAGTAGCTTATCATCTTGAAGTGTACTCCGTCCTGCTGTGTGGTGTAATTGGACACAGAGCACTTATTTCCTGCTCTTTATTATCCAGTCCCTAATAGACATCTAGGCTGGCTATTTTCTTTCCATTTCTTAAAACTTGGAATTTTCTGTGTTTATTGACATGCACAGCAGAAGGTCTCTTGGATCCCATTGTTACAGTTTTCCCTTCTAAAGTTCCATTTTGTAGTGATCCTGGAGTATGGGGCCTTCATTTAACAGTCCTGGAAACTGAGGCAAATAGGGAGCTTTCTCAATGGCTCTGGTTCTTGTTGTTTTTGAAATATTTTCACAAGTCTGCATTAAATGAGCATGAGCCCCTGCTCTGCGCAGTGTTTCAGGTATTCCTACCCAAGATATGCATTTACAACCTCTTTGTTCCTGTCAAGTTGCATCAAAAGCTGCAACATCATGGGGTGCGTGGGGACATACAGCCATCTCCACTGCCCAAATTTAACCGAAGCAAAAGCTTTCTCAGTAACCGGAGTCTTTGTTGAGAAAATGAAGGTTGTTAGAAGTTCTCCTGGC
Organism: Rhabdomys pumilio; assembly: GCA_030674055.1. Taxonomy (NCBI): domain Eukaryota; kingdom Metazoa; phylum Chordata; class Mammalia; order Rodentia; family Muridae; genus Rhabdomys; species Rhabdomys pumilio. The sequence continues at coordinate 66,330,578 of JANHMN010000003.1, read as the reverse complement.
TGCCCCAGCCCACTTCAGGATCCAGCTTTCACCAAATGTGAGCTGAAAGCTTGAGGTGACATGCGTCTAGTTGCCTGTGCTTCCTTCAAAGGCATTGGTCTGTCTTCTGTTCTCAGAGAACAAACTCACACTCACTTGGATTCCTATTATCTACTGATTTTTCTCTGAACATACCCTCACACTAGACAATAATGCTTGCCATCTTGAGGAAATGTAAGCAAGAAAATGAAAGGACTCCCCCCTTTTTTTAGTTCTTCTTGATACTTTTAATTTTTTATGTTTTTAATTGCAATGAAATTGTTTCACCTTCTCTCTTCCATTTCCTACCTCCAGCCCCTCCCATGTACTGTCCCCCAAACCCGTTCTATATCCCTTGACTCTTAAGTTGATAGCTTCCTTTTCTTGGTTTAGTATTGTTTCATATGTATGTATGTATGCATGCGTGTGTTTGTGTATATAAACATACACATAAATTGAATCTGCACAATCCAGATTTGTTGGTGGTGTGTATGTGTTTTCAGGAATGACTTCTCCATACCATACAATCAACAAGCTGGCGCTCACCAGCAGAGAGTAATGCTCTATCTCCCAGCAGTCATTAGTTGCTTGGAGTTCTTCATGTAGTGGTGGGAGCCATGAAAATTTCTCAGCTACATGACTATGTCCAGTGATATTGCCATAGTTTTGTTGGCACAACCGTTTTTAGGAGGAGAGACTGTTTCATGAGAGACTTCCTGGTATTCTGGTTTTTATAATCTTCACCCCTCTTCTATATGTTTTTAGAGCCATAAATGAAGGAGCTGCGATGTGCAATGCATGTGCATTTACTGGGGCTAGGCTCCTCATGATTTTTGATCTCTACATTGGGTCCAGTTGTAAGTTTCTGAGAATCATTTTTTATGGAATTTCCATGATAAGTAAGTTTATAGCACTTTTCTTTTCTTTTCCCTAAAAAAAGTTAGCACTTAGGAATAGGCACACAGCAGTAGTTCCACAAAGCAATGTATGCTCAGGTAGAAATGTAGCCTTATGACAAGAAGACACTGAAAAGGGAAACACAACTCTGGATGAGGAGGGAATAAAATATAAGAATCTTTAAATAAAGTGATGGGAGAGATTGAGCTCAAAAAACACAATCTGAAAGTGGCCTTGAATGGTTATGAAAAAAGTGAATGATTTTTTTTTTCTTCAGAAAAGAATGAAGGATAAGGAAAAGCAAACCAAGGGAAAGTTCTAGAAGGTGTTGTGAGTATATCCACTGAATGGAGTACATTTTAGATGTATATAAATTACAGAGCAGTTGTCAGGATTTGGGCGTGTGTCTTCTGGGGAATCATCAGACAAATTTAGGGAGTGCTTTTTCCAGACTGTACTAGAAGCAGGGGACACGACCACTTCACAGTGACTCCAGCATTCTTCACTTGTCAGGTCTAGTCTTTCACCTGGGTCATGTCCCTCCAGTGACAAATTCTTTCATCTTCCCCTCCCTAACTACTCACACCTCGCTTACTCTTTTCTCAGCACCTTCCCCACCAGTGCCGTTCCCTCCAGCAGCTGATGTGTCAGACTTGATCTTCACGTCAAGTACTGTATTAGATGTTGAAGGTAGAAAACTAAACGAGAAAGCATTTGCTCTGAGAAGGCACAAGGATTTAGGCAGAACAGAATACACACACACACACACAGACACACACACACACTGAAAGTGTGTATTACAGGAGTGAATTGTTTGTTTGTTTATAAACACCCTTAGTCCAGAGACTCAGGCCAGGTATCTTTCTAAATTATTATCTATTTTATACATTTTATTTTTAAAGACAAAATCTTTCACTGAACCTGGAGTTGACCAATTCAGCTGGAATGACTAGCAAACACTCTACTCTTCTTCCCTGCTACCGACAGCTCTGCCACACTAGATTCGCACATGAGTGCTAAAGATTCAAACTCAGGCCCTCATGCTTGTGTGGTGAGCACTTTGCCAAAGGAGCCATCTCCTGAGCTTACAGGAGTTATTTAAGTACTGAGATGCACAATTGCTTCATCAAGAAGAAAAAACCTGACTCTTTGTTCTTCCATTATCATGTATCTTTATGAGTTCCCCCAATTTGTTGTGCTTGCTAGCTATGACCACAGTTACAGAGCTGTCATGGCTGTGAGACTCTCCACTGGCAAAAGACGGTTAAACAGCTGAGCCTGAGGCCTCTCTTGCCACAATTCTTTGACCAGAACAAGAGGAAACTATACCTGATTGGGACTCCTCCCGAAGGACTCAGCGTCACTTCTGAGTCCCAGCATCCTCCACAGACAAGAAGAGCAAATACCCCCCTCTGAACCATTAATATTATATGTAAAGACACCATAGCATCTCCGTTTCTTCCCTGAAGTACTAGACTGCAATACTTTGATCTCTCTGGTCCTGGAGAAACATAAGAGGATTAAAAATATTGATTAAAATTTACTTATTTGTTTGTTCTCTTTTATTCTTTTCTCATGTATTACATCCGAACCACAGTTTTCTTTCCCTCCACCCTGCCAAGTGCCACTCACCTCTACCTCTCCTCTCCCACAGATCCACTCCTCCTCTGTTTCCCTTCAGAAAAGAGAGAGCCTCCTAGGGATGTCAACCACACACAGCATAACCAGTGACAATAAGTCTAGGCACAAACTCTCCTATCAAGGCTGAATTTTAAAAGAAATCTTTGTTAACCATCACTACCCACCATCACCATCACAACAACAACAACAACAACAACAACAACAACAACAACAACAAAATAGCCAAGAGAGCATGGTATTTTGGGTCATTTCAGATTTATTATGAAAAGGAACAACCCAGTCAAACCCATGGTTTACATTTGCTTTGTACAATCTATACATGAAAAAAAATGAAAAATATAAAACGTACCCCAACTCTTCAGATTTCCTTGCCACATAATTATTGTTGTTTGCTCAAAGAGATAGGTAAAGAGACTTAATTTAGTGGTATCGTTGAGTAAATTTCGTGGAAATAACAAATGATTCAGTAATATTTGTATTTAGAAGCAGAAAGGCACCTTTGGTTCTTAGGGACATAAGCCTTGCTTCTAAGTTCCTCATTTTACAGATGAGTAAGCTGAGGTCAGGAAAATGGTTTTATTAAGATCACCAAATAGCAGAGTCCCTACTAGGGACTCATGATGAATATGTCAGGCACTTCACCTCTGCAGAAGACTTGCTATGCTCAGGTCCTGGTGTGCACAGCAAGCTTTCCCTGCAGACAGTCAAGTGTGAGCTCCTGGGATCCAGAAAGACCTACTGGAGGGAGGGGTTCACTAGAACACAGAGGCCCACGGGCTACAGTCCCCACAACCTCTGGGGTGGGTGGCTAAATGAAATACCAGAGGACCCTGCTTTCTCTCTTGTTACTAACCTTGGTAAAGATCAGCTTAGTCCACTCTGTAGCATGTTGTAGAATATGGACCTGTCCAAAGTGCCCCACTAGGAGAAATCCTGCTAGCACCATTCACTTCTCCCCTCTGATATTTACTACTTTAACTGCAGACTTAGAATTGCCTCTGTTTCTAATGCCCTCCATAGGAAAGTGGGGTGAAGTGGGTAGGTGCTTCACCTGTAGGTGAAGTCCTTGAGAGGAAAGCATTGCATAATTTGGAGCATTTGGGTTTTGCTCCTTCATACAAGAAGGCAGGCTGGTAGGAAAAGTAACACCTCATTCCCTTGCTAATTCTGGTCTTATCTTATACTCAGTGTTCCACAGAGCTTGACTTGAAAGCTTTCATTTAAAACCCAATTCATATGAATTAGTGTACTACTCAAAATGTCAGGCTGCTAATAGGACATACATAGCAACTGGAAATTGAAATAAGTGCATTTTAATAGAGCTCGGATTAGGATTTCCTCTATCTGTTTGACGTAGTATCACAATTATAATTGAGGGTGAATTTTTTTTTCCTGTTGGCATTAATGATCCTCGCTCCAGAATTATCAATCATCCTGGATTCATTTATGCCACTTTCCAGAAAATGATGAAGACGAAGAAAGTCCAAAGCTCTTGCTTATGGAACCAATTTGGAAGATGACTTTATTTGACAATGACAGATACAAGGAATGGAAAGATCTAAATCCATCTCACCGATGCTCCTCTCACTGAACATAAAGTAGGGGCCTTTAATTATGACGTCATACAATGGCGATTTTCATCTCCTTACAAATTACATCTATTTGATTGTGTGTGTTGGGGGTGTGCGACACCATGCAAAGGTGGAGGTCAGAGGACAACTGCAGGAGTCAATTCTCTCTTTCTACCCTGTGCCCCAGGACTGGAACTCTGGTTCTCAAACACGCATTTGACCCTGAGCTATCTCACTGGTCTTTACCTCTTTTACCTCAATTTAAGAAAAGTTTTAGTTGGTTTTCTTCAAACATGGCTAAAGAAAGCTCTTTCCTCCGAAAGGATATATAACAACCATGGTAAATGGCTCAGCTTAATATCCAAGTGGAAGAAATGGGTACTTGTTCACCACTTTGCCTTGCCTTATTTGAACACGTGGGTTTGACATGATGGTTTCAAAAGAGAGAGAGAGAGAGAGAGAGAGAGAGAGAGAGAGAAAGAGAGAGAGAGAATGCTATTGTAAATGTACATGCACAACACACACACAGCATTACAGTCTGCGCTATGAGGAAGTTAGATTGTTTATATACAGTCACACTGCTTTGAATATGAAAAATGTCTATATCAGTGTAGATTTCCTAGGTTTATGCCTATGATGAGTGGTGAAACAACCCAGGACTGTCTTCCTTAGCTTCCCCTGGTTCTCCCAGCCTGTGCCTATTCTCTTCAGGCCCAGAAGAGGGCAGTCAAGTTCCATGGTTCAGACGTAACTGCTGCGGCTAGGGTAAGATTTTCAATAAATCTCAGTGATTGGAATTAAGTTTTCCTTTAATGGTATTAAAGGGCATTTAGAATCACCTGAAGATTTTTTCCCCTTTTATTAAAAACCTTACAACCTTTGTGAGAGGGTCATGTCCCACGAAAGAAGTGAGATGGTGGAGGTGTTTATCCCCTGTTCCTAGCTGATGAGTCTCATTCCCACAGGCCTTGTTCAGTAATGAGAAGAGGGGTGCTGAGGGAGCCAGATCTCATGTTTTTACTTCTAACATTGTGTAAGTGAAAGGACTAGTAGATGCAGCTAGGACAGTCATTGAACTTTATCTTTAAATGAAGGAGAGAGGGGATGAGCTAGAGAAGAAGAGGAAAGTTGGAGTGGATTGGATCACAATAGAAAACAAGTTGGAAGAACTTAAAACCTAACATCCTAACAGATATACTTTTTGGTAGGATATATATATACATATATATATATATATATATATATATACATATATACATATATATATATATATGTGTGTGTGTGTGTGTGTGTATACATATATGTATACATAGAAAAATAGAAAGTCAGAAAGCCAGATGTGTTTAGATGGAAGTTGGAATATTTAAGAATATTCATATTAGCATATATATGAATCACACACACTCATACACACATGGGTATATATGAGGAGGGATTACAGTGAGATTTAACGGACAGTCTTACTTTAAACATCTAGAAAAGATGCACTATTAGGGAGTTAAAAACAACCACAAGAATTAGGTATAATTCAGACCAGTTTTGCTGTATGTGTGTATTTTAAATACATTCTTTGTATTAATACTGTGCTTTATGCTATTTTTAGAAGCTTATGTAAGGAAGCAGAGCTATGTATTGTAGACAAAAATGTACATACGTGTATAATCTATCACATGCACATTTATGTGTATGTGCATATCGCAAAGCTCTGTGGATTTCTACCTGCCTAAAAGACAGCTTTTATGGTGACTAAGGAATTGTTCCTCCTTAAACTGCTCTGGAGGCCTGGGATTAGGGAGGAATTCAAGTGATTTTCTACCTGACCCTGTTTTTTTTTACCCCTGCCCACCATGCCTGCAGACTGAGCGGTCAGAAAGACCTGCCTCTGAAAGTGACCTTGCTCAGCAAGTGCGGATTGGCTCCTCTAACTCTGCTGTTCCCAGAAGAGACCCTGCACACTGCCAAGTTGTGCTGCATCGAAGATAGGTATGAGATCTGGATGTTGGGGGTAGGGGGAAGGAAAGAAGAAAGATACATCTTGCTGAGTAGTTGGGGGCTGCTTATAAACAAACTTGGGCATTGTTTCTGGAGCGCTTTTACAGAGGAGAAGAAAGCTGGACACACACTAGGACTGGGCTCCATTTGTGCTCTGTGGAGACCTTGGGGAGAGCTGCTTTTAACAGACTGGTTTGGTAGGGAAGATGATTTCCATCAGTTACTTTTAAAAGATACGTGCTATTTCAGCACAAAGCTGAAGCCCCTTAGAGCTGCACTAGGGATTAAGAAACTGCATGTATTTTAATGCCTTATGAATAGGTCTAGCTGATAAAAGAGGCTCTTGTTACCCTTGATACATTTAAATGTGAAAAGCAGCTGCTTCTGGAGGGGAGGGGGCAGGCGAGTGGAGAAGAGACATTATTTTCATAGGGGTTTAATCTTCAGACTACATTGAAACCATAGAGTACCACTGGCCATTCTCCTCTGGGCGCCTCTAATCACTCAAAGATCTGTAGGATTGTAGAGAGGGAAGGAGAGGGTCCAGAGGGCAGAGAAAGGGACTATGTGTGGAGATATCACTGGCCATTTCCATTTGCGTGTAGATTTTGGATTTCTGATCAAAATGCATGCATGGTGCAGTGTCTTCTTCGTTTACAGGAATTAACCCTGGAAACTTCAATGAAAGTTCTGGCCAGTTAAATATTTCAGAAAATTATCCTGTTTTCAGAAAACAGCCTTGGGAACAGGTCCTTGGAGGTTACTACTGTGACCTCACTAGAGAGTATGGACTCTGTGTGTGTGTGTGTGTGTGTGTGTGTGTGTGTGTGTGTGTGTGTGCGCGCGCCCGAGCGCGAGTAGGAAATCATGCTACTGAGAAGTGCAGGAAAACAAAAGAGGCTTTCTCTGTGTATTTCAGAGACAGCTGATTTCAGGTTGGATCCAACAGATGTCATGGATATGATGGAGACAGTCTTGGTCTGCAAGGGTTAATTGTCCCCAGAAAGATCACTAATAAACATATCTCTTCTCAGTGAACAAAATTGCATACCCTTTTGTTTTTTCCAGGTACCACTTTACAACCTGTGTTTGCTTGTTCTGAATTCACTGAAAATCTACACTGTTGAGCCTTTTCTCTGTCTGATTCCTCACCTGGCTGCATGCTTTCTATAAAACTCTAAGAAGAAAACAAAGCAACAGCAATGACAACAAAAATCCCAGGGCTTTGATCTAACGAGAATCAGCTTTATTCCCTACAACTGCTGTGGCTTCCCAGTTTTTACTTGTTTTTCTATTTATGTGACTATAACCTCTCTTAAGAAATTGAGAGACTAAAAACCAGCCAGCCTGAGACAATTCACCAATTTGACTTAGTTTATAATTAAGAGTAATTCACAAGTAGAGGAGTTCTGTCCAGTCTGCATGCTTATAAAACCACATCTGAATGAAACTAATGTCATTTGGAAGTAAGGTACAACTTCAGCAGTCTGGGCATAGGATAGATAGAGAACGTACTATATACTGTTTCTCTCAAGACTCAGAGAAAGAACAGAGCAGGAGAGAAAGGGAAGGTCTCCAGCTGCCCTGCCACATATCAGAAAACCAAAAGTAGACTTTGAGATGTCTCCATCTCCCTGCACTCCATGCTCCCTGCCCAGCCTGAGCTCTTCGTTATACAGTAGGCCTTCTGCTCTGGAGGTCTTGCATGCTGGGCTGTGAATGGTCAAGTTTCTGGGAGCCTGGCCAAGCTGCCTGCTTTACTGAAGAAAGTCACTTTGGTATGTGAATCATGGGAGTGGTCTGACCATTCTTGCTTGGGGGACATAGCTCATAATGGACTCCTGGTTGAACTTAAGTCCAGTCAATATTTTGACTTCCTAACCCGACTTCCCTGCACTGAAAAAAAAAAAAAAAAAAAAAGGTAACAATCCATCCAGACTAGAGACTGCAGCATAGCTGGTAAAAACCAGTCAACAAGAAGAGCCGTGGCTTAACAAGAAACCAGTCAGAGGAAGCGATTGAGTGGCCACTGTGACTTTACAGAAAGCATCCAGGACAGTCTGGCCCTCTTGCTTCCCTGTTTCAGCTGTCAGTTACAGCAGCTCCATCCCAGCCCATCCCCTCAAATTGCTTGAGATTTCTTACTTGCCTTATTCCTTTTTATGCTCTCTGTCCTCCTCTTCCTGCTCCTCCTCCTCCTTTGCTCCCCCAACCTCTTTTAAGTTAGGCTATGCAACATCAGGTTTGACAAAGAAAGAGAGACTTAACAACCTTTAACTGAGGGAGGTTGATTTTCATTTGAGACCAAATGGCTCCGTTTTACCTCTTTAGCTCCTATAAGAGTAAAAAGTGAGAGGTCAGCTCTGTATCACCATGGCAACCCAACACAGCTTGGTCCTGGAGCAGAGAAAGGGGGTGACAATAGCGGAGACCCTCCTCATTTTTGCAGCATTTTCCCCCTGTTCAGAGTTGTGTGTGCCTGGGTATGTAGAGAGAAGCATATTACTTTAGAAAAGCAAGGTTTATACTATGTAGCTGTTAATTTGTCTGTGCCTGGGTTTTGTCCTGTGGCATTGTCTGCTGATGTGTTCATGAGAGTACCTCAGACTTCATCCGAGTCCATGGGATCTTGAGTTATATCTTTTAGTTCATCCAGGACCTAACCTGACCTAACTTGTCCTCCTATCCCAGGCTTTCTCCACTAGCTTTCAGAGTCTGGAATGTTGATGAAGAAAGGCTCTACTGTGAGGACAGGTAGAAATCTGGCATAGAGAAAGGCCAGGCTTTACCCATAATAACTCATGGAAATCAGTCTGAAAAAAGAAAAAAACAAGATATTATTTCCATTTCCATTCAGGGACTAAATTAGAAAATCAAAACTATGAATGTGCTATAAATGCCAGATTCAACTCCGCAGCAAGAACCTTGGTCTGAGAAGGATGGAGTGGTCTAACCCGAGCTCCAGTCCACTCACAACCAATGCACCACACACACCATACACACTGCTAGGTGGTGTGTTGCTTCCCTGCTTCTGACCCTCACAGCAATCTCTTGAGGCAGGTAGTTTGTCTAAACTTTGTTTTTACAGAATAGAGAAAAGATTCTCGAGAGGAGGTAGCAACTTGCCCAAGGGCCACAGATTCTGACGTGGGCATGCTCCACCCTTGCTTCCTGCAGCCTCTCTCCAGACTCCTTAATATCATCCAGATGCAGGAGTAATAACTTTATGTCGGGAATCAGGAGTTTGTGCTTTTGCTCATTAGCTTATTCATTTAGTTGCAGTGAGATGATCAACTGCCTGCTATGAGTCTCGTGCAGTTCCAGGTGCTTAAGAGACTAATCCAGAGATGCTGACAAGGCTAAGAACAGAGGCGGAACGACTTAGATTTCAGTGGTGAACATGGGACAGACATTCAATGGGACCGAATCTCTACTTCCTCATATGAAAGCTGCAGAGAGTATGCGGACATTTCCTAAGCAAAGTTCTGTGCTCTTATTAATAGAGACTCAACAAGCATATGCTCTCAACCCGTCTCCTTCCAGCTCATGTTGCCCCAGAGTTTCTTTTCTACCTGAAGTCAAGTTAGCTGTCTTCTCTCTCATGGCAACTGGCTCTTTTCCAAGCTGTATCTGCCTATCCCACAGGCAGCCAAGCAGTAAGGCAGAAGTCTTCCACTCAAGATTGGGGAAAAGGCTTCAGAACAGCAGAGGCAGGAGCAATGAGTAGAGGTTACTTACCTATGTGTAGGCCATATAAAGATCAACTTGTCTCATGCTTCCTGCCCTTCCTCCCCTGGTCTTTTTTTCTTTTTTTTCTGAGTTGAGACAGGGTCTCACGTATCCCTAGCTAACCTGTAATTTTCAGTGCAACCAAGAATGACTTTGAACTTCTGCGCCTCGTCCTTATATATTTCAAGTACCAGAATTATATGTGTGCGCCAACACTCACAGTTTTATGCAGTCCTGAAAAATCAGACCCAGGGATTTATGCATGCCGGGCAAGCACCAAGCACCATGCACCCTACCAACTGAATTATAGTCCCAGTCCTTGCTCCCCTTTCGGGGCATTTGGTGTTGTCTCTGAGTCTGGGGTGATCCAGCTCTTCACTGTCTGGGCCGGCAGGAAAAACTTGTGTAGCTCGGATTTCTCCCAAGTTCTTACTCAAGGCAAGGTTTAAAGTCAGCTTTGACTTAACTGGGCTTTATAAATCCAAATCAGAGCTGTCCCTGAAGGACTTGACAGGGTTGTATCAACTGAATGACAACTGCTCAATTTTCAGAAAAAAAAAAAATACCACCATGGCAAGAAAATCTTTCATTTTAATATAGTGCTGGTTACAAAAACCAAGAAATAATGCAATCTGAGGCTATGTAAAGGATGATTAGAATCAATGAAATTATTCACTTCAACAGCAATAATCCTCCATCATTTTCAGAGCACACTGGTTAGCAAACGCCACCTTAGTGCAGTGAAGTTCAGAGTCAAGTTCCTACCCACAAAAACTCTAATCTGGAGGTTGATCTGCCATTCACTTGCCTCTACTCTCCATCTGCCTCTGATGAACACCGTTGACTGCCGCAACACACAGCCTGCGCCTCTTAGGAAGAAGGTCAAACTTAATGAATAGGAGAAAAAGAGGATGCAGGAAAGGAAAGACCATCTTGTACAGGGAAAGCTAAATTGAAGTCTAGTCAGAGTTCAAACCTCATCTCGGTACTTTGTAAAGCTGGCTTCAGTGACCTCTCAGATTGCCGTTGTTTTGTATCTTTTTATGGCATCTTATTGTTCTGTTTTCATTTGTGTGACTACCCATAATTCCATCACACCAAGAACTTGTTTTCCATAAAGCAAGCAAGCTGTCTGTCTAGCTTTCCATATGATAAACTTTGGTTTTTTGTTTTTTGTTTTTTTTTTTTTTCATAAGGAGATATAGTATTTAGGACATGTTGAAAGAAAAACCCCTGCCTTAGGCAAAGGGAGAAACCTGAGATTGGCAGTCATAGGAGCATGAAGTTTATACCTGCATTTCTGGCAGGTACAGTCGCACAAAGAGGACTCCCAGGAAAAGCATCTTGGGAAGAAAATTATGAAAGAATCTGTGTTTTAGGCAATGAGAAAGGGACTGGAGAGATTACACTTGGATGAAGATTGCCACCAGAAGAAGACCAAAGTACTTGGTAAGAATATGTCAATACTTTTAAAAATGGATAATTGTATTGAGTGAACTAAGGTTGCATAACTGAAGACTTGTTAAAATAATTTGTCATGGAATATTATCCATCCATTCAGGAAATGCTGATTAAATGTCTGTCATATGCCAGTCTCCACTCAAGGCTGGGAGGATTTGCCTTTCAACAGCGTGAACATGAGACTGAGTTTGTGAAGAGAGGCAAAGAAGCAGACAATAAATACCCAAATGAGCAACAATGCAACACACAAATCAACCCACAGAAGCCATGAAGGAGAGAGCTGCAGCTCTCAGAGACAGCGTGACAGCGAGTAGGGCTGCTATCCATGGCGAGGAAATTGGAACTTTATTTCAAATGCAATAGGACATAATTGAAGAGTATTAAAAAGAAGAAGAACATGAACTGCTTGAATGAAGATCCTGTGGCTTGCCATGGAGAAGGGTTTGGAGGACTAAGAGACAGAGGGGGGAAAGTTGTGTAGTCAGATACGGCCTAGCCTGGAGGATGGGTTTGCTATAGATGCAGATGTCCTAGAGGTAGAGAATGGAGGACTAACTTATCATTTGGGAGACCCGGAAATACAACACCTTGGATAACACCTCTCTTTGGAGGCAGAACTGTTAAGGTCATAGTACATGCTTATTAGATCAGGGGACTTGGAGAGAAGAGTCTTCTTGGTTTGTAGACTCATGACCTCAAGGTGACTATGTTAAGCCCGGCTAATAGTAAAAACACTCATCAGATGTTTTGCTGTGGTGACCAGATTACTTGAGCATATTAGCTTAATTGAAGAAGAATTTCTTTTGCCTTGTCTTATCAGGCAAGTGGTCGACTCATTTTACCTCCATAGCCCCAAGGTGATATCAAAATACTGGGGCTAAGTACACAGTAAAGGAAAGCTCTCACTAAATGGCAGCCAAGGAGAAATCCAGACTGGAAGGAACCAGGGAAGGACATACCCCTCAAAGACACACTCCATCTTGCCTCCAACTAGTCCCCACCTCCTAAAGGATAATTCATGAATTTGGCTCCTTTATGATTCAAGCACCTTTCAGTGGTATCACCAGCTGTGTACCAAGTCATCAACACATGAACCTTTAGGGGACATGTTATATCCAAACATATTGAAAAACAACTTGACAAAGGCTCCAGAATATACAGACAAATTTTACACTATAAAATGTCATGAAAATGTAGGAACAATACTGTATTGCGTTAGGGTTAAGGAAATGCCATAGGATATTGCTGATGTTTTTTCTTTCACTGGATATTACATTAAATACTGGCCTTATTGGACTTTCTGTATTTCCTTTTCTTTTTCGTTTTTTTTTAATAATAAGCAGCATTATTTTCATGTGCTAAAACAAACTCTGCTTTAAGTCATCATTGGGGGAGATAATGCTTCCTTATCGTTCTCATTTATGTTTGATTTGATTCAGCTTCATGTTTCTAGGACATTTGAAGAAAATTACACCTTAAAATACAACGTGATGCATTAGAAAAATGTGTAGAGATTTTGAAGTAGAAAGAACAGGGTTTTTTTTACTGAAAGACAGTAAATACAGGCATGCGCGCGCGCTCGCGTGCGCGCGCGCACACACACACACACACACACACACACACACACACACACACACCTGTAACGGGAGCTCATGGGATCTGCTTGGCTCCATCCTCCCTCCCCTGTGACAGGACTCTGTTTAACTTTTACACGGGTGCTGAGGATTTGAACCAAGTTCCTCACTTTTGTGGAACAGGCATGTTAGTGAACTAAGCTATGTGTGATATTGAATAAGATAGGACAAGGCTCTCTGGAGATGGAAGTGCCTGATACCTCCCCTGTTATAACCATTCCAAACAGGATCAGAACACTAAATGTTGAAGCCAGCCTGCCGCACATCATGGATGCCTAGAGCCATCACTGATGATCTAAAACACTAGAGATGACTTGTTCCCATGACCCTGCATTGATTGTGATTCTTCTTGGCTTTTGCAGCTTCATTATTGACGTCATGTCCCCTTTTCTGCATTATTTGGGAAGCTAAAATATACCATTTTATCATCTCTACTTTGTTTCCCACATCAATGGGAAAATAAAAGAACAACATGGTGCCAAAGACTAGCATCTTGGTACAAAGAAGAAAGAGGTGGAGTCATTTGGGGCTACTTAGAAGTAGCTTCTGTCTTTGTGGTGAAAACTCTTTTTCCACATGTGGCTGTTTAATAAATAGGTAAACTCTGTGCTCTGTTAAAAAGAAAAGGAAGAGAAGAGAAGAGAAGAGAAGGGAAGGGAAGGGAAGGGAAGGGAAGGGAAGGGAAGGGAAGGGAAGGGAAGGGAAGAGAAGAGAAGAGAAGAGAAGAGAAGAGAAGAGAAGAGAAGAGAAGAGAAGAGAAGAGAAGAGAAGAAGAAGCATTTGTGCAGGAAGAGCTATGGTTCAGTGTTGAAGAGCTTGCCCTGCATATATGAATTCCTGTGTATGATTTTCCAGATTTTCCTGTACACACACACACACACACACACACACACACACACACACACCCCTTCTGACACCTTTCCTTCTCCCACCACCTAGGCAAAACTTTGCGGTTGCCGTTCTATATTTGCTCCCTGTGGCCTATTAATTTTTACTACAGTTTTTCCCCTACAGAAGGAATTGGTTGGTCTTAGCCTTGGCCTTGACCTTTAGAACCTGGGGAAGAAGTTGTTGTGTGAACTTCTTCCTGGAGAGATACAAACAATGGTCTCTCTCTTCAGACAGGGCACCAGTGACACACCAAAGTATGTGTCCACTTAAGTCCAATATGGGACATCAATAATTTATTGTCTTAGTCACAGAGCAAGCATGGGTAACTCCAAAGAAGCCACACTGCCACAATGCCTCACTCCACCATGAACAGAGAAACCACACATGTTTCCCTTTGGTCAACCTTTCACACACTGTATACTTAAGCACCAGCCTTATTTAGGAGGCCTCATGCAAGTAGGACAAAAAAAATTATGTACAGTTATCTGAGAGGTTCAGAAGAAAGTGGCTAAAGTCTCAGATAAGGGTCCAAAAAATCTTCCATACACCACCCTTGCATGAGAGAATGTTGACATTCTTAAAATTCTCTTGCAGGTAGTTACAGATGAGCAAAATAATGACCATTAAACTCAAAAGAATTGTGCCATGCAAAGGAGTCTAATTCATACCTTTGATGAATGCATATTATGGATACGGATGTTTTGGCTGCATATATGTTTTGTGTGCCCTGTGCATGCCTAGTGTCTATGGAAGTCAGAAGAGAATGTTAGACCCCCTTCAACTGGAATTACAAAGTTGGAAGATGCCATGTGGGTTTGGGGAATTGATTATAGGACCTCTGGAATAGCGGACAGTACTCTTAACAGTTGAGCCACCTCTTCAGCTCTTCTAGTTATTTGTCTCTACAACTCGACATGTGATGCATGTACTAACTGTTCAATTCATACGTACTAAGTAAATGAAGTCTAAGTATTGGATTCCAGTATTTCTCTTATATTAACATTTGTGCTTAATTTTTCTTTATGTTTATGTTTATTATTATCTCTCAGTATTAGAACTTTCTATTGACACTCGTTGTTTACCTAATAATAGAGTCAGATTGAATATCCAGAGGGAAGGAAGTTGGCTTGAACACAGTACCCAGATCTATTTTGAACATCTAACATTTTTTCTCCCAGTCGGTACTATGCTTTTACTGCTTGAGAAGTATGCAGAAGCTTGGAAACCTGGTGGATGAGATAGATGCAGACTTCCTGCCCACAAACATTACACAGTCTAGAAGAGATGGGTCATGAAAGCCTGGCACGAAGTTCCTGTAAGTGCGATATAGGTAGGATCCTCTGGGAGTATCAGTCTTATATTCACTCGATTGCCATTTCTATGAAGCCCGAACTTTGCCGGTCTTGGTGTCCGGTCCCCATCACGCAAAAAGTACAACAGAGTCACTGCCTATCATGCTTAACATAAGGCTGAAGTCATCATAAGAGATTCATATACAACTGGCTATCTTGAAGCATTTCAAGTATTTTAGTGCTAAATACACACATCCTTTGTCGTGGGATGCCCAAGAAGAAACAAGGAAATGTAATTGGTTTTGAGATTTTTCTTTTCTTTCTTTATTTTTTAGTAGTGAAAATTGAAACTTGGGTCTCAGGCATGAGGCAATTGTTCTAGCACTGAGCGTCATCCCAGCCCTGACTTTCAGATTTTTAAGGAAAAAAAAAAGTGGATTTGCCAGACTCAACTGACAAGTCAGGTGAATGGAGGCTGCTCTTACTAAAGGATGTAAGACAGCATTTGAGTAATGGAGAGGTCTTCATGATTTTGAAGAAGGGGAGTGATCTGCTTAGGATTGTTAGGAGAGAGAGGACTGCATCCAAAGTGAAATTCCTGAGCTAAGGAAAGAAAGATCAGTTGTCTCAACTCCAAGGCACACTCGTGTATCCCCAAAATGTTTGCTTCTAAAGAGAAGAGTATTAAAGGACCTTGCTATGCACATAGGCTGTCTAGAGTGGAATGACAGATGTTAGGGTGTCATGTATTAGGAAGGAGAAAAATGTCTTTGCCTTGGCTACCTCTAGAGGAAGTTCTGGGCGGTCAGGAAAGTTTGGAGCCCAGAAGTTACTTTGTTGCTGTTCTCTTGGGCATGAGATGCGTTCTAACATTCCAAGGGGATGAGATGCATTTATAAATATAACCCAAACATGTTTCTCCTTGGTATCCAGTAGGGTATCAGAAAAACTAATGCCCAAAGGAGAAAATTGATCTGTTCTTAGTTCGGCGTTTTATTTTCTGTTTCCAGGCCAAATAGCTTAGGATCTGACTCAGTCAGAACAAGATTATACTGGCAAGTGAGTTTAGAGATGCCTTGGGACATGACAGAAACGTGCTCATTGAATTAGACTGAATTTATTCTTAAAATTAGTACACTCTTGGGTGAAACATTTGACCCCATTTTTCTTTCAAACTGAGATCAGGAGGACGCTATAGAGAAGACTAGACACCCCAAACATTTTTGATGGTTTCTTCACTCTATCCAAAAGGTGTGCTGCTACAAGTCTGATTCTAAAGTTTTCTAAAGGACTCAAGCCACATTCATTCAGATTTGAGCCCTTTAGGATGACAGTGAAACAAAGACACCGGTCCCTGCTGGATTGTCAAATAAACTGATTGTGAGTTTGACCCAGATACCTGGAGCTCCATACAGTTGCGCTATAAAACGTAGTTCCTTTAAGGAAGTTCACCAGATGAGCTGGTGCCAGTACTGAAAGAAAAGCGTCATTAAGGGAAGGCCTCCTGCCTGGAAGACAATGGTAGACACAGAAATGACCCAATGTTATTTGTAGTTTTTTTTTTAATCTCATAATGAGCGTTCTGTCTCTGTCTCTGTCTCTGTCTCTGTCTCTGTCTCTGGTCTCTCTCTCTCTCTCTCTCTCTCTCTCTCTCTTTCTCTGACTTAGAGTTTATGCTTTTGTATGTTTTTTGAGATTTCTGCATGTGCAGATGTGTGTTTTTTTATCTATATGTCTTTGTTGTGCTTATTCTTTGGCTTTTTTTCCGTTTGTTTTGTCCTATTCTAGTTTGTTCCTATTGTATATTATTCTATTGTTGTCATCGTCATCATCGTCATTGTCATCATCATCATCATCATCATCATCGTCATCATCATCATTTAGATGCATGTTTGTTTCCTAATGAGGGAGAGAAAGAGAGGTGTATATTTAGACCAGTGAGTAGGTGGAGTGGATCTGGGAGGACCTGGGTTTAAACTAACCAGAAATCTATTTTGATTGAAAAAAGAAGAAAAACTATAATAAAAGGGAAAAAATTACCATACTCAGGACAGTAGCTGTGCCAAGTGTTTCTCATGGGGTGAAAAAAAAAACTCTCAGAAGAATCTGTAGAGACTGTTGCTACTATCCTCCCTCTTTTTGAAAGAGAAAGGAACTAGAGATTAGGATAATCAGAACCTTCCTGTAGAGGCTGACAACATGAAATGTAGTGAAGAATCCAAGATGAAAACACAGGTATTCTACAAGAGAAAGCCAACGTGGTCAACAGATTTTTTTTTTTTGAACATTATAACCTGATTCATGTTAAACACAGTTATAAAAAGGACAATTTTGTCTTTTGGATTCTAACTAAGTGTAACGTGTGTTAAAAGACACCTCCCAGAGAATACAAAGGAAGAAGCAAAGAAGGCTGTTGCAGAAATAAGTCCTTCTCATCCTTAGGCATTCTACTATCCAAAGCATGAATGTCAAGACTGGGAATGATTCCAGGCAGGGTGGTATACAGTGAAAGCACCTAGACAATCTCATTAGGCATGTCATATGCAATACTGATGGTCAGCTTTATGTCCAGAATTGCTGAAAAACGTGGGTAAAAAATACTCTCAGAAAACTGTAGAACCCATTGAAATTCAGGACGCAACTCTGACCTTTGGGCTTCCTTAACAAGAATGGATATGAACATCCCACGGCTCAGAAGTTCCCTGGGTTGTGTTTCAGAAACAATGTAAAACATGTGGGATCTAAGCCTTACTTTTAAGCTCAAAAACTGAGGTCAGCAACCTTTTTTTCTATAAGTGGCCAGTTAGTGAATATTTTAGGTTTTGCAAGCCTCAAGGACAGTGTCACCACTATATAACTCTCTCCACTATGGACACAGACAGCAACTGTAGGTACTATCACAATGGCCATATACCTATGTTATTCCTTTATATTTTCACAAAGAGGTCCTAAGCTAGATTTATCCGGTGGGCCATTGTGAGCTGAACTCAGTAGGTTAACAAAAGAAGCCAGGCAGTCATTCAACAAATATCCAAACAGTGAATAATGTTCAATACATGCTACAGAAAGTTCAATCTAAAATCAAGTTATAATGAATATAGAGGCTGGAACTCAGAAGTTGAGATGCTGAAGGAATTTGAAGACATGAGTTGATAAGTCATGCTTCTGAGGAAGGAATCACTGAAGGAGGGACATTTTACATAGACTGTCTTCTTTCCTGACCCTCAGAAGACATTGCTAGTCAACTTCCACACCCTTCAAACACAGTGGGTCACGATCCTTCCAAGCACACTCTGGAAAGCAGGAGCTTCAGCTCTTTCAACTGTTCAACAAGATGGGCTCTCGAAAACACTGTTTTCCAAGTGAACCCCAATTCCACTGCTCCTCCCAAAGGATGAATGGAAGTTCAGGTCACAGCAAGGAAGCAAGACATAAAGTACAGGGACCTTGTGCAAGTGGTGACACGGCTGGAATGCAGAGATGAGCACGGTGCCCACAGATCAGGAAGACCCCATTCAAATAAGACTATGGAATCCAGAGCAAGAGGAATAGAGGTGAGTAAGGCCATCGGGGATGTATTCGGGAACTCAGATGTCATAGTAAACTCTCAGGTTATTTCATTCCTGGAGTGATGATCTTATTTATATTTTTGGAATATAATAGAAGAGCTGGATGACAAGTAGTAAGGTAAAGGCAGTGGAGAAGAAGGTGAGGACCAAAGACACATCTCAGAGCACTTGCTAAGTGCACAGAACTAGCGTTCAGTTCCTAGCATCCATGTTGGCTATCTCACAACTACCTAGAAGGCCACCGTTGGGTAGAGCTGAAACTTTCAGCCTCTGTGGGCAGTCACACACATGTGTACATAACCATCTCCCATACACACATAATTAAAAAATAAGAAATAAAAATATGGAAGTGGGGAGAATTAGGGGTTGACAAGGGGAAAGTGTTTTAAGGCCAGTGTAACAGTTGACGAGTAAAGATTTGTCCAAAGAATATAGAAGTAGGGACCAAAAGGAGAACACAGGTGGCTTTTTCTTTCTGATTTTAATTAAAGGCACAGAGATTATCATTTTCGACTGTGGAATCTGATACTGGTTAAAGAGGAGGTAAGTGGGACCATGTTCTGATCATCAATAATGAACATTTTCCATTCTTGGATGATGAGACCTATCCAAAAGAAAGAGACATAATGAAACCAACACCAACTGTCCTAGTCCGAACAAAACCTTGAAAATCTGTGCAAAGCAGAAGTTTGGATAAAAGGCAACATCAGCTTTGGAAGCTGGGGAAACCTCCGCTGATTTTAATTTGTAATTCCCCCTGCTTTATACGGCAGCCGTGGATTCAAGTAAAACGTCGCCATCCCTCCCGTTGGCTCATTAGCACTGAAGGATCTGATCTTTAAAAGTAAAATTGGGAAATTTCGCCACAGATGGGGATGCCTTGATTACACAGGAAGGCTGCGACTGCACAGTCAGCAACAGGTGCTGCTGCAGTCATAGAAGCCCATGCTTCAAAAGACTAGCTGAGCCTCCTGAATGGCTGGCGAATAACAATTTGAGCTGATTGCAAACTCCCCATCTTGTTTTCGTCCCATCTCCCTCTAATATTGAGCAACTTGGGGTACTATTTCATTTCCAGCCAGTTTATAAAAGTTCCCAGCATATTTCTGCCCAGCTAGTCTCACTTTTCTCTGTAAATGTATCTCTTTGTAGCTCCCAGGTCTCTGACAGGAGCTGATCATCCTCCAACTAACGAGAGAGAAAATTCTTCCAGATACTTGCTGGTAGCATGTCTTTCATGATCTGAAAATGAGTAACCTTTCTTTTAAAGGGAATAAAATAAGACAAGAACTGGGAGAACGATCTACTTATGGGCTACTGGGATAGCTAGCTCGCTGTGTAAAGAAACTT
>JANHMN010000003.1:66299176-66310523 GCA_030674055.1 Rhabdomys pumilio | reverse complement strand
TGTGTGTGTGTGTGTGTGTGTGTGTGTGTGTGTGTGTGTATGGGTATGTGGGAGACAGAGAGAGATTGAGAGAAACAGAGAGAGACAGAGAGAAAGAGAGACAGAGAGACTGAGACAGAGAGACAGAGACACAGAGGCTAGGCCTCAAATCCAGAGTTTTAAGCCAGTATTCAAGTGCTCCTCCAGGGTACTACAACCATTCTCTTAAAAAATACTTTAAGGTAAGGTATAACTGTGTAGCTCAGATTGGCTTCAAAACTCGTGACACGTCTGCCTCACTCTCCAGAGTTCTAGGATCAGAGATGTTTTCCACCACAGCAAGTGAAGTATTCTTCCATAATGTGCTTTTCATAAACTTAACCAGGACAATATAAGAAATATGTTCCTTAGACCTTAAACTTAATTTGGATATGGTTTATCACTATATCAAATTGATGGGTTTGATAGACGTTATTTTCTTGAGCTCTGAAAGTTTATCATGCATACAAAATTAGTCCCTGAGCTCCTACCCGCAAATTAAATCACCTGTCAACTGAGACATCTACCGCGCAGCTCCACTACACTCCTTCCCACTCCCGAAAATACCTTACAGTTTATCTTTCACTCACAACTTTCAAACTAGACAATATTGGGGAAGTTACCAATCTCTCCTCAACAAAATTCCCTCATGTACAAAATGAAGATGTTTTTAATATATGACTTCGAGATTGTCAGAAGTAGGGAAAATAATGTTTAAAATGAACCGGTGCCTGGTATGGAGTCGGCAAGCAATAAATACCAAGTATGACCATGTTCAAGAAGGGTGGTGTCCAAGAGCAAGTGCTTGTCTGCAGCCCCTCCAAGTGTGCTAACTGGATTCAGGGGATTGCTGTTTCCTGAATGCACATCTGCTTGGAGGACACAGAGCTAACTGGTCAACGATCACTTCTGTAGGAAAATCAGAGGCTAATGCTCTTGTTCTTTGCTGGTGACCTTACCTTCAATGACCTCCTTCTCTCCCCATTTCCCACTTAGACCCATTAGCAGGATGTGCTGCAATATGCTGCTTGTCATCTGTTTCAAAGACACCGTGCGAGGATGCAGGTACACCAGATGGATAGACCTAGTGTGACTAATTATTGTGTATTTGCCTTTAATTATTATCATTTATTACCAGAGGAAAGACAATGGAGGGTCTCTGACTGAGAAGAAAATGTTGGCAGCAGGGAAGTTTTTCCTGAAACGTGACTGAGTACAGAGGAAAGTTTCTGTCCGAGTGACAATGCATTTGCATATGCATACATGGACCTCAGACACATTTGACAGAAGGACATGCAAGTTGATTCTCTTTAATACCGAATCAAACTGATTTCAATACATATATCTATAATGTTTACATTTTTTTCAAAAGAATTTTGCCTGAGTATCTACAAGCACTTACCTAATATTTTGTAGAACAATCCTAGAAAATAATTAGCCAACAAACTCGTGATTGCAATTGAAATGTAGCAGAGGAAAGCAAGCCTAAAAAGAAAAAAGCAATCCAAGTTTTAAATAATGTGTATTTTAGTAAGAGTCTCATCAACTTGACTTTAATTCTTTTTAATTATAAAATCACATGTTTTAAATTATTTATTATCAACTGCAATAGATAATTTGAAAATCATGAAAGGTTTTTAAATTTTTATTTTATTACTTTTAATTCTGGGTACATGTGTTTTTGTGCATGTGTCTGTGTAGTTGCATGCCATGTGTTTAAGGGTGCCTGGGGGTGGGAGGAGAGGCATTTGATCCCCTGGAGCTGGATTTACAGGCAGCTGGAAGCTGCCCAACATGTGTGCTGGGAATGGAACTTGGGGCCCTCTGCTAGAGCAATAAATGTTCTTAGCAGCTGAACTATCTCTCCAGCTGTGAAAGGAAAGGTTTTAACCATAAAGTCAAAGAACCATTTTATGAAACCACTGTATGAGGAACTTCTAGGGAGGTAAAGTTTATATTTGAGTAAACTTCTTATGTAAGCAAACAGTACATATTTTAACAGAACTTAAAACCTAAGTCTTGATATGCCCAGGCCATAAAACAATTACAGTTTCTTTTTGTGTACAAGAATACACAAAGAGATGAAGCATAAAGCAGAAAAATTAGGATCCACAATAGTATAAAACTGTCATTGGACAAGAGTTTTTTGTTTTGTTTTGTTTTTTGCTTTGTTTTGTTTTTGATTTTATTTTCTGTTTCTGTATTTTATGCTTCTGTTGCTTTTCTTTTTACTTCATAAATAGGTTCTTTTTATTAAAACCCCTGTGTTGTTAAGTGTTATTTGGGGAAACAGTGACAATGAGCAGTGTCTAACAATACATTTCATTCAAAGTAAATCCTTTCAAAGACCTTGAGTCTGTAGTTTTTTTCCTGGAACCTAAATAATATATACAAAAGAATAAGGTTCCTGTCTAAAGGAAATGCAGGGACAAAAAAATGGAACAGAGACTGAAGGAAAGACCCATTCAGAGACCACCCCACCTAGGGATCCATTCCATCTGCAGACACCAAACCCCAACACTATTGCTGATGCCAAGAAGTGCTTGCTGACAGGAGCCTGGTATGGCTGTTTTCTGAGAGGTTCTACCAGCACCTGACCAATACAGATGCAGGTACTCACAGCCAATCATCAGACTGAGCCCAGGGATCCCAGTGGGAGAACTAGAGAAAGGATTAAAGGAGCTGAAGGGAATTACAACCCAATAGGAAGAACAATATTAACTTACTGGACTATCCAGAGCTCCCAGGGACTAAACCACTAACCAAAGAGTACATATGGAGGGATTCATGGCTCCAGCTACTTATGTAGCAGAGGATGACCTAATCTGGCATCAGTGGGAGGGGACACTTTTGGTCCTGTGGAGGATAGATGCTTCTAGTGTAGGGGGATGCTATAGTGCTGAGGTGGGGGTGAGTAAGTGGTTGGAGGAACACCCTCATAGAGGCAAAGGGGAGGGGGATAGAAGTCTTGGTGAGGGGAAACTGGAAAGGAGTATATCATTTGAAATGTAAACAAATAAAATGATTAATAAAAAAGAAAGAAAGAATAAGTGAGAGCATTTGATTATCTGAAGCAGGAGAGAGAAGACCCTGGTGATGCCAGAAGAGCTATTTCTACAGTGAAGCTGAGACAAGGGTCAGTCAGCCATATTGCAGCCTGATGTATCTGTTGGACAGGATGCATGGAGGTAAGCCTGGTTCTAAGATGGATCGTACACCCGTGTGCCCACCGATGAGTTATTTCCTAGCCACATGTGACAGACACTTGCAGGGTTTTGTTTGTTTGATGGGTAGTATCTCAGCTCAACATCATTTTTTGTATTTAAGAAACTTTTTTCTCTTTCCATTTCTACAAATAGACTTCTTATTGCAAATGTAATAATTATAATGAAAAGAAGCTTTTATTTCAGAATGTAGACTTCTGGTAGAGGACTATGAAACAAACATTTGTGTTTCATTGCTGTCTGGGTCTGACCATATCAGACTCAGCTGGGTTTTATGCTTCTGGGCTCTGAGACTGGCATGTGTCCTAACAAGTCACTCATCCCACGGCAGCAGGTACACCCATCTACTTCCTTCTGCAGTATTCCTTTGCATCCTTGCTGGTATTAAAGTAATTTCTTCCCTCAACTGAGGTATAATTTGTCATTCTTCATGGTAGCCTAAGCAACTGCAGATAGGAGTACACAGAGATGCATAGAAAGTTACCCATGTTACCTTTCCTATCTCACAAATCAAGGTCAGACTCTTGTAAAACACAAGATGATATTCCTCAGACTCCAAGTTTCTCGGATAGATTTTCTCTAATGGACAGCCTTGGACAGCTGATAAGACAGTCCAGACTCTGGGCCTCTGGCTCTCCAGCTGACTCACATAGCATCTTCACTCCAATTGTACAGAACATAAGATTATACTGACAATTTGATGTTTAATTAAAAGTTTTCTTAATGAAGAAAACATTTGAAAACCCATGGGTATGGTGACCTCTAAAGTTTTGTTCACATCTTTAACTCCACTGCTGTGTAATCTTTTTGAAAATGAGTGTCCATGTGGCATAATTCATCCACCCAACAAACTCCGTGTCTACCAAAGGAAGGTAGTGAAGTAAACCTACTCCAGACGTTCTTGGATGTATTTTCATTCGTAATCCATTTAATAACATTTCCTATTTAACAATGAGGGAAATGAAGGTCATCAGAAGAAAATTCTATCTTGGAAGAGATAGAGACAGGATTTAAACCAGTTCAATGGGCAGGAAGCCTCCTGTTCGCTCCATTGTTGGTCATATCTGTGATATGTTATAATGTCTGAGCATCTTCCAAAGTAACAGAGAGTTCCATAGGAATTGAAATAACTCTCAGTCTGATCGTGCCAGTCTCCTTGTGAGATCCTTTTGAAGCAGCAGTTTTCCTTGACCAATGATTCCAGGAAATCACAAGAGCTTCACATAGCTTCTGTGCTATTAGAAAAAGAGCAGAATCTTAGTTCCTTGGTCTTTGTTTCCCAATAATAATAGCTAGAGTTTGATAGTGAGCAGTGTACAAGGAGATTAGTTCAGATAAAGTCATCTGATATGTATTCACCCGCTGGACACTGAGGTGAACTCAAAAACACACCACTAATGCTCTGTTAATAAGAACCATTAAAAACTGTGAGAGGGGGTATTTCTCATTTTTTTTATCCATCTCCAGTCATATAAGATCAAAGCAGGAGAGATGGGAATGCTCAGTGAGAGGTAGTACATACCATGATGTTTGATGGACGCATTATACTGTCATCAAAACTGGAAATAGAAAACACATCATTGGAAACCCAATATGTGCAGAATAGCCATTTATTTCTATAGCAGATGCTGACTCAAGGACCTACCAAGTACTAGCCACTCTAAGTGAAAATTTTCTCTTCTATCTCTGAAACTGTCCATGAATCTGAAACACAGAAAGATTTCAAAAGCTATCAATGTTTCTAAATGTGTTCCCATCAAATTAATCAGCATGATTATATATATTTGAATAACTAGAATGCATTGCAAACGGCCTCTCATGTCCAAGGGTTTCCATATTGATTACTATGTACTACTGATAATGTTGAAGCTGTTTGTTCCATAAAGAAACTGAACATCTGCTATGTGCTAACATCGAAGACTTTCAAAAGTATGATTCC
The DNA here is from genome assembly GCA_030674055.1 of Rhabdomys pumilio. Taxonomy (NCBI): domain Eukaryota; kingdom Metazoa; phylum Chordata; class Mammalia; order Rodentia; family Muridae; genus Rhabdomys; species Rhabdomys pumilio. The sequence goes on along the minus strand of JANHMN010000003.1, from coordinate 66,305,342 downwards.
AGCCAGATGTTGCACCCAGTGTTATTAGTATGTATTTCAACTGGAGAGATAATAACGCACAAATAAAATATTTTTTTTCTGTATTTTAAAAGTTAGTTACATTATATGGTTGTAAAATTCAGAGGCCAATGAAAAGACTTTAAACATGTAGGATTTTTGGGTGAACGAATGAGTGTTGACATAATTCCTGGACAATTCAGACTATTCACATATGAGTGGCTAATGAACGCATTGTTACCCACCAGATACTTACTGAGATTGCACCAGATGAGAGACATGTAAGGAATTAGATAAACAAGAGGATAAAATTGGTCCTGTTCCAGTGATCATTTACATTCTGATAGATGCGAAAGACATCTAAACTACCACAAATTCATATTAGTGTTTTTGAGTCCTAGGCATAAAGTACTTTGAAAGTACACATTGAGGAGAAATGACTTTGCAGGAGAAGAAGGGAAGACCCACATAGGTATTGGTATTGCAAAGAATTTGATGTGTATTAAAATAGCAAATAGTAATTTAAGCACCCATATTCTCTGATGTGAGTAAAAGGAACAACCACAGAAGAGAAAAAGGAATGGATGGATGTCACTTAAAACTACTGGATGCTTAGGATTTAAGGCCACTGTGGCATCAACCTTCCAAGTCCTTTTTTTTTTTTTTTTTAAATGAGAACCTCACCCATATGAACGCATCTTAAACTTTGTTACACCAAAACATCACAGGCACACCAGGGATGTCCCAAGCAGCCAAATTATGGAGAAAATAAAAAGAACATTTAGAACATCAGATTGAGAGTCTGCAGAGAGAACTCAGCTATGTTCAGTGAGGAAAGTTTTCTCCCTGCAAACTGAAGAGTTGGACATGTTGTGATGACTACCTCATCCTGCAGAGAAGATGGAATGTTGGCAGGAGACTGGTAGGACAACTTAAGATCAGAATGACTGCCATGGCTGAGGTAAGAACCAGAATTTTGCTGCTCGGCTTTCAATCTGGCACAAGCCCATTTCTTAACTTATTATTATGTGTTCTTGGAATAAAGCACTTAAATGAATTGTTATTTAAAACACACAGTCTTACATTGAAGTACAGTTGTGTGTATGTCTGTATACAGAGGATATAGATACAAAGCATTCTTTGAGGGCTTTTCCTAAAATGTATCAAGCAGATCAAGAATATATCTCAGGGGTACAGTACAGGTTTAGCTTGTATGAGAACCTGAGTTTAATCCCTGTGACTTCAAAGACACAATCAATACTTACCATAGAAAATGTATACGAAAATTTAGAGACGATAATTTGAAATTTTAAAATATTTAAGTTTGGTGTTGTATATTTGTCTACACACAAACACACACACACACACACACACACACACACACACACACACACACACATACACACACATGTTTCTTAAGTTGAAATGATTTTAAAAAAAAAAAAAGCAACCCATAAATGAGAACCTTAGCAAATGACCTTAGCAAATGACTTCTTGAGTTATCCAGAGTCTCAAATTTACTTTAACTCACTAAAAGCATTTTAAGGCAGTTCAAACAAAGCATTCATATTCTGCAGTGTTTTGAAGATACCTATTCATTTGTGCATATACATACATATATGTACACATGCATGCTGTACGTATGCATATTCTTATGTTTATACAACGCATAATGACATAGTTTTTCTTCTCCACTTCTCTCTTTGAATCTTCACCTGAGTTTTTCTTGACTTCTCAACAGCAATTGGACACTTCATATGAAAAAAGATTTATCAGTTGATTTCTTGATCAAAATAAGCTGATACTCTTTCTTGGTGTGCGTTAGATGGAAATGATTTTGTCTAGATGGACTACCATTTTATATTGTCATTCTCAGCTTTATAATATCAGCATAGAGAATCAATCAAATAAACTGACATAAGCTTCATGTTTCCAAAGGAAAACCATTTATGAAATCTACAATTAATGTCTTAATATGGAGAGGAAAGACGGTGTACGGCTTGCTTATTTAATTCTATCAACACTTTTATTCGGAGACGGAGTCTCTCTGAACATTTTCATCTCAGGGGCAGGCCTGTTTTGGAATCTGAATAGAAGCTTCCTGAAAATATTATTTTTGGAAAACTGGTACTAATTGAAAGTCAACAGCAATAATGTGAGACTGTCATCAGAAGCATAAAGTCATAGGAATGAGCAGAGTGTAGAAAACTGAGCCAAAGCATCTGGTGTCCTTCTCAGTGTGTGGGAACGGTCCCCACCATCTGAGAGCCAGCCATGGTGCCTTGGAGGACATTGGAGAATCATCCATGTCTGCTCAATGCTTTTAACTCTGCTGCCTATCTTGCTTCTTAATTGCCTTCTTTGATATTATTAATTCAAACTGAGACATACATTTTAATCTTGATTTTGTGGGAAAAAATAAAGACAACATGATACTTAAATTTTTATAGGATGTCATTTCTGATGGTGAAGGTATGGATTTGCAGCCATGAAATTCAGCCTATACACCTAGACGAGGCATTAAGGGAATTTCTTCATGCGTTCTGATCTGATCTGATCTGAGCACATAGATACTACAGAAGGAAGACTGGAAAAGGATGACTGTAATGTTCTTGAGAATGAAAGTCACTCATTTCTCTCTGAAAGCTAATGTTACTAGTCCCAGGCACTAAGAACACAGCAAAGTTTTCAGCCCACAATGAGAGGAGGGAAGAGGAGGGGATATGGTCAGTTGTAGCTTCATAATGTCATGATGTCTTGAAGGTTTCTTATGGATAACTTAGTGTCTTCTCTTGGCATGTGTAGAGCTGAAGGGATGAGCCTTTCCAGGAAGAAGAGACAGTGTTAGAAAGTGGGTACCGAATAGATTATAGCAAATAATGATTTTTTTTGTGAGCAGAGGACATAGCTGATATTGGACACTGGTAGGAATTCAGTTTGTAGAAAATAATAGATAACAGTCCTTTTGAGTATGGCAAACTTTCTGACCATTGTCTTGTGGATAAAAGACCCAAATTGAACTAGGAAGCTTGAAGTCTGTATGAACACCAACAAATCAATACAAACAAGCTATACCCACTTTTTCACTCCCTGAGCTCTTTTTCCATTATTTTAAGAGAAGAGAGACTTGTGGGGTCAGTGGGGTCATGTGGAGGTGTACATCTTTAATCCCAGCACTTGAGAGGGTATGAAGAAAAGATCAGGAGTTTGAGGGCAGCATGGCCTACATAAAAAGACCCTGTCTGTAATGTGTGTGCGCACGCACATGCATGTGTGTTTAAGTTTGTGAGCCAACACAAAACTTCAATTGATGTTAGAGTTATTCAGCAATGCATAGGAAAGTAACAGAGCTAAGAAATAAGATCATAAACCATAAAGAAAAGATTGCTATGGTTTTCAATGTATGCCTTCACTCTGGATGGATGGATTTTAAGCTCTAACTAAGCATAAGCTGCTGTTGGTGAAATCCCTTTAGCCTGTTCCAAACAATGCATGCACATTCTGGGAGCAAGAGGATGGCAGCTTGCACTAGAGTGCTTATTGCAGTAACTAGAAACTGGAAGATGATTACAGATATGCAGTTTCAAATCCTCTAATAGCAATTATCCTATCGTCAACTGGGGGTGACAGGATGTCTTCCCAAGACACCAAATCTCCTGAAAACCTGGATCTGAGATTCCAGGCCTAGGGGGATTCCAGGGAACAGGGAACAGGGAAGGGGAGTGACATAAATGGATGGGCACATTGATATAGATGCAATTGCTTTTGAATGAGATGTCCTGCATATGAAATAAACTAAAGTCTCATAGTTAATCGATGCCAGAGGGTTTCTTTTTCTCCACAATCATGTGAAAGCAACTCTGAAAGCATTGCTGACTTCTCCTCTTGGTGTCTTATAGGCAAAATTTGACACCAGTGACTTTCAAAGCCAGGGAAAGAGACAGTGTGATACCTACAGCAGCTGCCTTCTGACTCAGTTGTCAACTTGAAATGAATACTCTTTTGAAAACAACCATGTTAACAGAAAAGTCTTTTGTGGTCACTTGGTAGACCTCTGTGTGATCACAGGCCATAACTGTGTTGCCCAGAGTGGGCACTCACCAATGAGGAAAATCTAGATGTTAGCAACTGAGCAACCAGTGCTGCTACCCATGGCATTTGTTGACTGTTTAAAAATGAAGACTGCACATTTTGTAAATTTGTTTGTATCCACTCCACAATTTCCACTGAAGATTTATTGATATTGCCCAGAAATATAAAAATGTTTCTCTTCTGCTGTTACTTGGCACACATAACTCAGTGTGAGCCTTGATGAATCCACCTTCAATAAATCAATAAAGAACTGTCAGTACGCTTTATATCTCTGCAAAGGCTGGTGTTGCCCAGGAGGCACGGAGGAGAAAAGGGAGCACGTCTGAGACATCCAGTAATGTGCTAGCAATGAGAGTCTGCATCCATCTTCACCTGGATAAACATGGGTATACTGCTTGCTCCCAGTCTCCTCTCTCTGGAAGAGTGTAACAGAGAAGCTGTGGTGAGAAAATCCAGTCTTGTGGGTGCTGAAAACTTTTTCCTATGTGAATGGAGAGAGCAAGAACTTCTCTCAACTTAAAATTAGAACATTTTTCAAGACCTCCTAACTCTCAGCTCCCCTTTGATACTTACCAGTGGTATTGACAGTTTGGTTTCCTTTGACCTCTGGGGTTTCCTGTTCTGGAGTTCAGGGAGAATAAAGAAGTCTGGACACAGGGTCTGTTATTGCTAAATGCGATGGTGCTGGGTGCAGAGTGGATTGGTTCGATATTTAGATGAGGTTAACCACACCAATGGTGTTCTCAGGTTGAAAGCTCTAAGCCAGGCAACAGTACCACTTGGTTCTGTAGTTTTGGTGTGAACCTGAGGCAACAGTACCACTTGGTTCTGTAGTTTTGGTGTGAACCTGAGACAGAAGTGACCCCACCCACCCAAGACTTGATTCTTACTGGCAATCAAAGCAAAGAACCTGCTTCTCTTTGTTCTGCTGCCCACCCTCAGTGACAGCCATCGGAGGGGCCTGGCTCCCCTCTACAAATGCAGGCAGCGTGCCTCTGCTCAGAACCTGGGAAGCTTGCCTTGTTTTCTGAAAATTCCCTCTTTATTTTCTCTCCAATTAGTTTTATGTGTCTATTTATTTTTCTCAACAAGTTCATAATTTCATTCCTTTTTTTTGTTTGTATTCCCTGTTTCCACCCAAACCCTGCAGCGTTCCCCACTCTGAAAATCTGCTTGCCTTTTAAATCCATCTGTATTGAATTATTTATAGTTTTGATAAAGTCCTGTTTTGTCTGATGTTTATTTTCTTTAACAACAAGAAACCTGGGTGAACTTTTTCAAAAGATTTTCCCCACTATAAAAAAAAAAAAAATCTAGTTTCTCGTAAGTGCTAGGCAACCCTGGCCAAAATGCACAAAACCATGGTTGGGTGCCCTATCCTTTGTGATCTGGGGATTCTACTCCACTATTAAACATTTCTCATCTAAATGTGTTGTGGGGAGAGGAAAAGAAAACAAACTTCTGAGCATGGACTCCATCCAGAACAGTTACACACTTCTCTTCCCTACCCAGTGCCTCTGATTTTCTAGCTTTTATGCCTGATGCTACCTGCCTCCCTGAGGCACATCCTGCATTGCGATTGGCAGACCTGTTCACATGACAAGATGGTCACCAAATCATTGTTCATCTGTGCATCGTTCTCCATGAAAGCTGTTTAATACTTACTAACTTGATTGTATTTTATTTTGGTGGACCCCTTCTTCATCTTTAGCTAGTCTCTCCAGTCACTCATTCGCTGATGACTGATAATTCAGACCGGGACATTTTTCGCACTCACACCCGCTGTATCCAGCATCCTGTACTTCTACTAAACTTATTACTTCTACTAAACTAATTACCTAATTACCTAAACTAACCAGTTAGTTTAGATGGTGACAGTTTTTCCTTTGGGGATATGAGATAGAAACCAGGAGACAGAGACAGAGAGAAAGAGATAAATCAATTACTTTGAAGTGAGCTAAACATACATTGCACTAATGACTGCTAGATATGTCTACACACAGTGCAAGTGTCCAGTACAGGAAAGTGATGAGAGAGAGAGAGAGAGAGAGAGAGAGAGAGAGAGAGAGAGAGAGAG
>JANHMN010000003.1:66284457-66299166 GCA_030674055.1 Rhabdomys pumilio | reverse complement strand
AGAGAGAGAGAGAGAGAGAGAGAGAGAGAGAGAGAGAGAGAGAGAGAAACAGACTAAATCATAAGCCAGAAAATATAGTTAGCACTTTTTATTGGAGTAGTTTAGAATACTGAAAGTAGAAAAAAGAAAAGCATGTCTCCTATGGGAAGAGTTCATGGTATATGTATTTTTTAATTTTAAGTAGATGAAAATTAAAGGTTTATTTCTTCACCTTGTCCTTTATTTTCTCTTTCCTCTATGGTGTGTGTGTGTGTGTGTGTGTGTGTGTACACCCATCCCTTCCCTTTTCAATCCTTCCTTTAAGGTTTAATTTAACAATAACATTTGCGATCGGGGTCCCGCGCATCTCAAGGGCATTGCGCTTGAAATTGCACACGCTCTGCACCATTTATCATGGGCTGACATGTGTCATGTTCCAGGCTGCGGCTCCAAGAGGTTACAGCTCACGACTGCTCCTTTGTTGATCAGCTGCCGAGACAACTGAGGCACCTTTCTTCCCTTTTCCTTTTATTTTCCCCCTCCCCTCTTGTTATTAAAGCTGCCTCATCCCCTTTCTGAAGTGCTCCCCCACCCCCACTCCACCACCCCCCGCTCACCCCTTCACAGAAGAAACACAAAAGAATTTGTATTGTGTGGATGCTTCATTTCCTGAAATTTCTGGTGGGAGCCACACAGTGTTTAATAAGATTGGAATGCACCTCTAATCAACTTTAATCTTTGTCTAGAGAGAAACGGAAAAGACCATTAAAGTCAGCGCCCACCTAGCTTTGTTTCCAAGTACACAGCAACTGTGCACGATGGGAACGCTCAGATCTGACTGGAGCCCACTCAACCAGGCTCGTGTCCCCTGTTCATAGCATGTGCTTTCAGAGAGAGTGCTCCTTCTCTTCTGGTATCTTCTAATCCAGCAGAGAGTTGAACCTAAGGCTGAACATTCCTCTAATGCAAATAAAAGCCGCAAGTGAAACATGAGGGGTACCATTCGCTATAACAAGGCTTCCTTCCTTCAATGGCCCCACTCACCCAAGACTTTGCATAGACATGGGAAGTTTTCCTATCCTGGAAAGTTGAGATTAGAAAAGTTTTAAGCAAAGGAGAGCTAACCAATAAATGAAGTACTCCCATGAGGCTAACTTTGTCCTATGTATTGTGAAGCTGTTCTTCCTGACTGGGTATTATCTTTTCTGATGAATAATAGATGCCTAGAAGTGTCATTGTGGTCTTTTCTTCCACTCACCAATTGGATGATTCACACTGACCCTTCCTCCCTGTACTGGAGTGCCATGTCTCTGTTTTCCTGCAAATTCTTACCGTTCTTAGTACATGCAGCCTTTCCTCGGGTAATGCAAAGCTTGCTTCCCTCACCTCTCACTTCTCCAAAACTTATCAAAGCTGCAGAATTCTTTCCAAGCGTACTACACAATGAAGACTGTAATATCTCTTCTGTTCTGTTGGTTTTATTTATTTATTTATTTATTTATTGTAGCTTAGTCTTGCATCTAGCGTATACTGTGGCTATTCGAATTATCTCTTAAATGAGCCATCGAAAATGTTAGACACCTTGCGTAGGCAATCTGAAAGGTTGCCCATCTGCAGTCCTATGAGAGATTTTCTTCCCCTGTACCCTTAAGCAGCCTTGGTACCCACTGTTCTGCTAGCCTCAGTGAGAATCCCACTCATGCCAGGGTTGTAAACAAGTTTTGCTTCTAAAGGGTGAAGCACTTTTTGGAGACATAGAACCTGGGCCAGAGCACACAAGGGCCTTGATGGAGCACACATGGGAAGCCCAAACAAGGACACTCAGACCCTGTCTTTCACTGCTGACAGATACTGCTTGATATGGGTGTCCTACAGCTTGAGTTCAGGGTGGTACTAAGGATAACCAGATGTCAAGCTCTTAGAAAAAGATTTAAGGACTGACTCTAAGATGGTAAAATTTAATCCCTGTTTATGTATCACTCAGATCTGGGAGATACAATTTTGAATTCTAAAACGAGACCAAGTCTATTCAGGAAACTATGGGTGTATAAACAGACAAGCATTAGCAGACTTTGGACAGTTTTCCTAGATTTACAGAGGTTGAGATCTTAGGACAGAAGTGAGTGATGGCTGGATAGAGAGTAGGGGGTACCAGGAGGAAGCAGGTCTTTGGGGAGTGTGAGCAGTGAAGTTTTGTTTTGTTCCACATCTACTGGCATCTACTACAGACCCAAGCAGACTATGTGGCATTTGGGGGTCCCTCAAACATAACTGTTCAGAGGTCCGCAACCTCTCTGACCAACAATAATGAGATGTGGACTCCTGAGTTATCTGTCTCCAAACAGGAATCTCTACTTACCACCATCAGCCTTTGAAACCAATAAATAAGGATTACTTCCCTAAGAAAGAGTTAAGGAGAAAAATCAAATTTGTGACTGTGTGTATAAGGCACACACACACAAACACAGAGGTAGACAGACAGATAGATAGATAGATAGATAGATAGATAGATAGATAGATAGATAGATAGACAGACAGACAGATAGATGGGAGAGGGAGAGAGAGACAGAAAATCAATAAAAATCAGCAGACTGAGTCCTTCATTCTCATGAAAATAGGCAAAACCCTGAGCTTGCCTCAGAAGAGGTTTGCTTCTACCAGACTCTAGAACTTTCCCTATTCATTCACAAGAAGGTCTGCTCTGCACACATCTCTCCCATGACCCAACAAGTGATTGACAGCTGGAATCACATCTCAAAACTCATTAGGGGAAAAGGTGAGTTGAGAGGAGTCCCTGCAACACTGAAGCATTACGCTGAAAAGTGAATATACTAAATGCCAGGCTTATCTGCAACATTTCTATGCTTGATATCACTAGTGTATTGGGAAAAAAATCTATTTTTAAGTCCAGATATCTTAGTATCTTGAAACAGTACATTCTAACTTCATTTAATTTGAATGTAATATTGCCGAATAACATTGAGTGGGCATGTATTGTTGTGGAAAGACCAGAAAAAGGGTTAAAGTATAAAACCTGAGGCTCTGAGTAAACACATACAATTGAATCTTTTTTCTCTGCCATGTATTTAGCTGTATTCACAGTCCCAATAGTATAATTATTATTCTTACTATTCGAAAAATGTGGAATGTAGCGTAATTATGATTGACTTTCTCAAACAATGGGACTATTTTGCAAACTTGATCAAAAAGCAGACGATCATTAAGTCAAACATGTCACTGTTATTAAATAGGTAAATTTTATTAGTGGTACTGCTTTCTTGATTTTCACTGGAATGTTAAAAACAACCTAAAGCCATTTCGCATTCTTCTCTTATGAAAAAGAGGAACCTTGTTAAGATTTCCATCAGCTCCTGGGTATTAAGAGGAAGGTGACTCTTAGCTCCAGAGGTCATCTGATTCTTGACAAGGGAAGGTACCACCAAACCAAGGCAACAAAACAAAACAGATAAGACTTAATAATAAGCTGACAAGTCTTTGAAAGTAATCAAGTGAAGACGTTGAGAATATTACACAAGAGAATAGTAATGTGTGTATGGTAGGTGAAATATAGATTATGGGTTTTGATTTATGACAGGATACAGGAAGGAGACAGGGATTGTTTGTAAGACCTCATGATAGAACTTCAACAAATCTCTTTGAAAAGTTTTCTTTCTGCCTTGGCATGAATTCCAGGCCAGAGCTGGAAGCCACATCAGATGAAATAAAACATCCATGCTGGCAGGAGTCAGGTCTAAAGTACTGAACTCAAGGAGTAGCCATAAGCAAGCTCCTAGGTGCAGTTCACCTACAAAGTCAAAAGGCTCATTGCCTCTGTCCCAGCTTGTTTCTCAGGAAGAAGTTTACTTGTGAAAACTTTCTAGTATGAAGTGGATCCAGTGAAGTTTAAATTCGCCTGTTGCGTCTTCGTCTCTAGATGACCTTTTTCCCTAGATACCACTACACTCATGGTATTGAATTAAACTTACATGTCTAGATGAAAACAAGTGTTGACCAGTACAGAAACTGCTCATGGATACCTGGATGTCAATGCCAGTGGGGACTTTGTGTCTACTTTATATGGTTCTTCTGATGCTGAAACGGACCGGACATTCGTTCACGGAGCCCTGAATAGTGCCTGGTACCAGACCGAGGCTAGGAAATAATAAATGTTCCTTTGTTATTATTACCATCACTGTGACAAGTGGTTTGGATAGAGACAGTAGGCTGGTGTGTGTTTCCATGCAGATGCAATTTCTTTACGGTCCCTTTTCTTTCTTATTCTTCCAACTCCTTTCTTCCAGAGGTGTGATGGTTTGACGTGGAATGTTCTCCATGAGGTTCATGTGTTTGAACAAGCATTGCCCAGGTGGTGGTACTGTTTGGGAGTTACTGAGCCATTGGGAGGTAAGACCTGGCCAGTTCACAGAAGTTGGTCACTGGAGGTTAGTGTATGCATATAGCCTGGCCCTATTTTTCTTTGGGGATAGATGTGTGGCTAGCCATAAGCTTCCACACCGAGGCACAGCCTGAACCACAATCTCACCTCTTCTATGAAACTGTGTGCTGAAATGAACCCCTTTGTTCCTGTTCACTAAAGTGTACCTTGTCATGCATCTGGTGGCAGTGATGAAGAAAACAAGAAATATCTGAGTCAATCTTGCTACAAACTCTCGATTCACTGTGGTGCTAAGAATTAGCATTTATAACATACTGTCATTGTGCTGATCAGAAAGGTATTTTACATGCTTTGTCTCCCAGACCCCAGATTCCTATCCCCAAATTTGTGAGGTAGCTGCTGCTATAATTTTCACTTTACATAGAAGAACATTGATTTACGTGGATTTACTAAATTGGATGAAGTTGTTACCTCTACTGTTAAGCAATTGTCTGCTGCTAGTCATATAATCCCGCAGACTGAGTACATCATAAAAAAAGCGTTTTGTTTTTACTGAAGTTTCCCATACAAGATCAAGGCGGGCACATCAGTGGCTATGATTTTTGCAGACAGAGTCCTGATGAAGGGCATCTCATGGTTACAGGTAGGGAGTACAAGGCACACTTGACTAAACTGACTCTTCATGACATTATTCATCAACCCATAGACTGCGTGAGTAGACTAATGCGTAGGGTACCACCTTTTCTTGGAAAGGAATCACATTTTAGCAGGAGTGTTTGAAAGGACAAACCTATCGTAAGCTCACCTGAGACTTGCTTTCAAATAGTCCGATGGCGGTCAGAATTCCCATCAGCACACAGGCCTGTTCCCATTTCTTTCTCCATTGTCAAGGTTAGACGTAGCTGATGTTTACTTTGCCCCAGTATCTTCTAGCTCAGCTTCTGGCTTAGGTTTTAGGGCAGAATCCAGTGCCAACTGGCTTGGCCAACAGGCAACCATGGTCATCTCTTTACACTTTATTTCATATTTATTTTGTTGAATAACAAGTCTCTTTAGCCACCAGGAAACGTTTCCATGAAAATTCCCTTATCACGGGGGAGATTTTCACATAAAATAGAAAACACTGATGAACATGTTTTCATAAAAATGCACAAGATCTCCTGGGTGAGTATAATTTTGTTATATACTATGTTTTCCCATTAGAAGAAGTTGTTTTGGGTGCTGATGCAGTTGATGCTGGGTAGGGCCTGTCTGAATGGTAGTTATGTTCTCCATCATTTGAGGACATAGTAGAAAGCTATTTGTGAAATAGAAAACTAACTCTCACCTAAATCCAAATCTACTAAACTTCTAGTTTCTAGAACTGTGAGAAGTGAACATTTGTCTGTCTGTCTGTCTGTCTGTCTATATATATGTATGTATGTAAGTATGCATGCACAGGTGTATTTCGATCTGTGTTTTTGGGTATTGACATGTGTATGTGAATTCAGGATTCTAAAGAGTCCAGAAGAGACCATCAAATCCCCTGAAGCCAGATTACAGGTAGTTAAGATGAGCCTGTTGTGAGTTCTAAAATCTGAACCTCGGTCCTCTGAAGGAGATATACATACATGCTCTTAAAGGTTTGGAGCCAGGTCTCTCCAGCCTGAAATTGAGGGGTTTTATTACTGTCAATGGATTATTAAGAAAAGTTACTTTTGGTTTCTTTTACTATTTTTTTAATGGATAAATTCACTTCTTTGCCTCCAGCTCTTTTGACATACTATATTTTATTGATATTTTTCTTGGTGATTTAATATATTATACTTCTCCAGATCTGTTTTATTAATTGAGATGCTTGATCTTTCTTGTTGTAAATAGAGAGCATTTTCTGCTTCTTTCCAATATATGTAACTGCAATGATTTTGCACATTGCAAATACATTTCTAATTCATGTGAACCATACTCATAGAAGAGACTTATACATGTTTGTGTTTATATCAATAATTTTATTATTTTAATTCAATTCATTCTTTCTTTCTTCTAAAACCTTGTTTTCTTCAACTCCATATTCCACATAGACCGTTCTGTGTCCTTAGCTTTCATCATTAACTATAATTGCTTTTCCCTACCTTGTCTCCATGAAGCCCCATGTAACATTACGATTCTACCACAGAGGCCTGTCTCAGCTTACTTACTTCCCTGCCAAAGTTTGCTGGTAGTAATCTAAAGACATGTCTTTTTCTTACAGCCATTAAAAAAAAATGGATGGGGACTACTAAAACTGAGGCAACTACATCTAACAGCCTAAGAATGTCACACACAGCTTCTCTGTTAGTCCATGAACTGAGGAGAAAAGCAAGAATATTTCATACAAGTGATAAAGAATCAGTAACAGGTACTGTAAATTGTATACTCCAATTGGTTGAATGTCTACGATTAATATTAGAGGTGAAAGCTGACCTATGTTTCAGATGGCAGGGAAGGAGCAATTAAGCCGTAAATGCTAAACAATGTTCACAAACCAGTGCCGCAACTGTAAACCAAATCAACCAACCTTTTTCTCCAGTCCAAAGGACAAGTAGCATAGAACCACATAAGCTTTTTAAAATCACAAATGTTGGAAAAGCTGATCAGTTAACAAAGACTAAGTAGCCTTCCCATCCATCTACATAGACCCAGAACATACAGTTTAGGGAATAGATAATTAGACTCAAAATATAAAGTTTTGTGCACAAATCCCAAGTCCTTATTTTCTCAGTACTCAGAAATTAATAAGATGTAAGACTACTTCATTGTATTAATCTGTTTGATATTACAGTAATGAAATATTTGAATCTATACAACTTTGTAAACAAAGAATATTCATTAAGTAATAATTCTTGAAGTTCAAGACTCTACTTTTGGGGATATAGATGGTCTTGCTGGAAGAGTACTCAGGAAGCTCAAACTCTATAAGGTGTCTTACCTTTCATTACAGTGAGAAATACCTGATAAAAACACTTTAAGAGATGGATGTTTCTTTTGGTTCATTGTTTGACGGGTTTTATCTCTTAGTAACATAGACCCGTGTTTTTGGACCACTGGTCAGGCAGAATATCATGGCAGTGGGATTTAGTGATGGAAAATATTCCTCCTTCATTGCAGTTGGAAAACAGAGGAGACTGGGCTTCTTCAAGATACATATTCACCTTTTAACTCACTTCCTCTACTCCAGCTCTATCTTACACAGGTTTTCACTGACTCCAAAAGTTATATCAATCAATAGACTGATCTATTAGTAAGGTCAGAGCCTTTATGATTCAGTCATCTCTGGGTCACCTCACTATATTTGTACCATGTATTCAGTGCATTTAGGATACAGGGATTATTTTGTGTTTAAGCAACAATATGGGCAAAGAACCCAGGTCAACATTCGCATACAGATGTGTGGTTTCTGGTCTCTATTTCTTCTTTAAAAGCTGCCAGGATTATGCAATCTCAACTTAGGTGATCTGACTTCATCTTTATCAGTCCCCTAGAGATTCTCTCTCTCTCTCTAATTATTATCTTATTTCATAAGTAGATGAAATATCTATCATGATCTGACCCTTTAAAATGAGAATGAAATTCCAATGGGTGAGCCCTTGGAGGACACACTCAAGCCAGATCTAAAACAGTACACATCATATCTAAATGAAATATTTACACAAACTTAGGATGTGAGTTAGTTGTTTTTCATGTTTGTATATAATTGCTGTATAAGGGGGAAGCAAGGAAACACACTCCTGGGATCTCTAAGAATGGAATACGTAGGTCACCAAAGAAAAAGGGGACGGGAAACAAATTACATTATTGGACACAAACCACGTTCTTGGTAGGAGCCTTTTATCATTAGTGAAAAATCAGTTACCTATTAATATTGTCATTTACGTTGAGTAAGATCTGCTTTAAAAGGCTGTAGAATGAGATCTTTAATTTGCTTCCCTGGTTGGTGGCCGCCTGAAGCTGCCAAGTGGAAGGGCTAGTCCCAGGAAATTAAGAGAAGCTGTGCTGGGGAGCTCCGTGGGAGGCTGATTTGAGATGGAGATAATTGCCAAAATGATTAATTATTTCTCTAAGTCATATACAAGTGTTCTCGTGACTCTTGTTCACTGGTCGGCTAACTTCAAAGGAGTGGCCAGACCCAACATGAAAGGCCCAGCTGTTGAAACAAAGCTGGTTGCACAGGCTGCACTCTCTCCTAAGGAGGAGTGGTCAGAGGATTTAAGACTCTTCTTTGTCACCTTATTACAGCCCACACTCTCTTTCTCAAAGAAAATAATGTGTATCCATTCATTTCATACTGGTCTTCATAAGAATAGATATTTCCTAACTTACAATAGAGTTATGTAACAACAAACCCATGGCTGAAAATAATGTATGTTCGCAATGCCGTTAATTCACTCAAACTACTGAATATGGGTTTTCCTAAGAACATGGCGTTTGATGGAGTTCTAACTTGTTTCCTTTTAAACAGATTGACTGAGATATGATACAGCATAGCATAATGGTATGGAGCGTTCTCCTTGATACTTCGTGGCAGAGTCACCTGCTGCAGATTCACCAGTTGCTAGATGCATAACTTTGAGCAAAAAGCTATCATATATTTTGCTTTACCTAACATATATATACATATATATATATATATATATATATATAAATATATATATATTCATATATATATATTTATATAAATATATATATATATTTCATTTAGGAAATGGGTATAGTAAATTGCATTAATAAAAAAC
The DNA here is from genome assembly GCA_030674055.1 of Rhabdomys pumilio. Lineage (NCBI taxonomy): Eukaryota > Metazoa > Chordata > Mammalia > Rodentia > Muridae > Rhabdomys > Rhabdomys pumilio. The sequence continues at coordinate 66,290,040 of JANHMN010000003.1, read as the reverse complement.
AGTAGGACAGTATTTTGGACTAAGCTCTTATAGTAGATTTAACAGACAAATGAAATCAGAGTCATCATACTTTGTGTGCAACGTATAAGGCCAAAATATAAGAAATCAGAAGAGGGAAGCAATCATTAGATCCCTCAAGAGGTCAGGTTTAGCAGGCTTGATGAGGGCATACCTCTGGAGTAGCATTTAAAAAAGAAAATCACTCTCGAATAACCATTGTGTTTCTCATTGAGATTCTCCTTTCCTCAGTTGCCTCCTGTCCACAAAGCCACAGTCATCAGCTCAGCTCATTGGAACACATGGCCTGACTCTAAAATTACTAAGAAAAATCAGTTGACATCTTTGACTTTGTTGAGTATTAGGAGTTTTGTTTTGTTTTATTGTTATTTTAACAATACTACCCAACAAAATCACTGTGGAGATTAAAGGATACATGGGCAGTGCTTTCAACTTGGCCTGTTCCACAGCTCCCACTTAACATATATCAGTATAATAATAATAATAATAATAATAATAATAATAATAATAGTAACAATGTCTATACAAGCTAATGTGCTGCAAATGAATGATATCAACAAACTTCCAGCCAAAATCAGTGCCACAAAGGAAAAGGCCACAGGCAGAACAGAGCAGGAAGGAAAGAAACAGGTTGCTGTAATTCAGGTAACAATGGCTGGGAATTGGGTTGACCAAGATCTAAGGTGAGGATAAAATTGAATACGATTAGTTAAAAATGTAAGGAGCTGCAATCAGAAGACCTGTGGGCATAGGCGGTGCCTGGCAGCCTTCTGCTTCCTAGTCTCCTTCAGCAGCATGAAGCCAGACAGTCTCATTCCTGAGCAAGAGGGAAATTAATAGCCTCAATGTAGAATGTGCCTGGAGGAGAATGTACAAATGGGGCAGGAAATCTAGTGGACACTCCATTTGAGGAATACTTAATGAACAAGTGATGGTTGAACTTAGTGACACGGCAAAGGAAAGTCTTGACTTGCTGTTCAGGGCAAGGTTTTTAGCAGCAAGAACTGTCCAGCTATGAAATAGGCTATTCCGTTAGCTCCCAGTCTCACAGAGCATACTTGAGGACATTGAAAAACCTTGCTGTGGATTTTGCAAGAAGGAATTTGAATGGAAATCTACATTACACGAAGCACTTGAAAACGCCTGTCATCTGTCTCAGTCTACTTAGCTCTACTGTAACAGAACATTACAGACTGGGCGATTTATATTTATAAACAACTGAAGATTATTTGGTCCACGGTTCTGGAGGCTGGTCATTTTTTAGCATCCAGATAGCTCGACTTGGTGAGGCAGGCCTGGAATCGAAGCACATGAGAGGCAGGGGAGAAGGAGTGGCGACAGGAGTTCCAAGTCATCTGAGGTTACTTAGCAGGTTTGACTCCAGCCTGGATTACATGAGAACCTGTCACAAACAAAGAAACAAATGAGCAAACAGTACCAGAATCTGGTGAAGGCCCGTTTCTGCATCATCTTATTCAGAAAGTATCACATTCTCAAAAGAATGCCTGATTGGGAGCAAGAGGGCATCAAACACCTGTGAACTAGCCCACTCCCAGGAAAGCAACACTGATAATCTGTTCATAAAGGCAGAAGCCTCCTGACTTAATCTATTCAGTAAAACTCCACCTGCCAAAGGAGTTCTACTAGGAATTAAGCTTCCAACAAATGAAAACTTGGAGGATGGGTTCAAACCACAGTATGAACCCTGGTCATTTCTGAGTCAGGGTTCAGAAAAAAAAAGAAAGATGACGATGGATTACTGCCTCATATATACAGAATACACTTTGACGGCAAGTCCTTCATATCAAAGTGCTTTCATCCATCTCCTTCAGATATCTGTGGTGGACAGAATGCCTTCGAGGAAGGCAGAGCAGCACTTCCCAGGATACCCACACGTTTCGGCTTCTTTCCCCAGAGCTGGATTCTTTCCAAGAACCAGGTGTATTTGTCTCCACTCCTATTTAAACCAGTCACATCTGTTACCCTAATTGCTTAGTTTCATTAAACATTACGGAAACTGGTGAAATATTAGTGTTAGGAGAAATCGAGATGTTGTGTCTATGAAAACTAAGTTGAATGCTTAGGAAAGATTTGATGAAGGCGATTTGCTCAAACGTAATCGCTGTCAAATTAGGTGTGAGTTAGACAAATGTATAAGATTGGGAAAGATCATTAAAATTTAGATGAATTCTCTTTCTGAGATTGCTCGGCAAGTCTTTAAGTTCTTGCTCCACTTTGCAGGAACTGGAAATCATGGGTGCTGCTTAAGGGGTGTTATTTATGCAGAATGGCGATGCGATGTTCCTGCTGGTAGGCCCATATGCAGACGAGGCCTTGGCCCTAGATCGAAAAGTTGGCTAATTAAGGACCGGATTTTTTGCATGTTTTAAGTTAAAAGTTTTAATACACGTCTTTTTTTTTTTTTTAACATGTCTGCTGTGGTTTTGCTTCTTAAATGTGTCACAGACTATCTACCAGCCAGAATTCTGCAAACAAAAATGCCGCTGTTGTTCAAAGTGATAGAACTGTGACTGGAAGGTGGGTCCTGCAGTAACTGTCACAATGACTGTAGTGACCTAGTGTGACTCCCAGAGTATCCCATGGAGGACAAGGATATGGAAAGGATAGACCACACCAGATTTACAGGCAGATTTACAGAGGTGAGGTCTGCTAATAAACAAGCAAACAAGCTGGGGGAGAATGGACTAAAGAAGAAAGACAGACAGACAGAGACAGAAAGATAGAAAGAGACAGACAGAGAGACAGAGAAAAGAGCGCACATTCAGTGGCTTAATATAAACCCAGATGAGGCAGGTCTGGGCCAAGTTCCTCTAAATGGCCTCTTGAAGAACTGATGTCTCAGTAGTCCCTTAAAACACCGGCCAGTAGGACCACTTCATTGTTGGAACAGAAGAAGAACATTTGGTGAAAAAGCAGCAGAGAGCCAGGCAGGCTAAATGGTGTAGCATTTTTGCACGCTTAGGCAGATGCCCAGTGGTACTGCCACCGTTTACTTGTTTTCTGTATTTCTTCATCTTCCTCACTGGAATGCCAGGGATCAACAAAGTTTGTAAAAATACCTGGAGTTTGTAAAAAGCAGGAGACATCTGTCACCTTTTTACCACTGTGTGCCAAGACTTGTTGCTTTTCATGCATTTCAGTCGGGACCGCTGTGGTCAGCTGTGGCAAATGGTAACAGGGATGGAACTGAAGCTAGGAGAAACACAACAATGTGAAGTGTTGGGTCCACTTTACAGGAGGAACACTGTTGTAAACTGATCACTGGTACTTTAGAATAGGGCGATAATGTGCTCCATGACTCCAAGAGCAGACTCTGACTTTGCTGTCTTTTATCCTTGACTGTAGTGATTTAATTAAAACATACCTACTTGTCAGAGAGGCAAATCTTGTTGTGGTATGTGTAGCAAACCATGGAAGCTTCTTACATGAGTCTCAGTTTTTGGCTCTGTAAGTAAATATTTACAGAGATTTAACAGGCTCATGATTATATCCTTAATTTAACTAGTTTGACTATAAATACAAAATGAACAAGCACTAAATATTATTGATAGCATTAGTACAAAATTTAGAAGTGAAATTCTATGTGTTTAGGAAACATGGTTATTATTTCAATAATAAATAATGAGAAATCAGTCACTTTCTGAGATGGAGTTTTAATTTCTATATGAACTTATTCTTATTGGACTCCTTCTGATTCAGTCTGTCATGAACACTTCAAATGTTGTCATTTGACTTATAATTATCACGGGGACACCACTGTAAAGATTTGAGAAGCCAAATGAGACTATCAGCAACTGGGTTTTGTTTGAATCCTAAGCTGTTGAGTCACACATATATATATACATATTTTACTAGATAGTTCAGGCTTCAGAGAAGTGGAGGTGGCAGGAATATTGAAACTATCAAGTACTTACTCTGCAAGGTATGTCTCTCTCTCTCTCTCTCTCTCTCTCTCTCTGTCTCTCTCTCTCTCTCTCTGTGTGTGTGTGTGTGTGTGTGTGTGTGTGTGTGGTGAGAGTCAAATTAAAAACAGGCAGCAGAAATGAACTTCAATCTGTGTCCCAAAAGATGTGTGAGGCCTGACGGATTCATTAACTGACCAGCAGGCTGTTCTTATTCCCAGAGATTCACGTGGTGCACATGCACCATGCGGCCTGAGACTGCTGGTCTGCTAATGGTGAGAAGTTAGACAAGGTAAGCTACAGGAAGCTCCAAGGAAGACAGGTTTTGTTTTGACTTTTGTTGTTTGTTAAAGAAAATGACCTCTATTTTTGAAATTCATGCCAGGTGCTGTCCACGCCAACATTTGCAGTTGAATGCTTCATCTAAAAGCCAAGTCAAAACTGTGTCATTGAAAAACCACTAAATAATTTTATAAATAACAAGAAGATTCAGGAAGAATGTTTCTCAGATTTATGAATGTACTGTGGAAAATGCCATCTACAATACTTACAAACATTTAAAAACCATAGTGAATTGTGCATAAAAATACTGTAATCTGAGTCCCAGTGTGCATCTCAATTTCCTGAGGTAGGTTGCTTGGTTAGTCATAAATTCCAGTGGAGGTCTTGATTTTATGTCTGGATTCCTGTGACCTCACTAGAAAGAGATAGAAACTTCCCATATCTTTATAAGTCTATATGTAATCAATAAACATGGTCAAGGGTCCCTCTCTATGCATGCTGAAGAATTGTGGGATTAGGGAACATTAACCCTGTGTAAACAGAGGGAAACAGAAGCAAGGAATTAAACAGTCTCCTCAAGGTTTCAAACCACACCAGAACCAGAACCAGGCTCTCAGCCTTGCTGTCCAGCTCCTGTACTAACTTCAGTCTCAACCTGCCCTGTCTGCACACTCATGAGATATTCAGTGTTGAAGCCACATCAGAAACTTACACAGGACTTTGAAAGTCAGAAGTGAAGAGACAGGAGTATAGGAAAGAAATATAAATTAATGAAGAAAATGATGAGGCACACACAGACAGATGGGGATGCCAATAGCTAGAACTCACCAACTGAGCAGCCCTCTCCGCAGAGAGATAGCCTTCCCTGCTTAGATATCCCCAGGAGCAGGCACAGCAGTAGATCACAGATATTTTTCTTGCAGTTCTTTTCCTGGGGTAACTTATGGCACATAGGATCCTTTAACACAGTCCCCAGGGAGGAGCCCATGCCCCCCATATATTTATTTTAGGGGTAAATGCAGATTGTTACACATGTATAGCCATGTCCTCAAAGGCATGTTTTGTTTTGCTTGGTTTTCAAGAAAAGGTAGAGATCCAAAGTTCACATGCAATTTTTAGATGCGTAAGTTCTGTTTAACTCCAAGGGAAAGTATGTTAAAACCCCACTCCCCTACGTGCCAGGTTTGACTAGTGTCAGGCCTTGGCACTAAGCATCTTGTTTGAGCTCCTGATCCCATAGTAAAATGTCATTAACTATGTGTGAATGGTGAGGAATTAGAATGGTGTGATTTTATTTTACATATATAAAATTTCACCCTAGCATGTAAGGAAAAAAAAATCTGGATACAACCGAGACAAC
>JANHMN010000003.1:66259503-66277981 GCA_030674055.1 Rhabdomys pumilio | reverse complement strand
TACATAGGATCAGGATATAAATGAATGGTGTCCAGGGACTGAAGAGAGGAGAGATAGAAATGGTTGGATAATTGGTGTAGACCACTTGGCAGGGGATAAAATGTTTTGCAACTACTTAAGATGTCAAAAGAGTTGTGAAATATCATTAATAAACTAAATGTACTCTGTATGTATATTAAATGTACTAATAACTTAATGGATACATATGATATGTTTTCTAGAAAAGGAGAGTAAGAAAAATTAGGGAATGAAATTTATTTGCAAACCAAAATAAATTTTGATTGGAGAGACAAGGGAGATTGAATATTGGGCAAACTTACTCCAACAGAAACCCTAAGTACCAACCTACTGTGAAGTCAGAGAATGAGAGAGAGAGAGAGAGGGAGAGAGAGAGATTAGGACATGATATGATTATGGAGTATCAAAGAGAGATGTAGAGGAAGCAATATTTGGAGAGACATAATAAGCACACAATCAAATAGAAATATTTAGATTCCAATAAGGAAAATTACAATAAGTAAAAAAGTTTCATCTGTTAATCCTATTGGGATTTGGTTTAAACTACAGAAGACTAGCCTGGTAGAATTCTTCAATATATACATGAGGAGGAACATAGATCTTTGGAATTATAATATGAAGGAACTGTGCACAACTCTTGCCTCTCTGTGTTAGGCATCACACTAGACTCATCAAACAACAACAACATGTGAGCCTGCGGAAATCAAAGAAATCTCTGCCAAGCTGTTGATCTACTAAATGGGGAATGATCTAGGCACAAGATTTGATGTCTCCAAACCTCATTCTCCACAGTGGAAAAGGAAGGTGATAAGGTTAATGCCAGAAAATTTGGTGAATTCTGAGTAAGACAACAGATTAAATGCTTTGCCTGATATGTATGAACCTGGTGTCAGTATTTAGTCTCTTTTCTTTTAATAGTGATGCTGCATGTGATAAGATGTGGTGGGGACAGATCTGTCACAGTAAACTCTGCCTGAAGACTTCCAACATCACTGACTCTTGGACCCCATATCTGGAAACTGTGGGATCTGGGAAAACTAAAAGAGCTCAGATAAGGCTCAGGAGTCCTGAAAACCACACATAGATTATATCAGTTCATAAGACTCCATTATTAAGAAGCTATACACAGTGAAGTGTCATGATGGGACCACTGGAACATCATTTGAACACAAAGCTGCCGCTGCTAAAGTTTGCTGGTGTGTATCTAGGCTTTTTCCCTACATGTGTCCTAACCACCAAAAAGGAATACACAAGTCAAAGGAGGATGTGTTTCCTCTCTGGGATTATCATGTCTATTCTTTTACTGAAACAACTTAGGAGACATGCTATTTTCAGGTAGTTCCCTAATACCTCAACAACAGATTTGCATTTGAGTCTGAGGTCATATCTGTCATTTCCAGTAAATTTTATTTTCCAAAGATGTCTTTCTGAAGCTCAGCATTCGCTTAAGTCCTGAACCACCACCTTCCTTTTCAGAGTCATTGAGCATTTCACTGGGCTCCCCATGTGTGGTAAAGAAGACACGTTTGTCAACTCTTAAACTTCGTCTTCTAAAATGATACCTTGAACCAAAGGAGATGACAGAACCTGCTGTTCATCTTCATATTCAGGAGCAATGTGTTCAAACACACACACACACACACACACACACACACACACACACACACAGAGAGAGAGAGAGAGAGAGAGAGAGAGAGAGAGAGAGAGAACAAAACAAACAAAACCCTGGATAGTATTTCTACCTTCACTATCCTCACAATTATGAAACAAATTCAACACACTTGTTTGGACAGTGGTTTTCTTAGTATAACACACGGGATGAAGCTCTGTGTGTTCCTATGAACTTTTACAAGTTAAGTTCATGTCCTTCAAGAGCTTCAAGATTGGAAACACAAAGTCTTACCAATGTGACGGCTGAATCTTGAGGTGAACAAAGGCAACAATAGACATGACAAATATACAGGGGAAAGCCCAGAAGTTCTCTTTTCCTACTTTTGGTGAAAGATGCAGCTTAATATCAACATAACATTTTGGAAGAATTAGGGTGCCTTAGTAGTTACTTTTATATTGATATGACAACAATATCTGACAGAAACCACCTAAGTGAAGAATTTCTTTCCAGTCATTGTTTCTGAGAGTTTCATGATTAAGGAGGGATGGAGGGACACCTTAGTTCCATGTTGGCAGGATGATGTGACCAGGGCTGACTACATTTAGGAAGAGAAAAGCCAGATATAAACCATGCATATGGAACCTACTTTTATTTGGCCCCACCAACAAACACTTCATAATTTCCAAAAGTATTGGGGAAAACATGCAAATCATTAAAGCATAACAAGGGCTGCATAATAAAAATTGTATAATATTCCTTGCTCATTGATAAGCGAGATCTTAGATCCTTTTATTTCTCAGGCTCCTAAAACCAAGCATACCTTTGAGGAAATATGCATTTCTCAATGTGAGGAAAAAAGCTAAATGGAAATGCATTATTATCGGAAAGTTAGTGGGCTAGCCAGAAAGACCAGGATGCTGTCTAGATCGGTGGTTCTCAACTTCCTATTGCTCTGCCTCTTTAATATAATTTCTCATGTTGTGGTGACTCCCAACCGTAAGAATCATTTTGTTGCTACATTGAAACCATAATTTTGTGTTATAAATTGTAACGTAAATACCTGTGGTTTTTGATGGTCTTAGGAAACCCTTGTGAAAGAATTGTTAGACCATCAAAGGGATAGCCACCTACACATTGAGACCTGCTGATAAAGAGCATGACCCAGGCCAAAGTGTATATGAATGTTGTTTTGCCCCTATCCGATTAACTTGAAAAGTAAGTTAACTGTCTCAGTTTTTCAGACTATCTAATAAAATGGGAATGACCAGGGTTTTGAGGAGTTGGGCAAAAAAAGAATGAAGCTCCCCAGATAGCTAGAAATGCAGGTACATTCATAATGAGTACAGGTGATAGGCAGGTTTTTAAAGATCCAGCTTTGACTCATTTCTCCATACAAAACTTTCCCATCTTTCTCTGTAAGGTTCAAGGACATTCAAGTCACTCACTGCAGGTGAATCTTCAAGGGGGTCTGAAAAAGATATGTCATAGACTGGGAGGTGTGGGAGAAATGTGATTTGCTACCATCAGCATGTATTCCAAAAACAGTTTTACATACACTCTGAAGAAAATTAATGACTGAACACCAAACTCACGTGGGTTTATGTAGACATCATCTTAGTGACCCCAACTGCCAGGTGCCCCCAAGCTGATAGAAAAACAAGGAGAGAATGAGTTGTTGTAGGCTTTAAGCAGGTGTAGAGGGTGCTCTCCAAGCTTTAGCATCCAGAGTCCCACTTGCCTTCCATTTGTTTCTATAGCACTGACTGTGTGTGCAGCCAGCCGTGCTGCTGCGGAGATTCTCCAGAGAAAGAGGAAACCCACTGAGCTATTTTTCACCATTACATACTTGACTTCCTAATAAATGAGATCCAGAGCATGCAAACAGCCAGTCTTGTAGATCATCATCTTAGGGAAAATCACAGACCTAACGCAGCACAAAGTAAAAAATAAATGAACCCAGAGGAGAGTCATTCTCCTGCAATTTGATAGCATAACTCTCTTCCCATGGCATCCTATCTGTCTCTAGAAGTCCCTGTGTTTCAGGGAAGTAACAAGGCTCTGGTGGTGGCTGGAAAAGAAAATAAAGCGAATGCTAGGTCTTTCTCTGCCCTTCTTTCATCTGGTTTCCATCATCAGAAAGGCATTTATGTGAAAGGAAGAACTCGACTGAGATCACTGTTTCAACTGATGCCTATTGTTTCCTAATTAGTTAAGTGTTATGGGTTATGAGGGATGTCTCAGTTACCTCTAGCAAGCCCCGAGGCACAATGTTTTCCAGTACTAAAGAAACACTTGAGCAGGTAGACAGATGACCCATCTATCTGGAGGAGCCCAGGATGCCTTAGTTCCTACCCAGGCCTCATCCCCATCTGTATTTTCCTATGGTCTTCCTGAAATAAAAAAGCTCCACATTTGGATGCAACCCTGAGCACTGAGGTCATCGGCACTGTGGGTTGTGTCAACTAAGGGAATCAGTGGACAGTAATACAATCTCTTCACATCGGCTGGGGACTATAATATTTCACACAGAAAATAACAAAATACTCCCATGGCCCCGGGGCAATATCCTGAACTTGTTTGAGGTGAAAGAAAATAACTGTCTTTTGGGCCAAAGAACCTAGACCTTTCCACAGAAAGTGTCTAGGGCCTTCTGCTTTATGCCATCTGAAAATTTATTCAGATCTCTTATGATGAATAAAAGAATTCGTTCTCTTGAAGATCTAATTTTTTAGTTGGTACTAGAGTCATTAGGTCTTCATCAACAAAATTTAAAATTTAAAATGCACACAAGTAGATTAGCCAGGTCAGAAAGCTCACATGCCTCTTTTTTCTGTTTTGGGCTAGGTCCCAGGCAGAGGGAGTAAAACAAGATGGTTTAAACTTCCCTGTGTCACCTTCCCGAGGACTCTAGTATGTGCAGTAATGCAAAACAGTTCCTTTTCTGGAAAAGGAAATGGTACAAGTGTTTGATTTAGCTCAGCATCAAATGAACCAGTTTCCAGTCTTATTTAGTGGGCAAAGATTGACCTTGCTGAAGATTAGATATTGGCTATCTGTTTATAAAACAGAAGTAAGAATCAAGGCACTGGGTGTGTATGCTTTTTATAGGTCAGAAGGATGATTTGGGTGGGGATGATGTCATCAGTTCTGGGCTTGGAAGTATGGGACATTCCTTGTCCTCTCTTTGGGTCTTTTGCAGTCATTTGACTTTTAGTCAAGGAAACATTAGTGGAATCATGTGATGAGTCAAATGGAAAGAAGTCCTGTGGGAACCCTTGCAGAGGTCACCACGCCAGTATGGGAAGGGGAAGCAGAGGCCTCATCAGCCTTCAGACGGACCACAGGAATCTGGACAATAAGGCATATAGCCATCTTAATAATGATCTAGAGAGCAGAGGCCATTCTTCCAACTGTAGGTTGCATACACACTAGAGTATGGAGCAAACTTTCCAACAGGAAAAGGAAAGTTTCTCAGTCAGGTGGAAGTTCAGCATCACAATAACTCCGAATTATAAAAGTACAGACAAAAATTCCTCAAGGAAAAGATTCAGAATGTTGCCCTGAATACTGACCAAATGAAGAGGTTTAAAAATCCTGAGACAGGGATAGAATGACATTTTAGGAGTACAGTTCTCACACCATGAAGGCTGAGTCTTAGCCAACTCTGTTAGTGCCTACAAGAATAAAAATAATGTTTTCCGTATGATAAATCCTGAGTGTTCAGGGGTGCATTGCTGAGGAGGCTAGTATTAGCCTCACTGTTGCAAATATGAAATAAAGAGAGATGGGCGTACGAAGGTTGTAGCAACTCGGAAACTCTGTTTTGTTAGCTTGGTTATATAAAGCATTGTGGGTAGATGATAGAGCTTTATTAAAATAAAAGTTTCATTGGCTTCCAGTAATTTAATATTTTCATGCAGACTGAAAAAAAATCTGTGGTTTTCCTCCCAGCCACCTCAAAGCACAACTTTTTGTCATTGCTATTTGTTATGTTGTTCACAATGAAAGAAATTTGGTTTTTTTATGGAAATGATGTCACTGATGTAAAATCTTACAACTTCCCTGGTAAACACTCACCCCGAAGTCATGAGGTGTTTTACAGTCCATTATAATACTGGGTCATTTGTAACTTGCTCTAGAGGAGGAATCACTTGATTTTGAGATCTAATTCCAGGCAGTATTTACATAAGAATTTTGTCTCTCCAATCAAGTCTTACTTTTCTAATGTTGGAGAGGAATATTCTTTGAATCCATTCTCTAGTTATCAACTATTTCTCAGAATGATGCAATTCAGCTAATTTATTTTTCAAACTCCCTTCCTTCCTTCCTTCCTTCCTTCCTTCCTTCCTTCCTTCCTTCCTTCTTTCTTTTTCTTTTTCTTTCTTTCTCATCAAAAGTAATCCAGAGACTCAGAAGTCTTAAGTAGATTAAGGGATCCCTTCCATTTCTGATTTTCATAATACTTAAAGGTCCACTTGGTAAGATAGTGGGCTGCTTTTTAAAATAGTTTTGCCAGGTGAGGAATTGCTGGCACATTCCATTTTGTCAGTAATTATTTTACATTTGTCAGTCTTAGCAGGGGCATGTCAGGGGATGGTGTACCATTTTCACATTCATTTTGGATACTATTTGTGGGTATTATTTTCGTCCAAGGGCAGGCAGTGGAACTGGGCAGATAATTTATTTCATACAGTCTGAAACTGTGTGGGGCTGGAACAGATGCTAGCCTTGACCCAGGGCACTTCAGATGCAAACCCTCCCCCCCATCATCAAAATTCTGATCTTCATATAAATAAACAGTGAGAGGACTTGCCTATGGTCCCCTGATTCAAAGACCTAGCTCCATTTCTTTGTGCACAGGTAGCTGTAGATGCTTGCCTTGGACCTGGGAATTCTAGTGTGCTTAAACTTTCTGCTGTTCAGATAAAAAACAGCAGCAATTTTCTGCTTGAATTTCTCTGTGACTAAATCCATTGATCATCCTTTCTCTCTGTGAGTGAGAAGTGTGTTTTCTCCTTAATAACTCCTATCCTTCTCCCTGGATATCCCCCCTCGGCTTGTTTGTGTTGTGTTGGTCAGTCTTATGCACTATTCCTCTGAGAGACAGAGAGAGTGCAGAATTGAAGTTATTTTATGCTTGGACTCCTTCAGTCCCAATTTTCAAATCTTCGTGTCAATTTTCACACATCAGTGTCATGTGGTGAATGTTATGGAAATTTCAGTGAGGTCTTTGGGAGGCAATTTATACATGAATCCCTCCCCCCACCCACCATCCTGCTGCAATTCCTGTCTTTTCTCAGAATAAGTGGATCTATAATTAATGTGGATTTTAAAATATAGCGCCATTCAGAATCCTCATAGCAGGTTTTGCATGCCATGTCTTCTCTGCACTATAAATACAAAAGCAGAAATGCTTGCTAGTTCTCTCTTCTAATAAATGGGCTTGTGTAAAAGGAATAAAAATTACAGTTTGTTGGCGGTAAAGAGCAACTAATTACTCAGGAAGAGGCATGTTTTTATTTTTCAAAACTGCACTGAAAATGGTTTATCATGCAATAAATTTGCTAATCACCAGTTAGGAAACACGGTGCCATCTCCACCTACCTGCTGCGGCTTCCTTTGAAAGTTGGTGTGTTACAGTTTGGATAGGAAATTATATCCTTTTGAAAATGAACATGACAGAAGACGTTCAGTGAATAGCTAGGAACTTCTCAGCAGTCAGATTCAAACTGTGTGCAAAATAGTGTGCTTCCTGGTGCCCAAGATGCTACCCACTGACCTTTGCTTTGCTTGATGAACAAAGGCACAATACCCATTCTTATGAAGATAATTATTCATCTCTTTTTCTCATCCCCTTTTGACCTTAACAAAAGCTTTTCAAATATAGACCAAATTTATAAGTCAGCCTCTATTTCTAACTACCAAAGAATTTCCCTTTTTTCTTGATATCTATACAAATTGATTTATGTAAAAAAAATGTTAATAGTTTACGGTTGTTATTTTCCGGAAGAAAACTAGAAGTTCACTTTCTGGTCCAAAACTAAAGGAATCCAACTTGGCAACCATCAACTGTCTGAGGTCTTGCCAGATCCTTCTCTTCCTTGCTTACTTCCTTGTTAATTCTTTTGGTTCCAAGGAATCAGGGAGACTCCCTTACACTGCTCCATCTCAGAAAAGATTTCTCTTCAGTGTCTGTTTTCACAATGTCTACTATATAGACCTACTTGTGGCAGTCACTCTCTTCATGATTTTGTAGTATTTCCTATTAGACTTCTTAACATAAAAATTATTTCTTGGTGTATTACTGACCTGTATGTGATTCTCTACTAGAATCTAGGTGCTATCAGAAAAACAAAACAAGACGACAACAACAACAACAAATCTCTCAATTTTTGTATCCTTAGCATTGTCAGCCTCTGGTATAGACTGGCTTTTACTCATATGAAACAAATCAAGAAAGAAACACATGAATTCACATTTTGACAGTCTATCCTTACCTCAAAAGCAAATCACTGCTAAGCCTTGACTAAGCTCACATGCCACCCATCAAATACTTGAATATTCACCTACAGCCATAATGTTCAATGTTTGAATCCTCCAGCCTGTGTCACTATTGGAAAGCTGTGGATCCTATGGGCAGTTAGATCTATTTGGAGGAAGTTAGATCACAGAAGTGTGCTCTTGAAGGGTATACTGGGTCCCACCTTCTTACCCCTCTTCTTGTTTGTTAATCAAGATTTGTTAAATAAGGCTCGGTCACAAGCTACCAAGTGATCACCATGTTTTCCAAAGTCCAAAGCAAACATGTCCATTCACCACAAGCCAAAATAAACTTTTCTTCTTTATACTTTATTTCTAGTATTTGTGATGGCAGAGGAAACACACACACACACACACACACACACACACACACACACACTCACCACACAAAAAAAAAACACGTCTCAGGAGATAATTCAGCTTTTGTTGAAAGTCAGCTGGAGATATAGGTCAAGCCTTCTCTTTGCTCAGATAGAAATGGAAGGAGACTTCATTATCTTTCTTTTCAACGTATTCAGTATGTGGGAGGCTTTTAATTCAAGATTTTGCAGAAAGATGTCAAGACTGCTGTCCTAGTTTCTAATGCTTCTTTTTCCTATGAGGACCAAAGAAACATGAGCAGGCTGGCACACTGGATTCCCACCATCTTGGTTCTTACCAGAAGGATTCATTTGAGGACCTCTCTGAATTTTATTGGCTTGCCATTTTCTATAGTGAAAATTTATCTGAATTATGTCTTCTTTGTCATCTCAGCTAGGTTTACTGGGATGAAATAAAAGTGGTGTGCATAACACCCTTTTGATGTAACTTATAAAAAGATAAATCACCTAAAGCATTGCTATCTCTTTGTAGAAAGGATTACTAGGGGCCTCAATAGTTGTTTGTGGGTGTTTAATGATAATTTTAAACACCACACACTTACTGAATTTTGGAAAATGGTTCACAGGGGATTTCATAAAGAATAAGGGATATGTGGGCTGTGGAACAGCTTAGCCAATAAAATACTCTGTGAGCATGAAAAAGACATGAGTTCAATCCCCAGAACTCATATTTAAAAACTATCAGAGTGGCTATGGGTCTTTTATTCCTGCCTCTGGGGAGGTAGAGAGACAGTATAAATCTTGGAGCTCATAATCAAGCCAGCCTAGCCTTCCCAAAGAGTTCCAAGCCAGGGAAAGACCCTGTCTTTTAAAAAGAAAAAAAAAGTACACTATCCTGTGTCTCACTAATGAGACAGGAAGTTTTCCACCACTGGCTAACATAGTCACAAACACACATTGACACACACACACACACACACACACACACACGCACACGCACGCACGCACGCACGCACGCACGCACGCATGCACGCACGCATTAGGGGTTGTAACGAATCACTGTTTTTTTGGAATATTTGGATGAAGTACTATTCTACAGAACACGAGCTCCCATGTTGTTCTCAGTAACTTACTTCCATTGGCCACTGCTTTGTGCATAGCAAATTTTGTTACACTTCCTTTTACTTTTAACTAATTTTGTCATTTCCATCTTCGGGAGGAAGGCCATTTCCCCCTAGTTTCATTGTGCCTGTATGAAGCATAAGCAGTTTATGCTTCATAGTGGCAGGAAAAAATCTTTGGCAGTGAGAAAATCATCCCAACTCTTGAAGTCAAAGCAGGTGTCTTTACCCACCTACTGCTCAATGGGAGGGCGCCTTTCAACTTCACTGATATCAAGAACTGTCTGCTTCGTCTGCTGATTGAAACTTGGTTGGAATATGATAGACAGTCTTTTGATTTAATAGGATCAAAGAGGTTCCCTACCCATTAAAGATCTCCCAGGAGCATTCTTCCCTAAGTCTGTTTTCAAATTTCAGATCCTGGGGGAATGAAGTTTGTGAAAGTCTATCATTTAGATGCATTTAAGCTACATCACATTATGTCATGTTCTGTCTTCTCTTTGCTTCCATTTAGATTCTCCTCCTACAAAATTATTGCTTTGAGAACAAGGAGCTGGCCTTTCCTTCTATCTTGTTTCAGCGCAACAAGCTGGAATTAATCCTTTTACATGAAATTACAACTCTTAAGTTCAAAGTCCTTAATCTAAAGTGGTGCCCCTGTCTTGATTATGGGATAGTTGTCGTCTGGATCCTCATGGTGCTTTTTCCATTTGTGAGATGGCAGAGCAGGTACCTCTTGCTTTCAGTATGAATAAGATGAGAATAAGAGAGCAAATGTGTTCCTTTGTTTATAATTGTCTTCGCTGTCTCAAGCAAGTGGGGAGCTCAGAGGGGTGCCTCACCCAGGCCAATCAAAGGAATTGTTGAAACATGGTGTTTAAGTGACGCTGACTGAGATCCAGTGATGTGTCTGCTGATACTATGTACCTATGAGATTTTACACATTCTGCTGGCCAAGGCTCTGCGCCTAGGTTTCCTCCTGTATAAAATGGAAATTCAGTTATAATTATTGACTCTCTAGGTTCCTGAAAGGTTTCAGGCAATCCACATAATTATCAGATAGGCTAATAATGCTAGTTAGAGACAGATAAGTTACCCAACACTATTGCTCCTTCTCATTATTAGAACTAGTATGTTACCTACCTGTTCTGCTAGTAAAATGTGACACAAAACCATGTCTGTAGCTTCTTGGAAACTAAATCTGTGTGCTTCTGCTAAACATCCTAGTACACAAGCCTTTGTATGGTGTCTTGCTCCAACTTACAGTTGACCCTATAAAGGAAATTATATTCATGACATCCACAAGTGTGGGAGCCTTTGTGAGCACATGGAATTTCATGGGGCTTTGCCTGGTTGATTTTTCAGCCTCTTTCCTTCTTGCCTTCTGCTCCTTCCCCTTTCTTCTCTCTTCCTTTCTTCCTCTTTCTCAGCCTTCTTGCCATCTTTCTTCTTTCTTGCTTTCTTTCCGTCCTATAATGAACAATAAATCATGGCAAAGTAGTAGGTGTTAGTAATAATTCACATGCATGGGCATTCTTTATATAGACAACTGTATGAGAAACACATCTCTTTTTTCTACATAGAGAGTCTACCACCAGTCGTTAATTTGCTTCAGCTGAAGGACTTACAGATGGCTAGATTTTATGGCTCAGCATTATAACTCCACTTTCAGGCTCTCTAGTAGTCATTGGTCAAAAGTTTAATGAACCATAGGTAGGATACAAAGAAAAGGGGCTGATGTGTATGACAGCAAAAGCACAGATTAAGGGAAGTGAGGAGTTCAGGAAGCCTATATATCTTTAACACTAAAGCTGCTGTGTATGGGACAGGGCATGGTGGGTATGGCAGTAGCCCTTTTACCATAGTCAAGACAGATCCTGCATGCCATTTCACATCTAAGCATCTTCTAGCTTCCTGAGATTATGGATGTTGTGTGTTCCTGAGGCTCTGCAGAATTCTAGGAACACAGGAAGAGCAAGGCAGAATTGTATCCAGAAAAAACAGACTGGGATCAAACCTCTCTGTTTTTGTAGCGGGGTATCTGTGTGCTTGCTGCCCACTGCCAGAGTCAGGGCACTTTAATATGGACACATGTGCAAGAAGAGAGGATGCTTGAGTATAAATTTATGGTCAAAGATACAGAGAGGTACAGTTATAGACCTTAGTGAACCTTCTAGCTATGGGCTGCCTATTTTCCTATCTGATCATCCATCAGCCATCTCTCTATCATCTTTCTCTTGGGACTTTGAAACAACTCTTTTCAGTTTTTACAGTAAAGTACTCAGGTATAGCTCTCTACTGTCAGCTGCTAGGACTCATCTACCTGGGCTGGATGGACCTTTGCTGTCTGCCTTCTCTTGACTTTTTCTGCAGACAGATTTGGAACCTTACCAATGGGAGTATCCCCTGGGCTTGGCTTTCTACTGCTCAGTGCAAGCTGGTGAATGGCTGGCCTGACAACCCCTTGAGGCTGAACCCTGTTGATTAGAGGATGAATTCTGAGCAGGCAGCTGTACTTGCATGCCCTCCTCAGTGACCCTTGCCAGTCTCCCTCACCCATGACCTGGAGGTACTGTCTCCTGGGGCAACAAGGTCAGGCTTGGTGTCCATCAGACTCTGCTTCCACTAGCTGTGTGATGGAGCATTTTCTGCCGCTGACAACCATGCAGGGCAGACTGGATGGAAACACTGCTTGTTTCACATTGAGCTGTCATCCAAATGGCCTGCTCCTTATCCCCAGCCTTTGAGGTCTTTCCAGACTGTGCTGACATCCCTAGTCTGCTGCTCTTGCTGTTGCCATGACTTATGAACTCGGGGCACTTTTGCTCTGGCTAATGTCTGGAAGTTTTTTTTTTTTTTTTTTTTTTTCCTGAACTGAACTATGGGTACATGACTATTTTTCTCCCAATGTATAATTTTCCTAAAAGGTATTCTTACTGCAACATGTATTTCTTTCCCTTCCCCTTGTACTCATTTTCACATTAAAATAAAATAAAAAAAAAACATAATAATTAAATGGACTCGAGCTCTGCGAGTGGTTTGACTGACAGGCACAATGACTGTGTTTAGAGAAACAACTGGAAACTCCATTCTTTCCTTACATTGTATTCAGGCTTAGTCCTAAAACCCCTAACATGTGGGTTTCTGCAGTGACAGAATTCCAAATATGTCCACAACAGGGCAAATAGGAGTATAACATATCGCCATACCCACTAATACTTGACGCTCAGACATAAATGCTGATGATCTTTTTTGTAACTGGGTATTTTTTTTCAAACACTAATTCTCTTAGGAGAGTCTTTTGTAGCAAATATTATTAATGCCAGGGTTTCATAACTGATAGGGCACAAGCTCCACAAATATTAGTGTTTTCGAGTCAACCTGATGGCTCATGAAACCAAAATAATACCATGTTGAAAACTGAAATTATCCTACAAAGTGCATACAGTTTAGTGACTCAGTGGCAAAGTATTGGCATGAATAGATTTTAAATGCAAAACTGCCACATGTGGAGACATATCTTGCAGTTAACTTTTAGAAAATTTTAATATAAGATTTCAGTAGTGGTAAAAATCTAATTGTGTCAGTTGAGAAAAAGAATCTACTATAGAAATTTTGCTAATATAAAGTATTAGCATATGCTTAGTTACCTGGGACAAACTTACTATAGCTTTTGTGACTCCCAACATGACTTCTGATATTTTTCTGTCCAGTGGCCCAATGTCATATCTTTCCAAGTTTCTACTAAACCATTCTTAAATAATTTTGTATCAGGAGGACCCTGGACTTCAGTCATGTGGTATTTTCTGTATCTTATATAGCATAGAATAACTAATCTTCTTCCTTCCTTTTCAATAGTAGTTATTAGCCTCATCTTTAAACCATGATTAAGATCTCCCCAACATACTCTCTTCCTTATTGGTATTTACTAAACTATGGCCTTGAACCACTGTGTAAAGGATACTTTATAAGTGTGGAGTGTTTGCTGCAAAGGAGCTGGTTGGAAAAACCACAGAGACAGGGTATCTGACAATACTCATACTCTAAAAAATACACTTACTAATTACTTATTATAGAGATTATTATTTTATGACTAGAAATTGGTGACTTGATCTTATTGATAAGAAGAACGCTGTAACTTGTTATATATTTTATTTTTTTCTAAAATAATTTTCTTATTTATTGGATATTTTATTTATTTACATTTCAGATGCCATCCCATTTCCCCTCCTTGAAACCCCATCCCATCCCCCACCCTCCTTTTTGCTTTTATACCATTTTAATTACATGCAAGTATTAAGGTCAATTCTAGGTTGAGGAGCTAGAAATACAATAGATGCAAATAGTCAAGGAACAAGCAAGACAATAAACACAAATAGTCAAATAACAAGCAAGGCAATAAACAATTCTGTGAAGACTCCCATGATCACTGTTTCTAAGGGCTTGTCATGATGACCAAAATATCTGAGCCAAATTCCTTGTCCTAGTCCAAAGTCATTTTCATGTCTGAGGCCTACTTCCTAAACCTAAAATTTAGATTCCCACCTGAAATTACTTCTTTGTTCTAGTCTAATGTCAGATTCCTGCCTGAAGCCCACTTCCTTGTCCTTTGCCCATGTTAGATTCTTGCCAAGAAGCACCAAAAGCTCTCTGCCTCTCCCCGCTTTTTTTAATTTCATAAACAAGATTGAGCCTGTCTTCAGCCAAGAATGCCTTCCTTACCTATCCTAGAATATGCATTATCAAAAAGCAATGCACTTCTGTCTTAGGTTGGTAAGGGTCTGTGCAAAATCTTACCCATCCTTAGCTTGCCAGGCTATTAATTTAATAACTCTGTCTGAGGGGTCCATTTTCAGTATATTTTCTTATGTTCTCAAGAACAGATAACTATAGGAGACAGACAGTTCTATTATGATCTCTCTCAATGAGAAAATCAGAAGCAGAGAGAGTGTGAGACTTCTCCAAGGCCTTGTTGGATGTTAGAGCCAGAGTTTATGCTAGAGCCCAAGAATAAGAATTTATGTTTTTATTGTGACTTGAGAATTGTTAATTAAAAGTAGTCAATATCTAAATGTCAATTTTGCAACAGAGGACCTAGAAAGATAAAATCAGTAAAAGATATCTTCACAGAGATATTGCTATAATGAGCAAAAATACATGCCACTTAATGTTCTTCCTTTCATTCAATAGGCCTAATAAGTAAGGGCAAGATATATTTCTCTTAATTTATGAATGTAAAAAGTTAAAATTTTTTCCATGGTCACATGGTCAGTACTAGAATTTTCATTTAGCTTGTCTTTGTAGAGTCTCCTGCTACAGTGCCCAGAAGTAGAAAGTACATACTAGCTAACCTTACCCACACTTCTGGTCCACATTACTTATGGAACCTCACTATCAGGGACAGTCTTTTATAGGTGTGAAAGGGCACATGTATTACAATCCATACAGAGTGAATTCTCTTGTGAATATAACAGTCCAGATTATGTTGCTTGTATTAAGAACCACCATATATGTCTTCATATATCACTTGCCATCTGTTTTAACATGCGCTCTTCTTTAAGAATATGTTATTAGCCACATTTGGTGGCTCGTGCCTTAATCCCACCAAGATTTAATGATTTGGGAAGGAGAGGCAGGCAGATCTCTGAGAATTCCAGGACAGCCTGGTCTGTGTAGCCAGTTCCAGGATAGATAGCTATACAGAGAGACCCTGTCTTCACAAGAGAAAACCATAACAAAAATAAATGAATAAACATATGTTATTGATAGGTATGGAATTATAAATTCTAGAATATTCCCATCATTCTATGTCACTCAGCTTTTCTTTTTGGATGGAACTCATATGCCAGATCACTATAAATTTATTCAGATAAAGCCCATTCATATGTGAGTATCAATGTATAACCACTTTTTTCATATCAATGGCACCACTTTGCAGATCACTCCAGCATGATGCATAAATAAGCTGCCTCACTCATCTGAATATGCACTCTGTATTATACTGTATTATACTATCTCTCTGCCCTAACTCACTGGATAATGTCCTTTTGATAGGCATTTGCTTCAAGCTACTGCTGTATTGGAACATGATGCAATTAACATCCTCAAATATACTCCTTTGTGCACACATGCAGTTATTTCTGCAGAATGATCTTCCAAATATGAATTTTAGGGTCACAGAGCTTGTATGTCTAATTTTTAAGTAGACATTGCTAAAACTAATGCTCTCTATTCCTAGTGCACAAGGATGGTAAATGTTTAGATTTTGATAAGCTAAAACATGAAAAGTCATATCTCATTATAATTTTAATTTGTAAAAATTACAAGCCTAAACTAAGATTATTCAGAAAATAAGGTAATACCTAAGATTTTGTGAAATTAAAAAGGTTTTGTAGCATGAAATAAACTGTCAATCAAGTGAATAGGCAAACTACAGAATGAAAAAAATACTTTGCCAGCTACATATCCGACAAAGAATTAATAGCTAAAATACACAAAGAACTCAAGAAGTTAAATATCAAGAGAGCAAACAACTCAATTTTAAAATGGCTATGGAACTGAAATTGGAGTTCTCAAAAGATGTAATACAAATGGAAAACAAACATTTTCAGAGTTGTTCAGCACTATTAGTTGTCATAAACAAGCACATTAAAACCATTTTGTAACCATCTAACCCTAGTCAGAATGACTACCATCAACAAAGAAAATGACAACAAATACTGCCTAGGATGTGGGGAAAAGAACCCACTATCAGGGGGAGTGAAAACTGGTACACCCACCAGGGAACTGAGCATGGAGATTTCTCACCAAGGCTAATGCAAGCCACAATATGATTAAGCTCTTCTATCCTTGAACATAAAACCAAAGGATAACATGTCTCAACACACAGATTCTTGCATACCCATCTTCATTGCTACTCTGTTAAGAATAGCTAGAAAATGAAACGATGAAATGAGACTAGGTCTCCATCAACTGATTAATGATTAATGAAAATATGGCATGCAACTTATACAAAGAATATTCAGCCATTAAGATAAATACACTTACGACTTCCCTGAAAAATATTCTACTATGTAATTTAACCCAGGTCCAGAAAGACCAATGACACATGTATTCTCACATATGTGGATTCCAGCTTCAAACTTTTAAGTTTATGTGCTTCAGTTGGAGTACCTGAAGAGACCAGGAAGCTACAAAAGTTTCACGAGTGAAAATAATACCTTAGGGGTGTGCGTATAAGCACACATGTGCTATGAAGATAGAAGGGAAGTACTGGGAGTTAAGGATTCAAGCAGGAGTGAGAACATAGGGATAAAAGATATTAGAGGGCAGAGGTAACCAAATCAAAGAATATATGAAAAAGTCTCATGAAGATCTGTAGCTTTTTAATCTAATTTTAAAACAGAACTCAGAAAAGAGGAGTTTAAATGGATGTACCATCTATGCATTGGTAATCCTTATTCCAGCATACATAGCTGAAAATCATATTGTCAGATGTGGTATGCATCCATATGAGATAATGATGTAGAAGCCCCAGGGGCCTTTGCTTTTCGTTGCCTACCAAAGCCAGATGGTAAGGCAGTAACTTGCCAAGAATTTGTGCCTATAGTTGTAATAGTGGCATGTCTGTTATTATGTGAGTAACCATTCTTCTCTAGTTGGAGTTGAAGCCTCTGGTGGGTAGATGGTATGTCATGGGCACTGCTGTCATGCCATCACCTGATCCAAGAATAAGTAGGTGACAAATAACCACTACATTCTTGGAGAATGAATGAATAATGTAAACAAAGTACATGCTGACTTAGAGTTGGATCCTGGAGTAGAAGACATAGATGCTTGATTTGAATACAGCTCACTCATTTACTGGGAGGACTAAAATAGAGGAAGGTACTTAAATTTACTATATTTCACGTTCTTCATTGACAAAATATTTTTGCACAAATGTATCAGTGGGCTAGAGATGCAACTTCTTGGTACAGAATACATAGGTGCTGCACTCCTCTCCCCAAAACTGGATTAGTTTTAAATGATCTATGTCTTCGACTAGATGAGGACTATACAGATGCTCTCTAACTAGACACCTCTGATTACAAACAGAAGGGTCATTTCCAAGAGCCTGGAAGACTGTGTAAATGAGATTCAGAAGATCAACGTTTTAATAAGAACATTGCCCCAAACTAGCATTATGAATTCAGTCACCTTAGCCTCCCCTGGAAACACCCTTCCTGCTGGTAAAAGCTCTCAAGTCAGTGGATGGCCTGTGATGCTGCCTGACTCCCACTGAGTCTATTTTTCTCTACTTTAGTGGCTGGCCATTTCTAAATAGTCAGAACATATCATAGTCTGACATCATAGTTCGTGTTTACTGGATGATAATACTATTAAATGGATGAAAAATAGATATTTATGTACTAACAATTTTCTAAGAACATAGAAATAATTATAAAGAAATAAGTTCTTAAATCATGTCAGCATCTATAGTATCCTGTGTTTAGCTACAATTATAATAATACAAATAATTATAATTATAATTATAATTATAATTATAATTATAAGAAACTGCTTGCCAACTATTTAGGTTTCCATGTTCTGTTGCATATGTGTGATGTAAACTAATGAATCTGTGTGTATATCTATGTGTGTGGGGGGGAGAGGTATCTATGTGCCTATGCATGCACATGTGTGGGCATGCATATATAGTCAAAAGGTCAACTTTGGATATCTTCCTAAATTGCTGTCTATTTAGTTGTTATGACTAACAGGATTTCTCACTGAATTTGAAGCTTACCAAGTTCACTGGTTAATGATCTCCATGAACACCTGCCTCTGCCTCTGCCTCTGCCTCTGCCTCTGCCTCTGCCTCTGCC
>JANHMN010000003.1:66232876-66259493 GCA_030674055.1 Rhabdomys pumilio | reverse complement strand
CCTCTGCCTCTGCCTCTGCCTCTGCCTCTGCCTCTGCCTCTGCCTCTATGCTAGGATTATAGATGCATGCCATCCAGCCCAGCTTTCTACATGGGTGTTGGAGATTTAAAATGTGGGTCCATGCTGTGTGGAAAGTTTTACCAAGGGAGGGATCTCTCCAGCTCCAGCAATCTGTATTTCAATTGAATCCTCTAATTGCTGCTCTGTCTGCATGCATTGAGGGACTTCACTTTACTTAGAGTGCTTTTCCATACTTTTGATGCATTTAGGAATTCTATAGAGAACATGATGCTTTTCACTACCCAGGGATTTTTGTACCCTAAAAGAGCAACCAGCAGGAAACATTTTACATGATCTTTTATTTGGAAAGAAAGGTTAGCTTTAGGGGGTTGGGAGTGGGCAAGTTTCTCTCCATCCAATCTGAACCCATCAGGACATGTCAAATGAAGGTAATACAAACGTCAACATGCAGCTTTCTGTAGTGAAATCTGAGTTTGTTTTGATGCAGTTCATTTTCCTTCTTCCAGCTCCATGGATGCTATCTGCTGATATGTCTGACAAGTTTCTATGCCAAAATAAAAGCCATCTCAGCAGTTCTTCTGAGTGAGCTGTAGCCTCTCTCTCTCTCTCTCTCTCTCTCTCTCTCTGTGTGTGTGGTGTGGTGTGTGGTGTGTGAGGCCTGTGGAATTCACATTTTCTTGGCTGCAAGGAACAGGTCTCCATGGACTCCCAAAGCACCAGGCAGGAAGCCCCTGGAGCTGTCTCCAGGAGTCATCACACTGGTTCATAATGACCACTAGAGGATGAAGTTATATAGACATCCAGTGGAGGAATTAATTAGGGGGAACATGAAGTCCCTGTAGGGATAGAGTGAAGATGTAACTCCTCTCTTCTGAATACCCTTCCATTCCAGTGAGGAAGCAGCCTTGTTGGCTCCACAGAGCAGGGGGCCTGTTCTACATAACAATAGCCTGCCTGTGAGGTGCACTCAGCCAAGAGAGGCTCTTGTCAACCACAGGTTATCTTCCACTGGAGAGGACCCGTGCAAGGCAGACAACCTTTGTCTGATGGATTCTTTTTTTTATTTGTCACTTGTCTTCTTATATCTTTTATTAATTTTATATACTATGCCTTATTTTGTAGGTTTCCCAGACAAAATAAACACATGAACCAGCCCAACAGTGAAACATGATGACTGCCCAGACACTGCTTGGGAAGCAAGGCATATTACACCTGACATGGTCTGTCACATCTCCCTTTGAATATTTTTCAATCAGCAGCCACTAAGAGTGACTTAAGAGACCACCCTGAAGTTTCCCATACTACTCTTTAATCCAAAAAGGTGCTTGCACCCAAACTGAAGGATGATCCCTCACGTGAGGAGTTAGAGCAATGCTCCAAGCCTTTTGTGCAGTTCAGGTGACCCTCTTCATTCCTTTATGATCCTGTATCATGTGCATCACACTTTCAAAGTGTATTCAAATGGGAAAATGATGAAAGGAGAAGAAGGAAGGGATAAGAAAGGAAGGAAGACAAATGACATAAATCCTACAGTTTATGACTTTCAGAATATGTTTATGAAAACTACAGAGGAAATCATTCCAGTTGACCTTTATTTAGAAACATTTAGAAAGGTAAAAGTGCCTGCCTCATGAGTCTGAAGACTTGATTTGATCCTCAGAGCCCATTGTTGGGCTTGGTATTTTAAAGCAGTGCATTCCAATTGTCAATGACAGGCATTTGAAGAATCCCTGTGACTTGCTGCATGGAAAGTTAAAACCAGAAACATGCTGCTCTTTGGTACTTGTGCAGAAGATCAAGATGGAGATGGGGGGGTGTTTGTGTTCACTTGACTTTGTACACATGGGGTTCAGTGGCTGAGCTGGGCCAGGCCCCTGCCTCTGTTTCATACAATCTTACAGAAGTGCTTCCCTGAATTCTTCTTGGTATCTCCCCTCCTACCTACCAGCTTCTCTCTCTCTCTCTCTCTCTCTCTCTCTCTCTCTCTCTCTCTCTCTCTCTCTCTCTCTCTGCACTAAATCTACCAATTACTTCCTTTCCGTGTCAGCGTAACACCAGACACAGCGAGATATAACCTTTCCTCGAGTTGATGCTGTTAAACCATTACTTGAAACTGAAGTTGCAGTTGTCGACCGTGAGTTCAGTCCCTAATAACTGCTTGAGAAGTGTGAGCAGTGTCTGGGCTCTTAATGCTGTGGCCTGGGGCTCCAGGAATGTCTTCACAGGTCATTGAGAACCATCCGTCTGATCTGTGGCAAGTCAATCTTTCAGCCTGGTGCTTCTTTCTCTCACTACAGCTGCCAGGTCCTTTATTTGTCCTCTCAAGAGCATATTGGGAGATGATCCTAGGCAGCCACATTGACCACTTAAGCTTATAAAGACTCTGAGCTGTGCGCATTGCCACACCTTCTGCATATTGTATCCTGTCACTTGCCTGGTAGGATTCCCACCCCCAGGCAAACTCAAGCCTCTTTTCCTTTTCTGTAGTTTCAATGGACTCTTCTTTAAAAGCCTTTTTAACCATCTGTACATGCATGACATATCAAATAAAAAAAATGACATGGCTGTCATTTGCTACAAACAGTATAGATAGTGTTGGTTTGGGAAGGTTTATGGCCTCCTGGGAGCTGTGGTTCTAGTGAGGGCCCCTCCCCTCTTGGACCTGTGGACTTTGAGGCTTCTTATCAACACTGAAATAGCCTTTGCAGTTTTGAGTTTATCTTGTTTTTTATCTCAGAGATGTAAGACCAGGTAAGAGTTACTAAATATCACTTTGTAATTATGTATGTCCCTGTACATTCACGTGGATGCACCCTTGACTGTATGAGTCTAATGTGGATTCTAATATACTTGCCTGTGGAAGTAAAAAGTCAAACCCAGTGTCAGTCTCCAGAGGCACCCACCTTGTCACAGGACTACAACTCCCCAAGTAGACCAAACTGGCTGACAGTAAACCCCAGAGAGCCTCTAGTCTCCTTCTGCCCAACACCAGAATCTAGCATGTGTACCTCCATAATCTGCCTTTTTATTCGGGTACTGGTGATTGGACTTCATGGTTAACACAGCAAGTACTTTATCAAGTGAGTCATCTCTGCAGCTTGCTCTCCAGTTATTTATTGATTAGTAAGCACACACACACACACACACACACACACACACATACATTGACACATACTATGCATTTCACAGATTGGGTAATAGAGGATTTAATAGACTTGTATAATAATGTCCACTATGTCGGTGGGGGGAAGGTAAATACACAGACCCCAGTTCCTGATGTGGGAAAAACCCCCATTGGAACTCCATAGCTTTTCTTTACTGGTTCAAATGACCGTCAATACTGGATGACCTGAGTTGTTGCCATAGTACATAGAATTAATACTTCATTACATTCAGTATAAATACAGAGGTAGTTTACTATAAACACAGAGCAGGTTTTTAATGTGGTACAACCACCAATTAGAAATGAAGTGTTTGGAGAATCAAGGAGGCCAAGAGCCCTGATAGAGAAGCCCTCTAACTCCTTCTTTCTGCTTTCTTTTCTTCTTATTTATGTCTTCCTACCTCTCCTGCCTTTGGTAGAACTGTGGAAATCAAAGGGCAAGGATCTGGTTGTATTTAGAGGAAAATACTCTCCTTCTTACCATGAGAGTAATGACGTTAGTGGGGATGCCCAGGCTCCATTCCAAGGCAGGTAATTATGGTCTGCCTCCTTCAGTCCCCTCTAAGGCTCCTGTCGAATCTACTGTCCAGAGCATTTGTGGCACTTTTCTGGGCTGCTGTTCAACATCTGCTTTGCCTACAAAGCACATTTTAAGAGGAAGCAATAACTGTTTTCTTTTCACGACTTTTTGCTGAAAGGAATGTCACATGTGGCATGTGCTAGAGTGCTCCTTTGATTTAGGTCATGAGGTACTTTACAATTAATGGGACTCTTTGAGTTCCTGGCCTTAAAAAAAAATGTCCATGGACATTCCTTGGAAGAAAATGAGGCATTCTATTAGACAAGATATTGCCTGGCCACCTGCTAACATGAATCAAGGCAGACACCAATCCCTGAAAGGGACAGAGAACCCATGCTTGACTATAGGGAACCCAGCCTGACACTGCTTACTGGCCTGGAATTTTGGGTAGGTCAGGCCTTTGGTCTCCTGACTTTACTTCCAAGGTGCTATTCAGATTTGATTTTTTTCCTTTCTTATTAAATATTCAAAGAAGAAAAGTTCTTTGTCTCTGCTTTTTACCTCAGCTCATTTGGTTAGTTTTGTCTTTCATGTTCACTTTTGCTTTTGGATTTGTATGTGTTGACGTATGGTACATGTATGCTATTGTGTCTGTATGTGTGTGTGAGTTGTGGGGATTGGTGCCAAAGCACGTGCTTACATGTGTACTCCCTCCCCTGTTCTTGCCCAGGCAAAGCCATTGAAGGTAATCAGATATCTTCCTCTATCACAAACCCTAGGCTACTCTTATTTCTATCCTCTACTGTCTATGATTTTTAAAGTGGGTATTGGACATTTAAACTCAGCTCCTCTTGCTTGGGCTATAAGCCATTTTACCCACTGAGGTCCATCCCTAACCATTCAGTACTATCTTTAACTATATGGTGGCTAGTTTAAAGGATCACTGGCAAAAGAAAGGATTTTCTTGGATTGAAAAATAAAGGATTGCCGAGTGATGGTGGCACACGCCTTTAATTCCAGCACTTGGGAGGCAGAGGCAGGCGGATTTCTGAGTTCGAGGCCAGCCTGGTCTACAGAGTGAGTTCCAGGACAGCCTGGGCCACACAGAGAAACCCTGTCTCAAAAAAACCTAAAAAAAAAATGAAGAAGAAGAAAAAGAAAAAGAAAGGATTTATGCCCGGGAAATTATTTACTTACACCTGGCAAGTAAGTGAGCCAAAGCGGAAGAAAGGAAGAACAAATTTTCCACAATAGGACATGGAACCAGGCTGCAAACATGCACAGAAAAAACCTTCTGTTGTAACATTAACAGGATTTATAATTTAATCATCAAAATATTTATTTTCGCAGCATAGCATATGAGTGAGGATTAGATGCTAGGATACAGGCAATTTGATAATCATTTTAAAGTCTTTACAAAATCTTCCCCCCCAGGTATACCTTATATCCAAAACAAAACAAAGGCTAAGGAGATGCCTCATCAAGAAAAGGTATCTGTGGCCATGCTTGATGACCTGAGTTTGATTCTTGGATTCGACATGGTAGAAAGGAAGAACTAACATCCACAGGTTAATCTCTAGGCTCTATATGTTCTGTGGCATGTGTATCCACACAAACACACAATGAGCCCTCTCCCACACAGGTATGGAAATGAAAACATAGATGAATAAACGAATGATGAATGAATGAATATATAAATAAATAATAAGACATGTCAGGAGGCTGTCAGTGGAGCAGATGTGAAGGTAATTTGATCATCAAAACAATCCTCTTTTGAACCAGAATTTCTTAAGAGATATTTAATATCTGAAATATTGGTATATTTCTGAATATACCAATAGCCCTCTAAAAAGAGTATCCTGATTGTACAGCATAATACATAGATATACAAGCTTTTTATCTCATTAGTTAACAAGCATAATGCTTACAACTTTGGTTGCAAAGCACTACTCAAAGATCTTGCTTCCCAAGATCACATACAAAGGTATTAGGATTTTGACACACAGATTCTGGAAGAACACCAGCATTCATGTACTATAGAAGGGAAGACATTACTTAAATGCAAAGATACCAGCTATCTGTGGGTCCACTAGATAAGAATTAGTAATAGAGTAGCTGCACAATTAGAATAATAGCAGTTTGACATGAAAAAACTTAGTGTGGTTTTGCAAAACTTGTAATAAAGCCATGCATAATGAAGCATGCCTTTAATCCCAGCACTAGTGAGACTGAGGCAAGGAACTCCTTGTGAGTTCGAGGGTAGCCGGGTCTACATAGTGACTTCCAGGTCCTCTGAGCTGTGTAGAGAGACCTCGTCTCAAAAACCAAAATTTCGGGTTGAGATAGATTTATAAATCTTTCTGAGGTTTACGTTGTGGGGACTCAAAGCTCATTCTCTTCAAGCAACTTCAGTCACTTAATGATTTCATGTTGTTTTTACATGAATTAGAGAGTTTGGTAGATGCAATGTCAGTTGCAAAACCACACTCTTGTCTCCGGTCTAATTTTGTCTTAGCAGCTCTTTTAAAACTGCTAAATCTGGTCTTAAAGCATGATGAGTTTGTTCTCTGATGGTGTTAAACAGCTGCTGCTTTTCTGATGAAAGCCCATTTCCCATTTTATGTCTGCAAGATGTTGGCTACATCAGGCCCAGGGAAGGAGACAGCTGAGAAGTCTCTCGCTGCAGAAAGCATTAAATGAAAGGGCAAGAGGCTTTCTTCAGAGGCAGCTGTCTCCTCAAATGGGGACTGAAGAAACGATTAGAGCGAAACAACCCTCAGACCATACTTTCAAGACCTGTGAACTCAGCTTTACCATCAATACTGTCTGATAACTCCAGGGCAGATGAAAAACCTGCAAACATGACCACATACGTGTATTATTACTCCCTGTGTATAGAGGTAAGCAACCCACCTGCAGAGAGTCCAGCCTTGGTTAAGTCATGTGAAGTAGTGGTCTTTGTGTTTACGAAGGTTTGGAGGTCAGTGTGAAGCTACTGATCATTCAACTGTAGCTCTGCACAAGATGACAAGTGAGAAACTTTAACTCTGTCTTCATTATAGAAACAGGAGGAACCATTTGTGCCTCATTCCTATGATCCTAGCTAGTGCTGAGGTGATTCTGGATGCTCTGGGTGGAGACAGCTCTCTGGTTTTATTTTAGCCTCAGTGGGTCATCCTCAATCCTAGATGATTCTGTCTGCTTTCTATAGGAATATGGGTTTTGTCACCCTGGAGGAATAGAAATCATATTTTAGAAAGAACTCTAGCACATACGCGTTACACCTGATCTCTCTGAGGTCCTCACAGACGGAAGTGAAGTGCTTTGTGACTAAACTACGGCTGTTGCTGACTTTCTTTAAAGAACCATGAATCTGAGTTGGTAATCACTAAGGAAGTAGTCGGGAGCATTGGACTGTCTTAATTATACTGCTATTTTGATTGGTAAATATTGGGTACCTTCCACTTAGTGCTATGCACCTTGGAAAACCTTTTCCCACCTCTACACACAGCAATAGCCTGACTCTGCCTCAAAAGATGGCACCTGTTAACTTGATCCCACCCGCATTGACTCTCATTCTCAAGAGGGAGGAACTATTTTGTTTTATTATTTGTTGAAGAACTTTTAAGGATGTTTCCAGAGTAAAAGCCAATGAAGTTTTCTGTTATGTGAAGCACTGGAAAGCCTCTTGTGCCCACTCCTTAGAGAACATCCTTCTTTCTAAATGTTTTTGAGGGTTGAACAGTGGACTCAGCCATTGTGAAGTTATAAGCTGCTGGAGTACTACAAGCTCAAACTAATGATGCTGGAACTCAGAGCTTATAAACCAGCAAACCATGCATGGCTCTTGAATAGGAGTTTCCTAATGGATGGTTCACTCTCCATGGGTTAATGCTAGCTGTTACTGTGACACGACTGCTTGTGGCTTTAGTTCAATATCATATGTTGAATCTGAGTAACACAGACCTCATTATTTGTTATGTTTACATCTTTTTTTTTACCCCAATTAAAGATTGGGGGAGGGCATTTTACAGGAATATTCAAAGAGACATTTGTCTTCTTTCTATGGTGTTTTTGGTGTATTTTTATGCTAACCAAACAATATTTAAACGTTATCTGACTGCGAAGAGTTTGCTGGCCTCAGAATGTGTGAGCCTTTATGCTACGAACACTGACAGCTTGCTTTCATGATCATCCTTGTAAAGATCTGGGTCTCACTCTCTCCTCAATGGTTTCCATTTTAATCATTGTCAAATTGAGAATATGGGCGTGTGCTAGATAAAATAAGGGCCTGAATTTGGAGCTATTGGACCCTGAACTAATTTCCACCATTAATTAAACTAGTTGACACCAAGAAAGTCTTTCTATTTGTGCTTAAAGTTGCTCATGAGTGAATTAACAGAGTTGGAGTGGTACTTTCCGTTCCCTGCCAGGAATAAGGGTCTAGGACACACTGATGCTATTCTCCTGTTCTAATGGAAAAAATAATGAGTATGTTTAGCGTTTTATACATCACCTCACTTGGACTTTACAGACATTCTAACAGGTAAACAAATGTGAATGGAGGATCCCCACTAGCATACAGCTTGAAAATCAGGACAATTAGTGATTCCTGAATTACCCATCTGGATCATCACGCCAATTTCAAAACCGAAATGCTGGCTTCTGGAAGTCATTTCTTCTGCCTCTATGGCAGGTGTTAGCATCCAAATGCACTGGCTGAGCTTGGCATCCTGGTGTGAAATGATGGTTATGCAGCTAGTTGTTAAACACGTGTTTGTGTGTAAACATAAATATGGGCATAACACAGTGGGAGGTAGCATGGGTGCAGTCAAGCTGGAGGAGGACTAGGAGAAAGAACACAATTACCCATTAGCCTCCAGAAAGGAAGTAAGTGAAGTCAGCTAACATTTGCTAACTAGCCAACCTGTGCTGCCTTAATTAATCTTCAAATCAATCCTGTATGGATGATAGAAAAACGCTCACATTGTATACTCACAGAAATCCGAACTCTGTGGTACTTTGGATGTCTTGGTACCTTACAATTCCCTGCCCAGCAGGTCTTTAAAGCACCCTCAGTGATACACTCAGCAGTCGATTAGCTCCCTGTGTTTTTAAATGAGCACCAAGTGCATGAGGTAAAAGCATAGATATGGTTGTGGTTACAGTGGTAAATGTTTACTGCCAGTCAGATGTATTATGGATGAGAAAACCCTAGTTTGTAAACGTTTGGGTAATTTCAGTGTATAAATGGATACACAGAGCCTTTTGTAACCAAGGTAACATCACCTTATATTGGGAAGTAAGGCTTACAACTTTTCCTACCAGATGAGTCAGCTTCGACATTCAGTGGTATGGAAAGAAATAATAATAATTATACAAAGGCCTTTCTGATTACTAACATAATGATACCTGGCTTTCTGCACAATATTAGCAAGTGTTTGCAGGGAGTTTTATGCTTTGCAATGGACTCTTTCCTAATTTTATTTATGTATCATCAGCCTTGCAAGAGCTTCATGAAAAAGCATACTTTTTGCTCAGGATTACTCTATTTCACTAATACTAAATACATTATCTCCTAAAGGGTTTGTAAAGAACAGAGCCAACGTTCAAAGACTACTCTCTTCATTATATCACACTGGATCTGTGAGCCAAGACTGGTAACAAGTGCCTACTGCATGAACTATATTAGTTACATTTTTTCCTGTGATCATATACATATAGAAACAACAGAAGGAAGGAAGGATTTATTTTCAGCTTATGGTTTGGAAGGTACCATTTCTTCTGATGGGAAGGCATAGTGGCTGGACAGGTGAACAAGTGGCCAATTTTCTTCACATCAAAGTGGATTGCAAAATAAACTTGAGGCCACAAGTACTGGCCAGGCTGTAAGTCACAAAGACCCATCCACAGTGACCCACCTCCACCAGCCACGCCTCCTACGAAAGATCCTTCAACTCTCCCAAGCAGCATGGCCAACTGCTAACTCCATGTTTCTCTGGAGTACATTTTGAATTCAAACCATAACATAAAAATGAGAGTTAATTCAGTTGGTTGGAGAATAACAATGCAATAAAGGTTATATTCTTTTAGTTTGGTGTCTTTGCCATCCACTGTCAATAAACCCCCCTCTGAAGACCGTGGCATGCCATTTTTTATGTGTTCAACCACAAAAGGATGAAAGAGGCTAAATATTACAGGTCCACCCACAGAAAGAACACACAACTCAATAACATCACTTTCATATTCACAACCAGCACTCACCTTTGTATAAGTTGTGGTTCTCATTAGAAAAAAAAAAGAACAATCAATATCTCACAGACATTAAAAAATGATGCCACCGAAGCAACCTAGTATTAAGGTTGAGAAGCCAATAGGCAATCAGCTTCTCCTGCAACCCAAACAAATTGATGGTAGCTGGACTACCCCTAGTGAGGACACTGAAATTAGGCATGTGTAATGAGGCTATCTTCAGAGATTTTGAACCTGTTGCTGTTTGTTTCAGGTGAGCACTTTGAGTGAACACTCAGTGCATGTTCACTAACGCTAACCCTATCCCTAACCTGCATCACAGGTGAAGGAGAAGAACAGAATATTGTTGGCCCTCAAGCAGTGAAAGGAAGAGGTAGATGTGGCCCATTAAAAAAAGACATTCAGTATTTCCTAGGCACTCACTCGTTGCTAGTATTTTATGAGACACTGTGGGCAAAGCAAAGATACAAGTGTTGACTCTTTTACTTTAGGAGAAAATCTGGAAGAGTCAGTGGTGCACCACGCTCATCAGGACCTAGGCACATATTAAAAGAAAATGTTGGTATTCTGATAGCCACATCCTCACCAGCCTCTTCTAACCAAGGGACCCTCTAAGAGGACATCAGTTGCTTTAATCTCCACCACCTGATCTGCCCCATCTGCTGTGAAGATGTTGTCCTGTGCCTGGCATGTAGCAGCAGTTTAATTAATGGAGAGTTTATTATTATTTTCATTAGATCATAATATAGGGGATGAAGACATATTAATAGAAATTCATGAGACTGGAACTGAGAATGAAAACCGAAGCCTGCCCAAGAATCTTTAATAAAGACCCATTCTTCTGTTTAATTTACAGTTCTGGAATCATACCATGAATGGCGGTCAATGTGTCATGTATGCAGAGTTGCATTAGAAGGCCTTCCAGTTTACATAACTTTACACATTTAAAGAAACAGTGTGTCCAATGAGACCAAATAACATCTCACTTGAAAAGTAAACTGCATGCTATGTGCTTTTTAAACCTTTAAAGTAGTTCATATTAATTCTATAAAATTAAGAATTTGGTGAAATTTTCATGTATATGTATGTATGTATGTATATAACTATAAAGTATTTTGATCATGTCCATAGTTGTTTGCTTTCTTCCCCACTAATGCCTCCTCCCCCCTTCTCAAATCTATCTTTGTGAATTTGGATTATGGTCATCATAGCTCTTTGCTTTTTTTCCCCAAGGCTTACTGTCTATAATTAAACTACCTAATCATTGCTATACTTCCATGTAGATAGGTGTGAATTTTCCTATTCAACAGAAAATTAACCAACACTAAACAAAGCAGGCATTCAATAACTAGTCTGAGAGTGATTCTACAGTATTATTTGTTTAAGAACCATCTTTTCCCATTTAGTATGGGAATAGATATTATTGTAAGTAGCTGTTATTGTACATAATACTTAACAAGCATGGCTATAATTTAGAATTCGATTGCAGTTTTACATTCTAACACATGTCATCATTTATACACATCTGTATTTCCCTCCCCCACCAAATAATCCAAGATTTCTACTATTTTTACCCTCATTATTAAAATTCTCTTAAAATGGAAACATGTAATGACAGAGATCTGCATTTAACATTAAGTAAATATATTCTTGCATGGTAAGAGTACCAAGATGTGATAAAACTCACTAGGTAGCATCATGAATATCTCAGGACACCAAATCTCCTTCCCACCAGTATGTATTTGAGTTATTATGAACATTTGTCAATTGTACCATCTTTTTAAATAAAATTGGAATCTTGTTTCACAGATGGGAGCAGAATTTCTAGGTCAGTAAGCCCTTTAATGTCATCAGTTGCAATATATGGCAGAAAACACTTGTCAAAGACTTGATGATCAATTCAAATAAGAGTCTGACTTGAACACTAAACAAATGTGAACACATTGAATGTAAAAGATGAAGGGTAAGTTTAGAGCACTGATGTGGTTACCAATGCCTCTGTGGAATGATGCTTTGAGACCTGCATCAAGATTGTCATTTCCAAACCTTCACATCAAGTCCCCTTGGATGAAAACTAGACATGTAAGATTCAGCTGTCACTCTATCATCAGAACCTGCCACCTGGCAAAGCTCACTTTGAGAAGAAAAAACTACAAAACATCCCATGCATTTGATCACAGTTTTCATGGATTTTAGGATAGATAAGCACCTTCTCTATACATTAGAATAGATGCATAAGCTTCCCACTCACCCACTCTGAGGGAATCAATAGACAAGTACTGGGCCACTTACTCTCAGTCATCATTGCTCAGGTAACTAGGAGGTAATAGCAAGCATCGAGAGAGGTAAGATTCCATTGCTGCATAGTTCAGTTGTAAAGAGGCTAATATCAGTCTGTGTCCAGGGCTAATAGTGAAATAAAACAGAGTTATAAAACAGGGAATTCCCTGGGAAGAGGTTTTAGATAAGATACCAATGATTTCTTAAAGTTAATACCTGCAGCAATGTGCCTTCCACATACACACAGACTAGAGAAGAGCAGGGGACCCTTTCCTAATAAAGAAGAGAGCACCAGGTGAAAAGACCCTGAGATAGAATTGGCTGCATGTGACCCAGAACTAGGAAAAAGAGGCTGGCAAATGGCTGGTGTGCTCTGAGTGAGGAAGATGAGAGGAACATTTTATAGAGAGTTTGGCATGCACACATGACCTCAGAGCTCAGGAGTTGGGAGTAGGTTCCCAGCACAATGGAAAATCTTTGAAATATTTTGGGAAAAGGGTGACAGACCTATTGCATAAACTATCGGCATAAATATTAAACAGACAATATGAAAACATAGGGTTCTGATGCTGGCCAGTGTGGGAGATCCCTGAAGAGATCCAGAAGCTGCTGTCTAGAAGAAAATACCCAGCTGTATGAGAAAGAGTGAGCCTTGGAAATGGAGTGGCAGAGTGCAGGAGTGTGCTACAATAGTCCAGGCTATAGAGAAGGTGATAATTATGGTACTTCCATGGAATGTCTATAACAAAGGAGGTGACAACATTATCTTGAATGGCATTTCTATCATATCCTGAGCCCCCTTGAGTTGCTTGTTTTGAATATTAGCTTGACATGTGATTGCTTCAAATTATAATGAGGCAGGGAAGAGAAAGTAGAAGGGTATCTCTTGCTGTTCTGAACTTAACTTTGTTTAGAGGGAAATATAAGAAACGCTATTATTAATGAGAGCCCTAGCATGCCTAAATTGGAGTGGTGCTTCATCTTCATGTTTTGCTATCAGAATCCATCCAAAGTAAATGTAGAAAAACTGTAATGGATATTTCCCATGGGCCAGTAGTTGGGTCTTATGCTGTGCAGGTGTCCATAGCAAGACCAACCATTGTGTCTTCATGAAAATTTCACCAGGCCCACGGGGGTCATTAGAAGTTAAGGTGCTTCCTTAGGATCTGCACAGCAGTGTCACAGAAGGGGGATACAGTGAGGATGCAGAGGGCGAAAGTGGAGGAGGGGTTTCATAGATGACAGGTTGCTGATTCCGGAACCCTGACACTTGTGAAGTATTCTGTCAGGAACATTAAGTATCCAAAAGTGATAAAGCTTCAATTTGCTAGTCCATTAGACTAATTACTGCAATAATTAAGTAACTACTTGATTAGAACTAATGGGTACCTAATTATCCAGGAGAAAAGTATCAGGTGGCAATTATCAGGTGGCAATTAATAGACTGGAGTTAATGTCTTAGCACAGTCTTTGTATGAATTCATAAGCAAGGTAAAGAAAACAAACAATAACTTATTAATATTTATTGGTGCCACAGTGTTTTTCAGCTTGTTTCATTTACACAGAACCAATTAGTGGGGAGCCCATTCGACTTGCGGAATATAAAGGGATTGAGGCAGAGTTAGCTTTTTAAAGGTACAGGATCTCATTAGCAATAACGACTAACATTTAACCGGAATCAACCTGGCAATTTCAGCTTTGTTGCTGTAAATCTATTGAAAAGGGATCACGGAGGTGAAAAATCAATCGTCGTGATAAAATCTGTGGGAAACTGGCTAAGATATTGAAGTCAGGGCCTTATTAAAGATATTTCTTGGTCCACTGAAAACCTCTCATCTGTTTTTCCCACTGGTGTTTTTAAATACCTGGGGAGAGCAATGAATGGGGGAAGATATAACTTAGAAAAAGAAACACTTCTAAACACTTGCCTCTGAACCATGATCCTGACACTAAGAGATGTGACATCACCTGGAAACTTGTCATTGAGCATTGCCCAAGACCTACAAGTAATACTCCAAAATATTCACTGGAACATAAGATCTTAGAACAAAGTCTTCCATCTACAGTCATATACAGAGATAGCTCTGGCTTGTACAAACCCACTTCTAAAAGTCTTGTGGAGAGTTCAAAGTACATCCCTCAAATAGGAGGAAGAAAGTAGTAAGCTATTTACTTATAGATTTGCAAAAATATATGCTTTTGCTGTGTTGTCTTTAGGTGAAAACAAGAGCAGCAACAGAGAATGAGGAGAGAGAAGCCACCTCCTTCCATAACATTCTGAAGCCAGCATGGACGTCATATCCAGCATCTTAGATGCATGATGCAAGGAAGACTTACATATCTATGATCTGCATTGCTTGGTTCAATGAAGTCTTTTTCAAGATAACTGTCTCTACGAACAGAGGAGAGGGCTAGACTTGTGTTAAATTTATTAACATTTTTAAAGTCATATAATTAACCCCGAAATAGAGAAAAACCTCATCTCCTTTCATTGTATTTCCTTGGCAAGTATAAATAATTGAAACAGGTTTTGATCATATTTTAGAGGAAAAATGCAATCACCTTATATTAGAATACATACAGTGACAAATGGAGATAAATCTAAAATTTATAGAAAAGAGACATTTGCATAAGCTGCAAAATCCAAACTTATAGGGCATTAAGAGTAACAATTGTTGCAAAGGGCATGAAAAATTCAACTTTGGTTTCTTGATGGGAGCCCAGATTCCCAGCATGATTAAGCTAATACATCATACGGCCCTCACTTATTAAAGGCAAGTTTGTTGGTAGGACCAGAAGTGGCATTAATGCTAATCTAGCTTTATATATGTACAAATACAAAGTAGTGAACTTGGGGACGCTTGCTTTGATGATCCATAGGCATTTTATTAATGCTTGAATAATAACTGCCTAGAGGGCCTGTTATAAATTAAAGGGACAGATTGAGATATAAATTTTTATGAGGACTAGTTATACATTTCCATTATGTGTTTAAAAATGAAGGAATTACCATGAGCGCTGAGATCCCCACATTTATTTGAGGTGATTTGAATGGGAAGGATGGTGGAGAGAGCTACTGCGTGGTGGCGGTAAGAAAGATGTATCTGTCCCTTTGAAGAGATATATCATAAGTCATGCGTGAACTCTGTTCCACAAGACAAGTTCCTCTGCTGTGAATCTGCGTGGTTATGTCTATGACAATAGAAAGCAATGATTAAACCTCAGTTTCAGGCTACTTAAGGCTTTTCTTATGGTTCAGTCCTGGAAGACTTGGCTATTATCTCTTAGCTAATGAATAACAGAAATTGGTGGTGAATGAGGAGCTACTTGAATTTTTTTCCTTGTTCCCCAGCTACTGTCTGGGATTTTCAAGTGGCCCTGATGGCTTAAGAGAAATAAATACCACTTACTGGCAATTGTCCTTCCTTCTTCATCTCTTCCATTTACTCCAATGTTGCCTTCCTTCTTAAAGATATAACAGGCCTGTGAATGTCAGTTGATCATAAGCTGCAACTCCAGTGGATTTAGTAAGATCACACCAGGGAATGAGGAGATGGCTCAGTGGGGAGACTGTTCATAGCACAGTAGAGGACCATTCTGATCCCTGCCACCCATGTGAAATCCAGACAGCTGTGGTAGCCAGTCTCTAATACCAGCATTCAAACTGATACAAAGGATTTCTGGAGCAAGCTGGTGAGCTGGACCAACTGGATGAGCAAGCTTTAGGTTCAAGTGAGAGATCTTGCTTCAATGTATATGGTGGGGGAACAATGGAGCTATACACCAGTCTCTCATCTTCACACATGTATGTTCATGTGTATTAGAACACACACACACACACACACACACACACACACACACACACACACACAGAGAGAGAGAGAGAGAGAGAGAGAGAGAGAGAGAGAGAGAATACATACACACAGACTTTTGAACTTAATCCAAATTCCAACAATATTGATACATATTCTAAAACATTGTGTTGCCTGTCACTGTAGCCCGACAGAGTCTAAAGTCAGCCTTGTCTAAGGTTATATCCCAGCAAGAGTGCTCACAGGATAGCGACTCAAGCTAACTCTCAGTTTCAACACATGTTTGGCGAACACGTAATGAAGTCACTGGGAAGATTACATGCTTTCAATTTAAGGTGTCTGGTACACAATAGAATCTTAATGAGCATATCTTGGCCTTCTAAGGGCTGCTATAGCAAAGCAATGCAAAATGTAGGGCTTAAAAAGCACAAATTTGCAGTCCAGATCTGGAGCCTAAGATCAGAAACCAAGGTCTGATTAACAGGATTGGCTCCTTCAAAAACTCCAAGGTTTCATCTCCTGCCTTGTCTGTATCCTTCCCTGTAACTGTCCTCTTTGTGTTTCCTCTAG
Source organism: Rhabdomys pumilio (assembly GCA_030674055.1). Taxonomy (NCBI): domain Eukaryota; kingdom Metazoa; phylum Chordata; class Mammalia; order Rodentia; family Muridae; genus Rhabdomys; species Rhabdomys pumilio. The sequence goes on along the minus strand of JANHMN010000003.1, from coordinate 66,242,875 downwards.
GCATATCTCTGGGATCCTGAAAGAAAGTGATCACTAAAACATGTTTGAGTGTGTGGAGGGGTGGTGAAGGGGATTTGATTGGGCTGAAGAGTTACAGATGAGTACTATTGGACTGAGAAAGATAGCCAAACTTTCGATTCCTGCACTAAAGAGGCAGAGGTAGGTACTGTTGAGTTGGATGCCCTTCTGGTTCATATATTGAGTTTCAGGTGAGCCAAGTTCCTGTCCCATAATAAGACCCTGTCCCAAAAACAAACGAAACAAAAATTTAATTAAAAATATGAATCCTGAATGACGTGCTACCCTGATGTAAGCTTCATCACATCATCATGAAGTCAGGGTGTTGCAGTTGCTAGGCACTGGGATTTTCATATGTGAGCCTAGGAGAAAGACGTAAGCCAACCTATATCAAAATTAGGAAAGGAAGAAACCATTACTCTGTGTCAGGAGAGCATGCTGTGAAACATAAAGTTTATCCTCATCTTCAAGACCCTGGTCCCAGCCTTCTTCTTCCAGCTGGGTGAGGTGGTCTATCTTCACATAGAGCTTTGACCTCTGTTTAGAACATGATAGGAACATAATGGTTATCTGTTATTGTTGTTGTTGGAGGCCTTCTTTGTTTTTAATTATGCATATGTATATTTGCTTGTGTGAGTATGCACATGTGAGACCGCTGACTCTGAAGGCCAGAAAAAGGCACCTGATCCCCTGGAACTTAAAGGCAGTTCTGAATAAGCTACAATTACAGGTTTTGGGTCTGAACTCGGGTCCTCAGGAAGAGCTGCAGATGGTCTTAACTATTAAACCATCTCGCCAGCTTCACGTTGTAATTATTATCATAATATTTTTTTAACTGCATATTCACATTAACCAAACCAAGTGTGTTTCATGAATGTGGTTGATGGAACCCGGATGGTAGCTGATCCTGAGCCTTTTGCCAGCATTTGTGTACAGTCTAATCTGTGAGCATGCTTACTCAAAATCAGGATTGCCTCAATGGTTATTGTGATAATTAATCAGAAGTAGCAAGTAGGAAAATCAAAGCTCTTGTTTTCCTGATTGTAAAATCAGCATCTTTTCAAACACTCAGAAAAGTCCCCAGTGGGAGGTTATTCAAGATGAAAATCCAGAGCCCTGGCTCTACCGATAAGCTGTTATTTGCCGAGGCTAAAGGAAGTGTAAGAAAGCCACATAAAAGGCCTCCTTTCCAATCTAGTTGACACAATGCCTAGTGAACAAACAAGAGATAGTGTAGCATCCAATGCCGCTGCCCTGAGCTGGCCTTTTGAGCTAAGGAATAGGATCTCTCCTGTACACTTTGCTCCACGTCTGTTTCTCATCTTTATATGGGTTTTGTGTGGTAACAATGTGTGAACCCCATCAGATATAGTGGTTCTCACAGTTAGGGCCTGGTTTTAAACTTCTGCTTCTAGAAACCACCTCTCTTATTTCATCACCAATGTGAGCTTCTTAGTCAAAAGTGCACCGAAAGGCTGCAGAATGGAAAGACTGCTTCCAGTGCACCCCCGAAAGCCTGTCTGTTTGCTTGTTTGTTTGTCTGTGGCAGCAGAGGGGAGAGGCATTGAGTCAACTATGACTGACAGTACTGCTTGACAAACACTTCTACTTCCTGAGTCATAGATAGTAGTCACACCTAGGACACAGTGGCTTAACAACCAAGTCTATACGGGAAGAAGAGACCAATGCTTCCGAGGCTTCTGTGTTTAATTCACCTACTAATACCATTTGATGATCAGAGTGGAGGGTCAGCTGCTTCCTTTTGTGAGGGGATTGGATTCCTTAAAGCTGTAGATCAGAGCCAGCATCTGTTCACTGGGGATGTGACGCGGGTTCCTTTAGGATGGTCTCCTTATCCAAGACCTCTGGCACCTGAGAGGCAGATGCCTCATTTTCTTGGCCAGAGTTTGCATGTGGCTGTGACTGAACCCAGAGTTTGGTGAGATGGAAGTTTGAATAGGGTGGGTGTACATGAGGAGATATTTGGCACATTTAATCTCTTGGTTGTTGGGACTGGCATGAATACATCTGGGTGTCTACAATCACTTCTGTATTTGTGCTAAGCAAGTATCTTTGGCATAACTAGCATTTAGTCTTCCTCTTCTGGGAATAATGCCACCCTCTGAGAGCTTGCCACTTTTCTATCTGATACATCAGAGAGTTTACAAGCATCAAAGGGACAACCATGAGACAATATGAAAAAAAGTGATGCCACATTCATAGTGATTCTTTTTTTTTTTTTTAAGAGCTTGATCCTAAGGTAACTACCCTCTGAGAGGCTCCATTCACCAGTTGACTGAAGTTGACACAGAAACTCACAGCCAAGCATTGGACAAAGCTCGGAGACTTTTATGAAAGAGTTGAGGGAAAGATTGAGGGCCCCTAAAGGGGATAGAAATACCACAGGAAGACCAAAAGAGTCAACTAACTTGAACCCTTTGGAGGTTCTCAAAGACTGAACCACCAACCAAAGATCAGACACGGGCAGGACCTAGCATCTCCTCCAACCACTGTACCTATGTAGCAGATGTGCAGCCCAGTTTTCATGAGGGTCCCTCAGCTTGGAGAAGAGCTGTCCCTAAAGGTATTGTGTGTCTGTGAAATCCTTTCCCCTGGCTGGGCTGTACTATCTGGCCTCAGTGGGAGAGGATGCACCTAGCTCTGCAGAGATTTGATGTGCCAGGGTGGGAGGATACACAGGGGTCTTCCATCCTCTCAGGAGGAGATGGGGCTTGGGGCGGGGAGGAACTGTGTGTTTCAGGGGACCCGGAGCTGGGACAATGACTGAAATATAAAGGGAATAAATTAATAAATAGAAAAAATGAAAACAAAAAAATTTATAGAACCTTAAATAAAAAAGAGCTTGATAACACATCAGCTCAGATGAAAGTTCAGTTTGGTTCTTACTTTATCCACTGTTTTCCCATCCCTTGTGAGACTCACAAATCCCCGAGTCCCTCCATCATTTTGCCTCTGTTCCTGTCTGTCTTCCTCATTCCCATCTGACACGGTCGTATTGTAAAGTGGTCTGGACCAAGCCCACCATTAAAAGCTGGCCAGATCTATTTTCTATGGAAAAGAAGCAATCCACATAGTCCTTTCTACTTCAATACTTCCAAATTTATCGCCCAACGTTTGTGCTTTGCTAGTTATTCAACTGAAATGAAAGCTTTTTTTTTCCTTAACAAACTGGGTTTCTTTATCCCACCCAACACTTCTCTCTCCTCTTTCCAGTCCAGTTACCCATTATTTTACTCATCAATCAAAAGAGATGGAGGGACTGCACAGTAAGGTTAGACAGAGGTTACAGCAAAACTGGAACTAAAATAAAAAGGTTAATTTCACTATAGTTTTCTATATTTCGATTGAATAGTTGTAAATTTCATAGAGAATAAAAAAGAACACTACTATTAGCTAAAGAGTGAGTCTTAAAATAACCTCAAACTCAGAAAGCAGGATTCTTTTAGCTATGAAATAATTCTAACAAGAAATGCACTGCATGTTTCTCTAGTCACAGTGATGCTGATGGGAGACAGAAGCTCTCCCTTATAATGGGAGGCTAGGGAGCTGTCTCAGAGGGGTGAGTGCTTGATGTATCCACATGGGGACCCTAGGTTTTATCCCCAGATAAGATGAAAAGGTAGGTGTGGTACTGTATACTTATAATCTCAGTGCTGAGCATAGGAAGAACATAGGGTCTGGGTGGGTGCCTGGGGCTCACTGGATATCAAGTCTTGCTGAAATGAGAAACTTCCCATTCAGTAAGAGAACTGTCTCCAGACATAGGGTGGCAGAGAAATCAAGGAAACATCCCAATGCCAACATCTAGTAGCCACCTTGGAGAACACACTTGAAATCACATACATATACATGCACACAGTTAATAAACGAAATCAAAATTGAAAAGAAGAATTGATCTGGATTTATTAGTGATTACAATTAAATCCTTATTTCAATATTTATTTAAGTCTTTATTTACACAAGCAGGATGACTTCCATCTCACAAGGAAGGAGGCTGTGTACAAGGAGTTTAAGGTCCTATGTAGGACAATTTTTTTTGAAGCTTTCATGAGATATCTAGGAAATTGGGAGCTAGGTTCTTTTCCATAACTCCATGTTGATAAGGTGAGGGCTGGAATCATCAGTAGAAGGAGATGGAGACTTATAAATAAGTCCTTCAATTATTATTAACCAGTTGCAGACTTTTGGTGACTTTGAACTCATAGAAACTCCAATTAATTGACAAATGCAGTCCGGAACCCCCATAGGAATATTAGGTACTGAATTATGCATTCTCTGTAATCATTTGGCTTTTCAAAATTTGGAACCCCTCAGCCCAGATTAAGTTTATGGGTAGCTATGAGCCCACAACGTGATTGCTAGAGACTGAACTTGTGTCTTCATGACTGCACACAAAGCATTTTATCACCAAGTCATATCCTGACCCTTTGCTTGCTATCTCAGCTTTGTATTAGCCCTCTTTCAGCCCTGGATTTTAAATTTTTCTCTTGTTGTCTATGCAACAAGTTCTCATCACTTCCTATTGCCAACTCCAGTACTTTCCTTACTGTCAGGGTGCTACTGGAAAAATCCTAGCTCCCAATTTCCTAGATATCTTATGGAAGTTCTAAAGAATTTTCCTTATATAGCTTCTTAAAGTCCTTGGACACAGCCTTCTTTCTTGTGAGGTGGAGGACATGCTGCTGGCATATTCAAAAGCATTATTGCCAAAAACTTTCTGGCTAACTTTTATAAAGCACTTTACAGATATGAAGAACTATATACTATATACAGTCTGAATAATTCTTGAAAATGTTAATTTTGTACAGTTAGCAGTTATTATCACAGCCTTTCTATTTTTCTGGGAGTTTATCTTCTCTTCCTTTTCTTCCCCTCTTCTTTCACATTATCATGCAGAGAAATGCATTTTTTCTCTTCCCTGCCTGAGAGTCTGAGCATAAGAGGAGCCCTCTTAGACTCCTTGTCCATTCAATTGCACAGGATTTTGCTGAGACATTGCCACAGTGTAGAGACTAGAAGGGCCCTTGAGAAGTACAGTGGTTGAAGAGAAAAGTTTTTAAATATTCAAAAAACATATTCCATACCTTTAAAACTTTAAGATAGTCTGACTCTACAGCACCAGGTCTTCTGGAAGTCTTTCTGTAGCCCAGACTGGCCTCAAACTCATGGCAGTCCTCAAGTGCTAGGAATACAGATATGAGTCACCATGACCTCTAAAAAAAGTTCTCAAGAAAATAAAGCCATTTTCCTGGGAGAATGATGTTATTTGCACAAATGGGTTGTCTTGGTTACTAACCCTGCTACAGTGAATACATCCTTAGACAAAAGAAACTTAGTAGTGAAATAGTTGGGTTTTTTGGGGGGGAGTATAATTCATTATGGCTGGGATATCATAGTTGTAGGAGCATGAAACAGCTTGGCACTTTGTACCTGCCGTTAGGAAGAAAGGAGAGACAAATGCTCCCTCCAAGCTCATTCTTTCTTTTTTATCCTACACCCCAGGATCCTAACCTGGGAAATTGTGCCACCCACAGTGAGCACATCTTTCTGCCACCTTTAACCTAATCAAGATAATGTTCTGCAATGTCCCTCTAAGGCCAGGTGAGTCTGGATCTCCCCAAGTTGACAGTTGAGATTATTCATCACAATGACCAAAAATAAAACATGTACTATTTTATATTTATACTCTGTTGAGGACTCACTGCAGTCTGGGTATCAATCATACACATTATGTTGATTCCTGGCCATGATAGTGATAACTCTGACTTCTCATTTTCTTGAGGTGGAACCTGCCCCTGTCTGCATACAAAGGGAAGACAGCCTAAATGTTTTGAACCAACTCCCAGGCTGTACTTGATCACAATGCCATCCTTCTACTCCTCAGTCCATTAGCCACTCAGTAGTAGGGACCACCTCACATGACCCCCTCCCCATGTATTTGCCTATGGGTCAGTTCTGTTGGTACCATGAATACAAGTAGTTTCTCAAGGGCTTGTTTTGCCTCTTTCCAGAAAGCTGTGCATTGTGTTAAAACAAAGAATTAAAATCAGATGCTCTGTTTTTTAATTAAATTTATTTATTTATTCACTTTACAAGCCAATATCAACCCTTCCTCTCTTCCCAGTACCCTTTCACATAAATCCTTTCCCTCATTCCCCTTAGAAGAGGAAGCCCCTTCTGGTGTCAACCTTCCATGTTCCCCATCCCATCTCATCCCTCTGTCTCCCCATCTTACCCACTACCCCATCACACACATCCAGCTGCTGCAGGACAAGTCACATTCTCTCTCACTGAAGTCAGACAAGGCTGTCCATTTAGGGATGTGGGATCCACAGGCAGCGAGGTAGGCGAGATGCTCAGGGACAACCCCTGCTCCAGTTGTCAGGGGGACTCGCACGAGGATGAAGCTGCTCATCAGAAACAGATGCTTTTACTAATAACTTTTCAAACTGTGACCCCAGTTCTCCTCAACACTGGCAAGCATTTGTTTTAGAAGATGACTAAAAGGGAATAATTCCAAATGACACCATAAAACTGGGGAAATGAAGGCTCTCCATTTTTACATACAGAGAAGAACAGGAATAAATGTATGAAATACAATCAGCATATTTTATCATTGGGATAAGTTAGCATGATTAGTAAGCCAAAGATATTTATGCAGGAATGCTAAGGTCCCTACCAACATTACACATCGTTCCACCTTTCCAGCTAACGTGGTCCTGTTACATGAGACTTAGACATATAAGGAGATTAGGTTGCTAACATATACTTTTAAATATGAGTTTTAAGACTACACAACCAGTACATGCAGTTATGCATAAAATAAAAAGAATTGTCTCTGTGAGTCACACTTTTTGTTTTAACAATTTACTAAAAATTTTAGTAATCTTCTATTTATTTGAAGGAGCCTTTCTAAAAAGTATGTGTTTTCCAAGTAAAGTCTCAGGTTCATCCTTTTGTTGAACACATAAAACACAAAAGGCCTGGAATAATTTTAATGCCAGTAGAAATGTTTATTAACATATATATATATATATATTTGGTTTTTTGAGGCAGGGTTTCTCAAAATGCCAGTAGAAATGTTTATTAACAAATTATATATATTTGGTTTTTTGAGACAGGGTTTCTCTGTGTAGCCCTGGCTGTCCTGGAACTCACTCTGTAGACCAGGCTGGCCTCGAACTCAGAAATCCGCCTGCCTCTGCCTCCCAAGTGCTAGGATTAAAGGCATGTGCCACCACCGCCCAGCTCAAATATATTTTTAATATATGAAAGCATCAGAAAATTGTTTGACATTATTCTTATTTACTTAAAGATGTAATTAAAAAATTGCTGAAGGTCACCTGGGGTGCATCTCATTCTAGATGCCTGCTATAGAATTTCAAAGTTTTCCATGCCTGATATGGTCTAAAGCAGGGTTTTTTTTAACCTATGGGTCAGGGTCTCTTTGGCCAACTTGTCTGCAAAGGTATTTGCATTATGATCCATACAGTAGCAAAGTAACAATGATAATAATTTGATAGTTGGGGATCACAACAACATGAGGAACTGTGATAAAGGGTCCCAGCTTTAGGAAGGTTACAAACCACTGCTCTAAAGGCAAGAAGCAAGAAGCAGAACTCACCAGGAGTAGCAGATAATGAGCAGTGACAAAAAATGACACCAGACCACTCTTAATTTATGAATTGGTTATTAGCATCCAGCCAGCACTCAGATCCCACCACTCGGACCTCAGACTTTGCTCTGCGATTTATCAGTGCCATGTAAGTATCATAAGAACAAAAGAATGGTCTTTATCTTTAAAGGTATCCGTTCAGCTCAGCTTACAGAACAGAGGAGAAATTGCTATATTTATCAAGGGCGATTTTGTTTTCCAAGTCTCTAATTCGAGACTGAAGAATGCAAGACTACATACATCAGGTGTTTCCAGCGAAACAGCGGCAGCGGCGGCAAATCATAGACATTTGTCATTCCTTACAGCTCCCTGACACCTCTGACAATTCATTAGGCTGGGCTGAAAAGGGGTTTGGAAAGCAAAGGAGGGATCACAGGTAGGAGAGTTGCTTCTGCAGGATCCAGTAATGGCTGATTTGTATCATTTAGGTGATGGATACACTGTTCAGATTAAACTCAGCAGGGGTTCCCCCTCTCCCTGACTTCCCCACCTCCCCCAGCTTTCTTCTTCTTGCAGCTCCAGGACAGAACATTATTTTGTCCTCAAAGGTATACTCTCATGCACCAAGGCAATGCTGTCCTGATGAAGCTGCCCAGGCAGAGGGAGTCAAAGAATCCTACTGAATACATTCTATGCTTCCCAGCGTCTAATTGGCATGTCTTACCTGCTTCCAAGGCTAGTTAGAGTTCATCACAATAGCTATGGGTCCACTTTGCTGACACATGAGCTCCAACAGGTGAGCAGCTGATTCTTTATGACTACAGAGCTCTGTATCCTGAATGGAATAGGTCTAAAAGCAGTGGTTCTTAGCCTCTGGGTAGTAATCCCTCTTGGGTCAAAAGATGCTTTCGTAAAGGTTGCCTAAGACCATTGGAAAACATGGCCATTTATATTATGATTCCTAAGAGTAGCAAAATTACAGTTAAAAGTAGAAACCAAAGTAATTTTATGGCTGTAGGTCACCACAACATGCGCATGTATTAAAAGGTTGTAACATTAGGAAGGTTGAGAATCACTAGTCTTGGCCAGCAGCTGAGTGAGTGTTCGTTCCTTGGTATAGGACTGGAAACATGTTAAACATTGTCCTTTTTTTGTGAGGTCTAGATCTTCCCTGTTAGCCTCTCATCTTTAATTTGGCAACAATCTATATGCACATGTATATATAAATGTATATACATATACATATGCATACACACATGTGCATTGACATACATGTGAGGGTGTTTGTGTGAGCAGGTATGCTTGTGGAGGTCAGAGGAGAATAGAGGCTTTTTTTCCCCTCAGATATTTATCACTTTTTGCTTGAGACAGAATACTCTATGGTCTTGGGATGTAACCAAGTTGGCCAGGTTACTTGGTCAGTGATCTTCCAGGAATTTACCCGTCTATGTCTCACATCTGGGATTGCAGGTATCTGATACCATGTCTGGAATTTTATGTGGGTTTTGGGAAATAAACTCAGGTTCTTATACTTGAAAGGCAATCCTAGCCCCTTAAAGGTCTCACCTCTTGTAAGCTCCACTTCCAATGGTCCTACTTTCCAATGATCATAATACCCGAAAGTCCTACCTCCTAACAGTCTCAGCTCCTGTACGTCCTATAAGCTAAAAGTCTCTCCTTTCTTGAAGGTCCTACTTCCTAAGCATCTCACTTCTTGACAACACTACCATTAGAGCAAAGCAATTAATACATGGACCTTACAGTAACATTTATCCAAATCCATTTTTAAGGGGAAGAAAAGAGGGACTCAAATCAGTTGAGTAGACAGATGAGCAAAGCTTTTCCCTGGTTTGTCAGAACTTGGCTTTTTTCCCAGCTATATTCTCTGTGTCTAGAAATATGTGTGACACACAGTAGTTCTTGATGAAGATTTATAACTAATGCAATAAATAAAGGCAGACGCAGTTAGAGGACTAAATGGGGCCATGCACAGAGGGCACCGGACATATGAAGGGTTGTAGGAAGTTTCTGTTTATATTAATGAGGATGGCTTTAAGATGAGCAGTCATACAGTTTCATTTGCATTTTTGAAAGATCAGCCATCTCTACTCAATATTTACAGGCAGGGCCTCTTACTGAACCTGGAGCTTATATGTCAATGCTGTCTACCTGGCAAGCCCTGGGGAGCCTCCTACTTTCATTGTCTGGTACTAAGATTATAGGTTCATACTACATCTTAAATTCTATGTGTCACGTTTCTGTGTCAACGCTTTACCAACTGATACATCTTCTGTCTTCTCCATGTACACATACATGCCAACAAACACAAACATGTTACCGCGCGC
>JANHMN010000003.1:66200650-66230265 GCA_030674055.1 Rhabdomys pumilio | reverse complement strand
GAAGAAGAAGAAGAAGAAGAAGAAGAAGAAGAAGAAGAAGAAGAAGAAGAAGAAGAAGAAGAAGAAGCAGCAGCAGCAGAAGCTTCTGGATGAGAAGTGAGAGCTATACTTATCTGTGAGTATGGTTGCAGTTAGAAATTGTACCCATCTAGTACAATGGCAGTAGCAGGTTCTACTCTAGGGCGCGTCACTTCTCCAGCCAGGGTAATAGGCTAGGTGTATAGTATGAGTTATGAAGTTCCACCTACTGAGGAGGTCTGAAGTCTAATCAGACAGCTATTAGTTACTTGAAAGGTAAAAATTCCAGTATTTCATCATTTGGATACTTTTTTGGGTAAATTATCATTGCAGTTTGAAAACTTTCCAGATCTATAGGCCTATTGGGCACTTTTCTTTTTTCTTGTTAGCCTTCATACTGCCTTATGACAATATTAGAGCTGCTCCTTTGGTAAGAGTTTCATAGGTCAGGCCCAGATCATTTTCTCCAATCCCATGTACAATTTATGTGGTGTCTTCAACAAGGTCTTACCTTTGGGTTCTTGGGTGCAACCAATGGCAAGGATAGCTTCTATTGTTTTCGAAGTCTCTTAGACTCACTGACTAACCACTCAAAGGGAACTTTCCCCTGCCTGACATTGGGACTGGGGTTGTTGTTCGATAGTCTGTGGCTCTTGAGGGAAGTCTCAATCTCATATGTGATCAACTCATTAGATATAAATATGCATATAAATATGTATATATGTGTGTGTTATCATATACCCACATAAATAAATTTAATGGAGCATAGGGATGTTACCCAATTATAGTGCTCATGCAGCAAAACACTCATCTGGCATGTGCAAAGTCATGAGTTCAAACACCAATATCAGAATATAAAAAAAAGAAAGAAATTCTAGATCTGAGAGAGTGCGATTTTTATATACTTAAAAAATCTCAATTTAACACCAGATTGAACACACTTGAATGAAAATCACTACTCACAGTAGCAGAAAACATTCACACTGAAACACAGAGAGTCAATATAAGAGAAAATAGAGGAGAGGGGGGGTCAGGGAAGACAGGAGACATTTGAGACATAGTGGACAAGTATACCCTACTCATAAGTTTTACAAAGAGAAGAGGCAGCCAATATGCCACTAAAACATATTTGTATAGATCTTGCCAAAAAAAATTCCAAAATGATGAAGGAAACTCAGCTACAAGTGTAAAATATACAGATTGTCAGACTATAGGAGAAGCACTAGAATCAGAGAAGCCGCACTGGGAGAAGTCTTAACACACAACCCCATCTCATCACCACTGTCTGATATAAGGCCATCAATCCTCACCCTTACAGACAAAGAGAGGACTCAGGAGCCCTCCTGCTCCTCCTCCTCCTCCTCCCCCTCCCCCTCCCCCTCCTCTTTCTCTTCCTCATCCTCTCCCTCTCCCTCTTCCTCCTCCTCTTCCTCCTCTTCCTCCTCTTCTTCCTCCTTTTCCTCCTCTTGTTTCTCTCTCTCTCTCTCTCTCTCTCTCTCTCTCTCTCTCTCTCAGGTGTGTGTGTTTGTGTGTGTGTCTGTGTGTGTGTGTGTGTGTGTGTGTGTGAGAGAGAGAGAGAGAGTGCACGTGTGCACGTGCATGCATGCATGGGTGTGTGTGCTGAAGAAAAATTAAAACTAAAATCTATTAGCTAAAAACTGAATCACTAAGAAGCAACTGTGAAAGTATATTCCAAATTTAATTGGTTTAATATAAGTAAATGGAAAACAAGAAAGGTTAAATTTAATTTTTGGAAACCAATATCAAATACTAAAAATGTAGTTACTTGCAAAGACTGATAAAGAGTTTCAGTGACTGTTTAAGAACAAAAAGTAGCCAGTAGGTGGTGGCTCCTGCCTTTAATCCCAGCACTCTTGATAGAGAGGGAGATGGATTTGTAAGAATTTGAGGTCAGCCTGGTTTACTGCGCGAGTTCCAGGACAGCTAAAATACATAGCAAAACCCTGTTTAGAAAACAAACAAAGCTACAAAAGAACAAAAATTAGAAAGCATACATTGTTCATATAAGAAAAAAACAAAGAGAAAATATTACAGATCCTATAGATACTGAAATACGAGTGTATCACCCCTTCAGATAGCTGAGTTAGCAAAGCTAGTCAGCATAAACCATATCTTGGATATAAATTTAAACTTATTATGCATGAGCAGTGTGAATTTGTGCAAGCATTTGGCCCAAGTGCTTTATGCTATCAGCTAAGGATGAGTTTATTTATATTTTGGGAGCCTACTCTAGGAATATCCCAAACAGGTATTATTAGTAAATGCATGCTATAAAACCTAGACAGGAGAATTTTTACTTGCAGTTAAAACCAAACCAGCCAACCTAAAAGTTTATCAGATGAAGAGCGGATGAATAAATTGGAAGTTATATATCTGACCAATGGAATACTGTGCAAAGTGAGATTGAATCACTCCTAAAATACAATTATAAATAAAGTTCTCCAACAGAATGTTGACTCAAACATGACTTGCAGTTGGATTCCAAGGAAATAGAAAATCCAACTGGGAATGTGGCTCAGTTAGCACACTTGAAAGTTTGGCTCCAGTCCTCATCACTATCTAAGTAGGATATGGAGGTTCAGGCCTGTAATGTTAGCAATTAGGAGGCAGAGGCACTGGGAGCAAGTGTTCATGGTTCATCCTCAGCTGCACATGGAATTTGCAGCCAGCCTGATACAGGACAGCAAGAAAACACAAAGTGATGTCCAAAAACTGAAGCTAGGACACGAGTTGCTGTACTGGCCAGTCATAACTGGTTTGTTAGCTGCCAAAATGTATAGATTGGAGTCTTAAAATTTTGTCCCGTTTCTCCTCTATTTTTATAATTCAAGAGAAAGGATTCTTTAAGGAGTAGAGAACTTCAGAAAGGGTAAAGTCTTTTAGATCCAGCCTGATATTCCAGCACACTTCTCCCAAATGGAACTGTCATGCTGGATCTAGATAGGCAAGATTGTTTTTCTTTCCTTGCAAAATGTGTAAGCTTTAAACAAAGACAAGTCTTAAAGCAAATGTATGAAAATTTTTGTGCCGGACTTTCTGGATGTGAAATAGACATTTTCCCTCATGTGAAGAATCACCATGAAAATGAAGACATCCTTCCTTCACAAACTATATAAAACAGCTCATTTCTTTAATATCTTGATAGGACAATACACAACAGAGTCAAGACTTGAGCCAATCCAGTACCTGAATAGTTTAAGCTGGGGTGGTGTGGTAGTGGTGGGGATAAACAGAAAATTTTCATTTCCTTCCATGAATTCTCAACTGTGCATAAATGTGCAATCTATTTCCCCGGACCTTTATCATTCCTTCATCATCTTACATACAGCTTCATTTACCTGATTATAAGGTAAAAATATTATGTGATTTGTTTCCAATCTTATCCTTTAATTTATTTATAGCTGCAAGATGGTTAAAGGGTCCCACCTGCATATTTGCAGCTGTGATGTTTGTGAGAGTCATGCAAACCTGTCTCTGCAAATATTGATCAGCCTGTTTGAAATACATAACATTATGGGACTCTAATAAGCAGAGGAGAAGATAATTTAATTTTCCATCCCAGTCCACATATGTATAGATGGAAGCAAACATATGCATACTACACACATGCTTCTGTAAAATTGGGCAGTTTATCTTGAATAATTCATTGTTTGTGGAACTGGTAATTGGAATTAAATTTAAGCTCCGTCTTTTGCAGCGCTGAACAGTATTTGAAAATAGAAAGCTGCACACATCAATCTGTCCTTCCTCTGCTGGGTGTCATCAGGCATATCTATTGGCAAGCTGCATAAGCAATAGTGTCACCGCATAGGACAACCGAAACACTGACAGGTACTTCCAGGCACAGCCCTGATGAGGTCAAATACCCTTAAACCTGCCTTGTTTGCTGATCCTTTAATCAGATTCAACTTGACTGTGGCCATAGCACAAGGCTTTCTGACAGCCTATGACAGCATGTGACAGCAAAATATTTTGATTTTTCACCATTTGATGATATTTCAAATCTCTTGCAGCCCTTTGTAAACTAGCACAGTGTTTTATAGAAAATGGGACAGGCAGTTAATTGCTGGGAATGCTAGCTTTGCTTCTTTTGGATGTGCACAGAAGGCCGAGGAAGTGGAGGCATCTTAACATTGTCTGAGAAGTGGGCATTGTAGGCCATCAGTGACCCTACAGCATGAATTTAAAAAGTTAGACATCATGTGCACACCCCCGAATTGTTGGGGGACCAAAGGAAGTGCTGGGTATTTTCTAACCCTTCTAAACTTCTTTTCAACAATTGCAAAAATGCCTTCTTGGATGGGGAAAACCTAATACCCCCAAACCCAGCCCTAAGGTACAATTTCCCAGAGCTCCTGGGATGCTTCAAGATTATTCTTTAATTCTTATATAAAGTCCCAAGGGACACAATGAAAAATTGTTTGGAGGAGGAGAAAAAAATTCATTGTTAACCCACTTTCTAAAATAAGCTTGTCATAATCTCCTAAGGATTTCAAATGAGCCTTTTTCTACCAGATGTTTACAAGATCAGAAACCTAAACAAAACAAAGTTGAATGGACAGGAAACTCATTACCCCTGAAACCATTGTCCAGCTTACAATTGTAGCCATTTGATCTTAACATTTTGAGTAGTTATAAAAAAACAAAAGAAGTCTTCTATAGTCTTCAAGGGATCTTAGATAATGTCCAGTGTCCCTCTCTGTTGTCATTTCTTCTTCACACTATTGCCCCAACACTGCACAAGTAATCACGACTAACCAAATAAAGTCCCAGGAATTTACTTTACAGTGTTACCGAAAGGAAATCAAGGTAGATGGATAGACTATTCTGAGGACTGGCTAGCTAGCATCATAGCTTCAAGGCGAGCAGTTTCTGGGTCGATTGCAGGAAGCTTAAGCATGTTGGTTGTGAGTGGATAAACAGTGCTGATTTCTGAAAACACCAAAGGATAGAAGTTGAATTTCATTTCATTCAGATACAAACATAAGGCTACTTTCAAGTGTAGAATGGAGACAGTGAGCACTTAGGACTGTGTGAAATGAACTTGCATCACTAAGAACTCGGGAGGAATGTAAAATAAAAAAAGCAGCAAATAATTGTCTAGTATAGAAGTAGACTATTTAAGTTTATTGCCATGACCTCAATGAAGAGGCCTTAATGGCCTTGGTATCATGACCTGAGCTGTATTTTTCACATTCCATGTGGTCTCTTAATTGGCCTCTGTCTGGCCTCCCTTGGTGAAAGCAAGTTTTTCAAAAACACTTTCTCTAAATACAAATGCAAAATAGAATTACCGAAATAGAAATAGGAGAACTGAAAATGACCTCCATGGTGTGATACTGGAACACTCAGGTCACCTGCCTACAGAAGATGGCACTGGTAAAGTGAAATTGCTATAGAGTGGCAGGTAAGCACTAATTCTGGTTCCTATTGTTCTATACATGGACACTCTTCTTTTATTCCTCTCTCTTCCTGTCCCCCTCCCCCTTCCTCCCCTCCCTCCTTCCTTCCTCCTCTCTCCTCATTATTCCCCTTCTCTCCTCCTCCTCTTCTCCCAC
Organism: Rhabdomys pumilio; assembly: GCA_030674055.1. Classification (NCBI taxonomy): domain Eukaryota; kingdom Metazoa; phylum Chordata; class Mammalia; order Rodentia; family Muridae; genus Rhabdomys; species Rhabdomys pumilio. Next base: position 66,224,668 of record JANHMN010000003.1, on the reverse strand, counting down.
TCCTCCCCTTCTCTATTCTTCCCTTCTCTGTTCACTCTCCTTTCCTCTCCTCTTCCTTCTTGTCCTGGTTCATGCTTGTCACTTTGACAATGAAGTACAGTGCCCTAGGAAGAAGGAATCTCAGTTGAGATACTGTTTTTATCATGCTGGCCTATGGGCATGTCTCTATGGCATTTTCTTAATGACTGATGGGACAGGACCCAGCCAACTGAGGGTGGAGCTCTCTTAGGCAGATAGGGTTAGGAAGTATAAGAATGCAGGCTGAGCAAGCTATGGAGAGCAAGCCTGTGACCAGCATTCCTCCAAAGCCTCTGCTTCAGCTCCTTCTTCCAGATTCCTGCTTTACATTCCTGTCTGGACTTCTCTCAGTGATTGAGAATGACCTAGGAATTGTAAAATTAAATAAACTCATTCCTGTGCAATTGCCTTTGGTTGGTGTTGTATCATAGCAAGGCAAACTCAAACTAGGAAACCTCTTTTATTTTCAGGTTTTAATTTTTTCTTTATTTGTTTTACCTCCTTTACCCTTGCTCTGCTTCTCTATTTATTGGTTATCACTGGCTTCTTTATGCCTCACCTGGCCCCACAGTACTCCTGCATGTACTAGTCTGTTGAGTAACTATGAGTAATTTGCCCTCCTGCCTTCTGTTGTCTGTAATGAAAGCAGATTAATAATGATCCTATGAAAGCAATGCGATAGGCACTGATTTAGATTGAAATGTTTCTCAGCACTTAATGTGTCACAAGATATAAACACTGTGAAAAAGTTTTGTCAAAGTCCGAGTTCATCTATAGAGATTTCAAGAGTATTTCCATTTCTTATTATGCAGAGAATATGGGCCTTCTGCTGAGACACTCTGCATGTGTCAGTTTAGGCTACTGTCTTTTTTTTTGATGGTATAATGTTGACAAGAACCCAAAACTCTCCTTGAATTTTCAATCTGTTCAGTGGGGATCACAGTGCTAGTTTCTGTGGGAGATGTGAGTAGCCTCACTTGCTGTAAGTATCCAGCCCCCATTAACCCTTACTGTATCTCTAGAAATGCAGCTTCGGTAGTCTTTTATCTCATTCTTCATCTGCACCAACCTGAGTCCTGATGAGATTAATATATTTGTTATGTTTCAATGTGATTAATAATCCACACTCTAGCACAAAAGATATGATCTTAGAGTTAGGAAGACACAAATATGTATTCCAGGTCTCATCCTGAAGTTAATTTTGTGAAATTGTAGTTTTGAGAACTTGAGAGGATTTGTTTTTTCTGTTGGGTTGCTTTGTAATATTACTTTTATTATAAACATCCTTGCTTTACCTTGAGCTCCACAGTTTCTGTCTTAAGTTAATAACATGTTCTTTGATTTCTTTGGACATAAGGAGTAGTCACCAAATCTCAAGGAACTTGAGAGTCCTGCTTTCTCTGTGTTTAATCTGTGCTGCACAGATTTACCTAGCACTTGTGTCTTAGCTAGGGTTTTTATTGCTGTGGTAAGATACAACGACCATGGGCAACTTGGGCAAGAAAATGTTAGTTTTAACTTATATTTTCACATCATCGTTGCATCTCTAAGTCACCTTGGAACTCCACTTAGTTTGGGGTATGCACACCTCCTCTCCTGCTCATGAGTTTGTTGGCCTAAGACCCTTATCTGCATATATTGTGCATACACATATGCCTCCAAACAATGCATCTAGTAACCTGTTAGCAACAGAGAATCCCTACATGAAATGAGGTCCTATTTCTCTCTTCCTGTCTTCTCTCTCTCTCTCTCTCTCTCTCACCCTCTCCCTTTCCCCCTCCCCCTCTCTCTCTTTCTCACCCCCCCACACAAACATATGTGTTTCTGCTCCCCTTAACAACCCTCACATTTAGATTCAATTCAGTCATGTCCCAGTTATGTCCAGGTGTGAGAGTAAAGGAGCCAATCTGGACTACACGGATTGGGGTACATATATAATAAGACAAACTCTGATCTCTGGGCAAACTTTTAGGGGATAGAAACCTCTTTACCATCTTATACCTATACATAACCAGCAAAGCCTATGATTAAGATTTTCTGAGTTATGGAAAGGGATGTGCATAGGAATGTTTAAATAACCTAAATCTATCATACAAAATAAAGGACCACTCAAAATATGCTGCACCTGCACATCCACTCTCCCTTTTCCTGAACCCCATAAAAGAAAGAGTTACGGGGGTCCTGAGTATTCTTATACTCATGTGGCCTGATATCCCCAATACCATGTCAAACCTGTACTATTAATTTTGTTTTGAATAAAGTTCCCTTGCCACTTTTGCAATCTTTATTTGCTTTTTATTTCAGTTCTTTAAGTAAAAGGCTAAGAACTTGGAAACGTCTGATCTAGACTGCAGAGACTGATAGTTGCTTCCCATGAAAGTCACAAAAAGCTATTCTTAGAAAGCAAGATTGGGAACATTGGGAGGGAAGGGATGGCTTTTGTATATCATAAGTTAAGGGTGTTTGTACTCTAGCCTAATAAATGAAGACGTTATGAAGGAATACTCATGACTCATTGAGGAATTGCAAGTAGTGAAAATGAGCCTTAAAATGGGATATAATTAGAACTCTTTGAAAACTACAAATTTTTGTTTATTTCCATTTTCCATAGTAGAAATAGAACATGGATAAGATAAATGCTAAAAATTCAAAAAAAGGGAGGATGCTTAAAAAGAAAAATGTGAATGGATGACAACATCCTTCCAGAGATGATGGTTTACAAAAAAAGAATCATAAATTCCACTGAGAATAAAAATAGCTTTAAAGGAACAATGATTGTGAGGAGGAGAAACGTTTGCTGGTCAGAGAAATATGAGATTATACATACAAAGCCTTATGTACACAGTAATGACTTATGTGATAATGCTGGTTCATTGGTGCTCATTAGAACGTTATGGATTAACCTAAGTAGAAGTTACCAATTAATTGAGGTGCACGCTGTGCTCATTACACAGAAACAGAGCCAACTCCTAGTTCAGAAACTCTGCCTGAAACACAGTGAGGGCCCTAAGTGCAAGCTCATGCCTCTGCCTTGATGAGCAATTGTTCAATAAAACATTACAAAGCCAATTGCTGTCATAACCCTAGATTGTAATTTCAGTGAAAATAATGAGAACTTTGGGGAATGAGGGCAGTATGCACTTACTTAGTAGTAGCCATCAGAAAGACTTCACTCACCATGGTTTTCTGTTATCACTGACAATGCTAATTAATAATGAAATCTTCGAGCCCCAGTTACTGGGCAAACAATATTCATCTCATACTGATTTGGAATATAAATTGTGTGCAAATATTATTCTTGGCCTAGGTAGGAAGAAGGCAAATGAGACAAGAAACTGGTTGGTTGATTCTATGTGGTCAAGATCCATGTAAGGCAGCTATGAGTTAATTCTGAGTACAAATGTGGTCAATCCAAGAACCTGAAGCAACATATTGGGCATCAGAATTTGACGTTTCTCTGTGTGGATGACACAAACATTGTATTGAAACTATACTTCAGGTGGGAATGCGAGATAAAGGCTAGCCCTTTTATTAACAGTCTTGATTTAATTTTGCATTCATAACACAGATCCTCTCAGTAACAGGCATCAAGAACACCACAAGGCGGGGCAGTGGTGGCACAAGCCTTTAATCCCAGAACTTGGGAGGCAGAGGCAGGCGAATTTACAGAGAAACCCTGTCTCAAAAAAACAAAAAATAACACTGCAAGGCAACTCTGTCTACCACAACCCAAGGGCATAAATAATAACTATGCAGACAAAAGTAATAGTTTACATGAGCACAATAATCCGATGCTAACTATACACATAATGCTTGTCATATTTATTATCTCATTTCGCACTCCTATGGCAAAGGCAAGGGGCTGGATGACTCACTGCCACAAAGTGAACTGGATCTGAAAGTGGACCGGGGTTCTCAATTTATTCATCAATTAATCTTTTCTAACTTTATAACTAAGAGTTTGGGTAGCCTGGCACTCCTAGGCCCAAGTGCTGCCTGATCTCTAATAGAGTAAAGGAGGTTGTGGGGTCTCTGGAAATCAGTCGCTGAACTGTTTCTGCTTCTACTTCATTTATTCAGATGTAAGATCTTTCATACCTCTGCTTACCAGAATTTTTTTCCCATGTGTATGTGTCGGGTGTTTGTAGGTGTGTTTACATGTATGAGTGCTTGCTTGTATGCCTACAGAGGCCTGGAGGTGACATCTAGAGACTGGATTTCTCTCTGTGCTATTCACTGGGTCTCTCATTTGAGGGTAGAACTTGAGGATACAGCTCTCTTAGCCTGCCAGCTTGCTCTAGAGATTCCTTGTCTCTGGAATAGGCACTGGAATTATAGGTGGTCTAACTTATGTTACCTGTGTTCAGGGATTCAAATTCTAGTCCTCACAAAACTCTCCAGTCCATATCAGTAATTTTTAGTTTTTACTAAAATCTGTATTTTGATGAAAGTTTTGTATATATGAATATACATGTACACGTGCACAGGTATGTGTCATGGGTGATTTTCACCTTTTTAATAAATCCATATGGTCTTAGAAATTCAGAAAGCAAACTCTGAGATGGTTTGCTCAATACTCGTTGCACAAAACCATAGAAAGCTATGTCCACGCATTTCCTGCTCACTCACTCACCCAAGGCATTCCTGTTGTTGTTAGAATTCTGTAGGTATCATGCTCCTCCAGGAAGATGATGTATGGGGCAGTCGTCTGGTAGAGGTGATGGGATGTAAATGAAACTAATTAAGGAAATGTCAAACATAATTAATAAAACAGGTTTAAGTTGCAAAAGCCCTGTCAGTGGAATGAATGGGGAGGAGCACCACTGGCCCATTGTGGGGAGCACCCTTTCCTCTTTTCCCCCTTGTCTTCAGGTTTTATTTAGCATCATTCGATTAGACCCTGGAAAGCGACTTGAAGCTCTTTTTCTTCTCTACCCTCCTCTAAGCTTGATCACACAGAGAGGGGGAAATGGGGGAATATAAATTTGCCTGTCGGACCGCAGCTTAGAAAAAAATTAATCGCCACCTCGTCATCTTTTCTAAGTACTACAGGACATTAACATAACCAATTTGCTTAGACTGCTCACTGGCTGCCTAATACAGCATTGGACCAGCAGACAAAGCCAGGGCAGGGTGCTGTTAAGGCTATCTTGTTATTATGAGCATTTTCATAATGTCCAAATATTACAGCAGAGCGATTCACAGGCTCCATTTATTATTGATAAGAATGAGAGAGAGAGAGAGAGAGAGAGAGAGAGAGAGAGAGAGAGAGAGAAAAGAGGGGGAGTTGGAAATAACAAAGAGGGTGAGTGCCCTATAATTATGGCAAGCAAATTAGGGTATGTGCTGGAGTCAGTTACATTTGCCTAGGAGTAATGATGCCCAAGACCTTTTCTTTCCCCCGGGATGGGAAAAATAATGGATTCCCTTGCAGCTGCAGATGGGGTAGAAGAATGCTGTCATAGGGACAATGTTTACATAAGTCAGCCTGAGCATGGAGCTGTGAGGTCTGCCTGGAGTGTTTGAGTCAGCTCCAATCATTTCAGCCACTGAAGCATAAGTCCCTCAAAAAAACCAGTATTCTGAGAGGGGTGGGGGCTAGGAGTGGAGCCAGGGGGAAGATTGTTCTCTGAAAGTCAAAAGTGTTTGTGGAGTGCTCTTAGCTAACGCTGATAACCTTGAAAAGCAGAGGCCAATCTGAGGGAAGTGGTCTTGCCCACTCACTCACGTATCATCATTCGAGGTTAGTTCTATTCAGTTCCTATGTCATTCCTCGTCAGTTCCTGCACTGACATGTACAGGTATTTAGTTTAAAGGCATTCTTCCAATATGAATTGAGAATGTACACTCAAAAGAAATTAAAGGAAAGGAACATGTGGTTCACAGTTTTGGGATTTTCTATCAATTTTGAACTCAAATTAGTTAAAGCAAACAGAGACACTTTGTTTATAACTACAGTTCCATCCCCCCTCAAACCAATTATGATAGACGTATTCAAACTTCATATGTAGCCACCAAATCAGAAAACATTTTAAGAACAACAACTAATTATCAAACACTAACAATGACATCAAAATGATGGCTTTCACGTCAGTGAAAAGTTTGTGATCAATATTTCCTCTACTGGTATCTAGGAATCCCAGTGAGTAGAGCCACGTGCTATGCCAGAGAGCAGGGGAGTGCTCAGACATGTGAGAGCTCAGCCAAAACCACACAGAATCTGGCTTGATGAGGAGGATGCCAGGAGTCAGACCAATAGAATGGGCTAAGCTGGGCATGTGGGACCAACATTCAGGACACTGAGGTCAGACAATGATGAGTTTCAGACAAGCCTGAGTTACATAGTGGGACCCTGTCTTAAACATACAGGCACACGTGCGCGCGCGCGCGCGCGCACACACACACACACACACACACACATTCTTGATTCTTTTGGTCTTGTATTTTATATTTTTAATTTTTGCTAATTTAAAATAAACTATGTTTTTATGATTACAATTTACATGATCTCATTTGCCCTTGAGGTTGGACTTGTTTCCATGTGTGTACTGATCATACACATTGCCTGGCATGTGAAATTGAATTTATCTGTTTGGAAGTTGATATTTGAATTGTTAATTTAGAACGTTTATGCATCAATGTATTTATGTAATTTCTGCCTTTATATTTTACATCTTTTGATGACTCTATGATTTGTTTCTCTTTTTTTCTCCTTTTATTGGATATTTTCTTTATTTATATTTCAAATGTTATCCCCTTTCCAGGTCTCCCCTACGGAAACACCTTTATTCCACCCCTCCCCCTGTCTCTATGAGGGTGCTCCCCCACCCATCCACCCACTCCCACCTTCCAGCCCTGGCATTCCCTTGCAACAAACTGGGGCATCAAACACCCTTAGGCTCAAGGGCCACTCCACCCACTGATGTTCAACAAGGCCCTCCTCTGCCACATATGCGGCTGGAGCCATGGGTTGCTCCATAGTACTATTTGGTTGGTGGTCCAGTCCCAGGAGCTGAGGGGAGGGGAGGGAGGGTCTGGCCAGATAAGACTGTTGCTCCCCTCATGGGGCTGAAAACCCCCTCAGCTCTTTCAATCCCTCCCCCAACTCCTTCATCAGGACCTTGTGCTCACTCCAATAGCTGGCTTGAGCATCAGCCTATTTGTTTGTCAGACTTTGGCAGAGCCTTTCAGGGGACAGCTATATTAGGCTCCTGTCAGCAAGCACTTCCCACCATCTGAAATAGTGTCTCCTTTTGGTGACTGTATATGGGATGGATCCCCAGGTGGGGCATTCTCTGGATGACCTTTCCTTCAGTCTCTGCTCCACACTTTGTCTCCATAATTCCTCTTGTGAGTATTTTGTTCCCCCTTCTAAGAAGCACTGAAGTACCCACACTTTAATCTTCCTTCTTCTTGAGCTTCATAAGGAATGTGAATTGTCTCTTGGTTAGTTTGAATTTTTTAATTAGATCAAATTGGCTTTTATTTTATATTTATAGTTCCTGGAAAATGTTTAAGTAATGCTATTCTATCTTTTAAATCTAAAATGCTATCTTTTTCTTTTATACTTTGTGCAATTTTATTCTTCACTTACAGAAATTCTCCGCCTGACTTCTAGCTATGATATGAGGTAGCAGTCTATTTTATTGTCTTATATTTGCATAACCAACATCCCTGCATTAATATTGGGAAAGCCTACTGTAATTTGTATGGATTACCAGTATTATTTGTTATTTACCACACAAGCACAGATACACACACACACACACACACACACACACACACACACACACACACACAGATGAATATGTATGTGCTCATATACACATACACAAACACAAACATATATAGGCACACACGAAACACACATATGCAAACACTCACACACACCTCTTTTAAAGTTTTCTGAATATTTATTTTTGTTTATATATTTATCAGTTACTTAATACAATGAATATTAATATGTTTATTTACATGTGATTATTTGAAAATAATGATACATGTCAGTGGTTCTTTCACAAACCATGTATGCAAAGATAGATACAAATGACTAAAGACAAATGAACTCTGACCCCTAGCTCACACTCTGAATAAAAATTAACTAAAAGTACAGTAAAAATTTTAAGATTCAAAACTGTAAAATTCTGAAAGATAATACAGGAGTAAATTTTCATAATATGGATTTAGCCAAGGGTTTCTTCACATTTCCATGGAACAAGAAATCACAGAAAAGCAATATACATTAATTAGGCTTCATGGAGTTATTATGGCGGCTAACATATGACCAAGATAATGAAATGACAAAAAAGAATGGAGATTTCTTCAAAGTAATATGAACAATAAGGACCATATTTGTTGAATGTTTAATAAAAAGTAGACAAAGAACCAGAATATACATCATGCTGAAGAAGATACACAAATGAGTTTTAATCATAAAAAAATCCAACCAAACAACAACAACAACAACAACAACCAAAACACTTTGGAATAAGGAAGAAGTGGGATCCCACTCCATTCACGCCTGGTAGAATGGCTCAGCAGAAACAAATGCTGAAGTGATTTGAGAAATTGGTAGCTTGGCTCAATTGCACTGTGGGGTAGTTTATTTTACTTCACAGAGTTACACATAGAGTTAGCATGTAGTCCACATGTTTCATTTCTGGTTGTGTGCCCAATCGTATCAACATAACATACATATACAAATGCCTTTTGGTGTTCATAAGCCATTGAGTCAAAGATGCCCCTACATGGGTCACAAAACCTACAGACCAAAATCACTTCATAAATTGATATATGCTCTGAATATCTTCTAGATTGCTTATATTACCTAAGAGAAAAGAAATTCTAGGTAGCAAGTTGTATTAAATATATATTTTTAAGGAATAAGGACAAGCCAAGATGGGTCTAGTGAATTGCTGTAGTGCCAATTCCTCAGGAGGCTAAGGCCATGGGACGATTTGAATACAGAAGTTCAGGGGTACCCTGAGCAGCACCACAGTTCAAATCTTTTAAAAATAAAAAGAACTATGGTGGTATCAAAATGTCTGTACATGTAGAGTACACATGCATTTTTTCAAAATATTTACACACACACACACACACACACACACACACATTGCATCAGTAGATGTGGAATCCAAGATACACTGGACTGCTGCATAAGAATGCAAACAGAAGAATTATCTATAATACCCAGACAATGGAAACAAAAATGTCAATGTGCTGGTTAAAGGATTAAGAAAATCTTATATAGCCAACCTTAGAATATTACTGGGCCATGAAGAATGAAATAAAGATACAGGCAATAGTGCAGATGACACTTGAGAACACCCTGCTGACTAAGAGAAACAAGGTACCAAAGGTTACATTGGGTGCCTCTGTTTAAATAGAAATGTTTTGAGTTGACAAATCCATGGACATATACACCAGATGTGTGTGCCTTGTAAGAAGCCAGGGCAAAGTGGGTGTTGGTGGATGAAACCTACTAATGGGAGAGAGGCCCTCTGCAGCCTGGGGTAAGTACACTGCAGTGAGGAGAGCACACCATTGCCACTGTACTAAACAATGTTCAGAAGTAGAGAGTTTCATGGCAGCAGTAGTTATGCATCTATCAAAAATGACAAGCAAAGCAACATTGGATGATGTGTTCAGTAGCAATCCTTCCCTTGCTTTACCTCCTCCCAGTAGTCTCTAGACAGTACGTATATGGCTTTTTGATTTTCTATAAAAATCACTACATTATTTTGATTTATTGATTCATTTGATTTTATTTTGTGAATGGTAGTTTAAATTAGGGTTTCCTCACTTTTTTTGGAGAATATGGACAGAAAGATGTCTCTCTAATGATTTTCCTAACACAGTGTCTCTCCTTTTCAATTTACAGTGTAATTAATATAATCTGATGACATTTTATAAATTAATTAATAAACATGAGTTTAATATTTCCAAACGTCTTTGTTTTCTTTTGACTGGCTTTACCACAGTATTAAAAGTGATCAAAACACATTTGAAGTGTGTGTGTTGACTTAGTGATCACGGATATCAAATGGTTTGTGATTCTCACCAAGTCTCTGCAGACCCTGGGTGATTATAAGTTTTTATATGATGAACAGTGAAAACATCTTAGCGGAGCCAGTAGTTTTATTTCAATTTTTAAATTTTTATTTCAATTTTCTTATTTTTATTTAAATTTTCTTAATTTAATGCTTGCTGGGAATAATTTAATGTTGATTAGAAAGGAATTCTACTTTACATAGAAGGACTTTCAGTACTTTACCAATAAGTACTATATTATCGTTCATGTTACAAGATATAATAATCATTATAAGATAATTTTACCTGTTTCATTATTTACTAAAACAATAACTGAGATTCTTCCTCGGTGAACACAGTCAATTTCTTTTTATTCTCCAATCTCCAAATATATTGTCTTCATTTCCAAGAGAAAATTTAACATTATAATGAAGGTAGAATGGTGTGAGGAATACAAAAGGGTCTTCTAAGGTAACAAAGACAGGTTTGAATTTGAGTTCTAGTTCTCTGTGAGCTCAGCCATTAGCAGGTAGATGCAGAGGCTGTGATTAGGTCTGGATGGAGGTGCTGCCTGCAGCAGACATTAAAATCATTCATACAAGACATGGGTCAATAGCCAAAAGAGGATTGTTACAAAAGAACATCTCTTGAGCTGCAAAGATAACTCAGCAGTTAAGAACACTGACTGCTGTCCCAAAGGTCCTGAGTTCAATTCCTAGCAAAAGCATGAACTTCCATCCATCTGTAATAGGACCTAATGTCCTCTTCTGATGTGTCTGAAGACAGCTATAGTATACTCATACATAAAATAAGTAAATATTCTATAAAACAATGAAAATAAAAGAAGAAGAACCTTATAGCTGGAGAGTTGGCCCAGTAGTTAAGAGCACTTGTTGTTCCTGAAAGGGACATAGGTTTGATTCTCAGCATCCACATGGAGGCTCCCCACATCTTTAGGAATCAAGAATGCATGAGGTACACAGACATACACACAGGCAAGGTACTCAAATACAAAAGATATAGCAAATCTAAAAGAAATAAGGAGAAGAATAACCCTGGCTACTCTCTGACCATTCTGGCTCCCTGTCTAAGCACATGATCTCCCTACACACACTTGTATGGTTCTGTTATCCTCTGCCATGAATACCTCATCAGAGCCAAACTAGGCTAGACTTGTTCTCCAACCTTTACTGTGAGCTGAATAAAATTTTTTTTGCTTTCAAGCTCCTAGCTGAAGATATTTTGTTATACACACAGTTGACCAGGTCGCTGAGTTTGTTAATTTTCTCAGTGTCATGAACAAATACAGGACAAAAGAACTTAAGAGAAGATTGATTTTGAATCACATTTATTTCAAGGGACAGCATTTCAGCCCGATAGAGACAGCATGACAAGAGCAGCATGCTCTCATCTCAGTAGAACAGGAAGCACCAAAGTAACAGGGCGATGATGGGTGCAATTGTCCTCTATACTTTTTCGTTTTGGGGGGAAGTGACTTTAATGATGGGGAATATGTCAGCAAACCAGGGTGGTCCTTCTCCCATAAGTCAGTCTCTTCTGGTGTCACTCTTGAAGACACACCCAAAGAGCCACCACCTCCCTCATGCCCTAGGTATTTCTTAAGATAATCAAGTGGACGATCAAAGTTAAGAGTACACACATTGACAGCAGAAACTGGTAGCTGTCCTCTTCATCACTGTCATTGACACTTGGGGCGGGGGTTGGGGGGGTGGAACAAATGAAAAGAACTGCATTTTTCTGGATTTTGAAGTTTAACTTTAAGTATCTAATGTACTTGTGTGGATCATTCAGGGAGACATGTTGTATTTTTCTATGCTAACAGGAGAGTGCACAGGAAAAAAAAACCTAGAAGGAACTCCACCGAAGGAAAACATGCCTCTAATGGGGACGGAGGGACCCAGGGTTAACACTAACTACATCCTATGCTTTGCTGTCAACATGTACTATTTTCCAGTGGAGTTTTATGAAGCAGAATTGCAGTTTAATAAGAGGCTCATTTGCAGGTACACTTCCCACCCACTGAAAAGCTGCCGTAGCTTTCTAAGAGTCTGATGAGAGCCCTGTGGAGGCATAGCCCTCTGTTAGTAGCTCAGCCTAATGGAAATGAATTGCATCCATTGGCACCCTGTTACTATGCATTACTGTGCTACTGTAAGCTGGATAAAGACTTACTTTTTTTTTTCACTGAGAAAACCCCACTTAGTTTTAGTTCTTAGAGCTAATGTATAAATTGTACATTTGGGATGTGTCCCTGCTTTCTTAGTACATAGAGGTCTGGGTGGTGATGAACGATAACTTGAAATTAGCTGTTTTATATTTTATTTGATGTGAAATAAACCTTAACACATTCTGGTTACATCTTTTTTTTTTTTTAAATCTGTCCTATCTCTGTATTATCTGTGTGGATTATGAAGTAAATATATACACACAGAGACACAATATACACACATCCACATACATATCCACAAATACACACATACACACATGAACATAAACACACACAAAAATAGACTCATTTCCACTAAATATATGCCTAACTCATGATAAAAATAACTACCGTTACGTTTTGATTTGGTTTGATAGTGTATGTGTGTGTGTAAATCAGGCATGAAGGCATGGTTGCTCCTTGGGGCTAGGTAAGGGGCTTCAGTAATGCCATCTTTAGTAACACTTTGTTGTGAGTGCCCTATAGCTTTGATGAGGCAGGCACTTGAATGAACATCTACACAAAACAGGGCCTGAGCATGTTGAATAACCACGTTTGTGCTTTCTCTCATGCCCCACAGGTAAAACCTGAACTTCCTAGATGTGTGTGGATTCCTGTTGTACCACATAAGCTATCTTTGTGGCTTTCTGTCTCTATCTGTACTTATGTTAACATTGCATCACATGAGGTTCATCTATGAAACTCACTGTGGAATACACAGCCTATGAATGGAGGCAGCAAAAAAAAAATCTCGTTAATGTTTTTCATATTCTAAGTTGCATTTTTCTGTATTAAGCAGCATATTGTATGTTCCTCATGAGTATGACATAATATTGTTATATATTAAACACAATTATTGACTTTAGGAATAAAAAGAGAAAAATAATCGGTGAGCTATATAGAACGAAGGCAGGTAAAGCAGTACACAAAATGTTCTCTCAGCCAGCCTGGAATACGTCTTCTCACTCTCTACCCCAGGCTCTTCTACCATATCCTTTTGGTGTTTTCTTTCTCTTGTTCTTCTTTGCCTCTATAATTTTTACATATGGATGATGGATCGCACCACGTCCTCCTGAATGGAAGAGCTCAAAGTTCCACATAGATATGGTTCATCCATGCCACCTAGAACAAACTAAAAATCTCATGAGTCACTCCAGCTGGAGTAATTCAAATATTAACGACGAACCATCAAATTGTCAAAGTCAGCCTCTTAGTTACTTTTCCTGTTTCTGTGACAAGTACCCTGGCAAAAGTGTCTTGCAGGACAAAGAATTTATTTTGGTTACTGTTAGAAGTTACAGTCCAACACGGTGGGGAAGTCGCAGGATCTATGCCTGAGGCAGCTGGTCACATTACATCAGCAGTCAGGAACTAGACGGTGATGCACAGCTTCAGCTACCTTTCTCCTGTGTGTATACTCCAGGATTTCAGCCTAGGGAATGGTGCTGCATAAACTGGGTAGACTTTCTGACTTCAGTTAACTAAATCATTTCTCATCTTTGATGCCCCATTCTAGAACCATTATAGTCATCAGAACCAAGTCAGTTCTGAGGTACGTTGCTATGAGTTCACGTAAATTTGACCAAAGAAAATTAAGATGAGAGAAACATAAAAATCAATCAATCAATCAATCAATCAATCAAACAAACAACAACAACAAACTCACAGAAATGCTGAGAAGTGGGAGTAACTGTCTTTCCCAGAGATGAGCTCCTAACTGGTAACCCAATTACATGATTAGTTTTGAATTCTTATATGCACAAGTAATACTAATGAATTGTGGTAGTTGTATACACACACACACACACACACACACATACATACACATACACACTATATGTATATTCATATGCCTATGTCTATGTATGTATATGATATATATGTAGATAAAGATATATGATGTATATGTGTATACATATAAAACAAATAAAGTAAAGGAGACCCTGAATTTGAAAGATAGTAAGGGTAGAAGTAAAAGAGGGGTTTGAGGGAAAGGGATAAATGTTATAATTATATTCTAATTTTAAAATTAGCAATAATAAAACAGAAAAAAAGAAACAAAAACACAATTCAACTTGCTATCATGAAGTATACTTTCCCGTTTCTCTTGGATAATATATGAAAAGAATGATGAAACATGCAACTCAATTTTATTTAGCTGGGCACCATGGCTGTGATGGATACTCTTGCTTGTTAATTTCTTTGGATCTAGAATTAATTAAGCAACATGCTGATGGGTGTTGCCATTGGTGGTATTTCCTGGGTAGACAAACTAAAACAGTGAAGACTGTCTGGGCAAGCATAGCTTCTAGAAGTGGTATGAAGAGGTCTGAGGCTAAGGCTGTTACCTTCTGCCTGCCCACCCTTTACAGCTGAGTTCATCTTCCTGCTGCAGATACCACTGTTGTCTTTCTTCAATTAAATTAGGACCCAGCTTCTTTGGCCTCATTGTTCATGAATCCACCAGGCTTTCAGCATCAGATTGGACCTGCAGGGGCATCCACGCTTGTGGGCTGAGTACTTTCTTGGTTTAGAACCTCTCGAGTATGCAAATAGATATCTGTGGGCCAGCATGTGCATGTCCTTTAAGCCAACTAATAGAATCCTGTTTGTTATATATGATAGTTCTATCCATTCTGTTTCTGCAGTGAATCTGGCTAACACAGTGACCCATATTCAGAATCTCAACATGCATGAGACTAAGACAGAAAGATCTAAAGTTTGTGTCAAGCTCTAGTTAGGCAATGTGCAATGAAACTTTGTCTCAAAAGGCTCCAAAACGAAGCAAGACGATATCAAACAGCAAACTCACCTTAATCTACAAGACCACATGACATTTCTACCTTGAACATCTAAATATTTTCATCCTGGTGGTCAGCCTTTAATGTCAAGCTGTTCTTTGTTCTAATTCTGTTGTCCAACATGGGTATAATTCAAGAACTAAATACACAAACAAAATTGTAGAGGAGACGACTCAGGGTGTAAGCAATTACTACAGAGTCGTTATAAGGATCTGAATTCTGATTACCAGCATCCATGTAAAAAGGTCTGGCAATGAATGCTACTTACCCAAGCACCAGGGCAAAAAGGCAGCAGGATCTCTGGGGCTCTGTCAGTTCAGATCAGACAAAACAGGAAGCCCAGGATTTAGTGAGAGACTCTGTCTCAAAAGATAACATGAAGAGAAATAAATGAAGACATCAGAAAGCTGACTTCTACAGGGACCATGGGTGAATGTCACTGTACATACACTGAGTGCGCGCGCACACACACATGCACACATGCACGCACACATGCACACACACATAACAGACACACAAACACACATGTACACACACGCACAAACACACACACACACACACACACACACACACACACACACACACACAGAAGAGATAGGGGAACTTAAAAAGAAATAAACAAAGACATACCTGGTTTAAGTGTTTTAAGTTGTATTTCACCCACCTTTAACACCTTTTCCACAGCAAGCAAGGAAGAAAACAGACAGCTCATAGGGCAGGGTACAGGATCATAAGAAATCTCTCTCTCTCTCTCTCTCTCTCTCTCTCTCTCTCTCTCTCTCTCTCCTTGGCCTTCATTCTAATTAACCCACCTCCCAGTATCCCCCTCCCTCCTTCCTGTCATCTCCATTTCACAGTATCACTTGCCCAGAGAAAAGAGAGTGCGACACATTCTATTTAGAAAGTGAGTATCTCACTAGGGGTGACAAGTCTTTTTCTGAGGTCATTTATCTAATTGCTCTTTGCAGATAAGAATTAATTAGCCTGATGATTTTTCTCCATTTTTGGGTGGATTCCCCACCTGAAGAGAAGAAACTTCTTGGTGTCAGTGATTAATTGCTGAGCCAGAAGCACACTGCCTTGCATTTGTAATAAATGCCAGCTGACTCTTCAGGTCACATTAAGAAGCAGGCAGGTTGTGCTGTAATGTACAGCATTATAAAGCACTTGTATAAATAGAGGCAGAAGCATGTGATTGTGATTAAATATTTTAATACATCACTGGTTGAAAGCATTTTGGGATGCTGAAAGCAAAAGATCCCACTTAGGGCAGCTTTTCTTTTTCCATCAAGAGACACAAAACATCCAGAATCAATGGTAGAAGGTTTGTTTGAAATGCCCACAGTGAGCCGTGGTGTCTGGTTTCTCGTTTCTAAGCTGTCTCTTTCAGTTTTTTGAGTAAAGACCACCTACAAGTCTGAGCGTATTCACTTCCCACATCACATTTACTTCCAGAATAGAAAACAATAAGTTGCCATTTGGTTTACTTTCAAATTAGTTTCTTTGCTTTTGCATATATTGATGTGTTTGCAGTAGTGTTGGGAAGAGGCAGCTGGACCTCAAGGTGAAGCGCCTCTGTTCAAAGATGAGCAAATAGAACAAGTGAAGTTTCTCTTGAAATAGGAAATATGTCTAAACAGAAAAACCCTGTGAGAGAATTCGGAGGGTCAGTGTTTCTCTGCAGAACTTAGGTGAAGATTTTCAGGATTTGAGGACCTTCATCTGAGACATTCACTTTATTCTTCATCTTTATCACAACATTCTATAGGGAAAGCTTTCTTTGCAGTTACTTCAAGGATAAAGGAGACAATCCTAGGAGCAATCTGTTTTGTCAAAGACCACACTGAGTGATGAGGAGAGGAAGCAAAAGCAGAAAGAACACTTCTGACTCCAAGCCAAGTTCTTTTTACAAATACACACACACACACATGCAAACACACACACACATCTATCAATAGATTAGATAGATAGATAGATAGATAGATAGATAGATGTGTGTATGTATGTATTTGTAAAAAAGATATTTATAATAATGTATTCATAAATAAGGATATAAATATCTATTTGTAAAATGAACATTTATAAATATATTTATAAATAAGGAACAATTTAATTGTATGCAATAGCGAATAAGATAGCAGACATAAACTTGCTGAGATTATAAAGATGGCACTGTTTGAATAAAAACATTTGAATGAAATTTGATTTTCAGAGAAGCCATTTTTTTTCTGAAACACTGATCTATGGGCTGGATTAATAAACAGCACATTTTATTTGAAACAGGTGATGACGGGGCATTTATTCTTGCTCATCTGTTATTACTTAAGAGAACCAAATTTAATGAGTCTCTTGAACTCTAGGCGAGGTGGCCCAAACATGGCTCAGAAGCTGGTGTGATCAACAATCAATTTCATATTCTGTTCTATGATTTGATTTTTCATTTCACTTTCCAATGTGCTAAGACAAAAAGGCACACACATAGTAGGTCCTTAATAAGCATCTATTCAGGAAACAAACAAATGACGAAGGAATGTGAGTAGCAGGTTCCATAATTTACCAGGTAGGACCTTGAGAAATTTTCCTTATCCATCTCTGGATTCCTTTTCTCCTAAACTGCTTATGAAAGGAACCATTGCTTACCAAGCTTACTGACCACTTTGTTAAGGGCAATAATATTGGAATTTGCTGTCCTCTTGCTTGGGATAAACAACATGGGCAAGAGATTACTTCTCTGTCACAAAGTCTTGGCTATTCTTTTCCTTGTGGTTATGGCTCACTTGTGTCCAAGTGTTCAAACCACAATAGGAGTCCCCAAGCCATGTGCAGCGTGTCCTGTCCTCAAGAGCCTATGTTTACCAGCTGTATGAGTCTCCCCAGAGCCAGTGAGCTTCCGGATAGTGGTAAATGAAGGCACTTTCTTCTTCAGCCACCTGTCAAGATTTCTAAAGCTCTTCTACTTGAATGGCCATTGCTGTTTTCTCCCACTGTCTTTCCCCAAGACAATACACTTAGCTAACAAATCATTAAGCACAGCTAGCTTGTGGTTCTTTCTTTCTCTTGTTCTTGTAAGGATATTAAGTGCAATGATGATGTTTACAGTTTAATATCCATGTTTCAAATCACCTCATCTTTTGGGAGTACTTTCTGTTTTATGATCACTCAAAATTGGCATTTGTGCCTAAGAAGGAAGTTATAGGGAGCTTATCTATTTTTCTGCCTCAGGAGGACTCAACATGAAGGCATACTGTATGAGAATTTGTCCCTCACTGGACCCTAACTCTGTTAACACTTCGACCTTTTACTTTCTGAGCTCCAGAGTGGTATGCAATATGTTTCTGTAGCTTGCTGATTAGCCACGCTAAGGTGTTTTATTTTATCACTCAAAACTGTCTAGACTGCATATAAGCTTCTAAAGTTCTGGAAACAGAAACTTTGCTAATACTATTCTACAATAGATAGAAGACAGAACCCTGGAAAGGAAGTTGAAGAAACTCATGGGCAGTATTCTGCAAAGAGAAGCAAACTCCTGGAAGGGACTTGAGGTTCTCTTTTTCCAAAAAGGGAGTAAAGCCTGAAAAAATAATTTCCCACATAGTTTTTTTTCCAAATCCAGAACTTCCCAGTGAACCCTGAATAAAGACGACAAATGCCATAATCATTTTCAGCATTTGACATAAACATGGGATCAAACTTCTGGGATCACTCCTGGGCTCCTCATAGCACATCATTTTTCCTTGTCTGCTTTGAAGTATTCGGATGTAGCCCTTAAGTTGTTTTGATAAATAGAACCTTGCTCTGTAACTCAGCGCTGTTTTGAACTGGCTATGTAGACTAGTGAGGCCTTGGACTCACAACCTTCCAAGTGCTAGAAATTCAGTATGTGTCACCGTGCCCTATTAACCTAGAGCTTTGGATCTGTTCCATGGCTGGGAAATTGTTCCTCATATTTATCTGATAAAAGATCTTTTCCATAACCTCTCTCAAGTGTGGTGGTACAAGGCCAGTCAATTTAGTCAAAGCGTGAGTGGACAGTTATACAGTAAGCAGGCGTGTTTTGTGGGGGAGAAGAAAACTGTCCAGTGAGAAATGCTACTCCTCAACAGATATTTAAGCCATAGGTCCTGACTATTGGCCATAATATCTGAGTGCATAGGACTTTACCAGGAGCTTTCCAGGGCTACTCACCAGCTGTGCTCTCATCATATTAAATTCCTCCCCAGGGAGCCTTGGCTCACCAAGTTCTGCTAAGCTCATCTTCTCCACTGGGCTGTCACACTGCCTGCAGATACTGGCTCTCCCGTTTCCACTTCTGCTTGAACCCATCTTCATGAACTCCTCTGTTCATTAGCCCTTGGTCTCCCCATGTGATGAAGTCAGGCAATGAATGTGAATGTTAACATAATGGTTAATTTTGATTTCCCATTTGACCACCTATGAGAGAATAGGAAAGCAAGCCTCTGGGTAGATCTGTGAGGGTTTTTCAAGTGGATTCAATTATCAGGACCTTAACCTAGGGAATGAACTAACCCCTTGATGCATTCATAATATGATGGCATAACTGGGAGATGGTGAAGGTATGAGGTGGGGCTTTACTGTAGGAAATGAAGCCACAGAGGCTATAACATCTCCACTTCCTATATTCATATCTCTGCTTCCTGGCTGCCAGAAACTGAGTTACTCTGCTCTATAATATTCCTCCAGGCATGGTGGCCTGACAGGGCTGAAATCACACACTAAAATATATTTTTTCTTTTTGACTATATGTTGTTTCTGTCAGGTATTTTGTTACAAGAAACAGAATTACAATGGTGAATACCCACAATATTCCAGAGGTTGTGATATAGTTACATCTCACTTTTGACTTTTCTGGGAAAACCTTCCCTAATTAGGCAAATCTTTTAGGTCATTATTTTTTAAATAGAAAAGTATAGTTAGACAGCTACCAATTTTTAATAACAAGCCAATTATAAAATTGGGAAATATATAAATTGGGAAAAAATTATGAAAAAATATTTACATTGTGCTACATAAATAAAATTATACATGTTAATACTCATGAAATATTAACATATGCAACAAAATATGATATAACACATAGCACAATTTAACATAATATATAAAATGTAATAGATTTTGCAAATTTTTATTATACAATAGTTGATGTATAGTTTAAATGATAAATAATATATGAATACATAGATATTCATGCTATATATGTATAATTATAAACAGATATATACTTTATAATTGCAAACACAATATGATAATTATGTATGTATGTATGTAACTATATGTGTATGTGTTCAATTTCTACACATAAATCACTACTTCTTTTATCTGTGTATTTATTTGTCCAAAATCCAAATTCATATAGGTGTCCCCAATTCTAACTCAATGTAATATTTCTTTCTAGTCGTCTGCCTTTTCCATGGTCATAAATATCTTTTCTTATAGTAAGAATTTCACTTCCATTTCTTTCAATATATTTGTTTATTTGCCTAATCATTACAGGCATTCATTTAGTGAAATCTGTTTCTCATCTATACTGGCCATTTGGTCATATGATCACCAGTATTGCTTGCATGGTTCTATTTCCCTCAAACATTGAATGTAATCTACTCACCATGCTGGATATCAAACTGGAGAGAGTGAAGGGAAAAGAGAGAGAAAAAGGAATTGAGGTAAAGGGTAGAGAAGAGAAGAAAAGGATTGTTAGTTTTGCAAAATAACTTAAACACTAATCAGTGAAAAGTGAAAGAGCTAAAATAAGCAGATTCCTTGCTTTGCTCACTGTGTTCCATGGATGTAAAATCTATTCTCCCAAATCTCTGTACAGTTGACTAAATGTTTTCTCTCTGTTTCCGTATTTGTTCCACTGCAAATAAGTGCTGTAGACAACATAGAAAACAGAGCTAAAATTGTCAACATTCCTTGTATATTTCTAGATCCAAACAAACCTTTGTCTTCATTCCATTACTTTCTGCCAGTCAAATTCACTCATTTTCATGTGGGCAGTATCTGCAGGAAGAGTTATAATAACAAGGAAAGCCTTGTTATAACTGCGCAGAAAATGAGGTATCTGATTATTTTATTTTTAGAGATGCATAAATTCATATTTTATAAAGTTATCTGTGACTTTGACTTACAATTTGACACATTTTCAAAATCAACATTTCTCTTCTTTGACTTAACTGTATTTATTCCCCAAGGCAGGACTGGGTCATGACCTTTGACAACATTTTAATTAAAATATTGTTATTATCTTTATTTACACAGAAGTGTCAGTGTAAGTGTATGTCATATACGTAGAGATGTTCTTAGATACCAGAAGAGAGCACTGGATCCCCTGCTGTTGGAATTACAGGTGGTTCTATGTCATCCCACATGGATTCTGGGAAATGAACTCAGTTCAATTCCTCTGAAAGAGCCTAGCTAGCTGCAAGCTTGCTAAGCCACTTCACTGACCCTAATTTTGCTGTCATTTTAAAGCAAATTTTCACAATTTGATTAGTATGACAAATAATTTCCTATTTGTTTATTATTTGTCTTAAAACATAAATGAAGGGGTGGTTTTCTTGGCCAGTTTTCAGCTTTCTGCTTCCCCCACCCCTGCCTCTTTTTAGATGTGTGGGTTTGTACCTTCCTATCCTGCCCTTCTATCTCCAAATTTTGAGCCTGTTCTCTAAGTGTCCTTTCTATTCAACCATCTAATCCCATAGGTGTATTTTTGTGGCTATGTTTTTCATGTTACTTCTGAGGTTTCAGGTTGCTCTTAAGTTCATTTCTAAATGCCAAATCAATTGTTGAATAATCTATCTTTCCCTCTGCTTAGAAATGCAAGCTTTGTGAAATATACAGTCCATACACATGTGGACAGATCTCTGGGATTTCTATCATTTTCCAATGATGTATCCGTGGATCCTCCTAGCCATAAAACACTGTTTTAATTGCTTGGAGATTTACATTAAATTTTAATATCTGGCAAAGCAATCTCCCTCCATTATTCTTACTTTGAAGGATTCTGCCAGTTTTCATGAACTTATTCTCACAAGTAAAAGTTATTGTCAGGTTGTCAAGGTTTTGAATAAGTACATTAGGGTTTTGATGTGAGTGGCATGGCACTTAGAAGACGACATGAGGGAAATTGACATCTTCACATTTTTTGGTTATTTCATCCAAGAAAGAAGATGCTTGCCTATGATTCAGGTCAGATTTTCTGTCTCATAGAAAAATCTTATTATTTTTCTAAGTTTCATCTATTACTAATTTCATTTACTTCTGCATATTTTGATGATTTAATTGCCCCTGTAAGTAGATTCAATGCTAAATCTTGTAAGTGGTCCTTGATTTTTAAAAAGAATTCATTTGTATTTCATGTGGCTACCATACTTTCATAAATAGTACTTGTAACAACTTCATTAGTCATCTGAGTGTTTTCACTTATGTGAATATAATAGCTTAAAACAGTAATCACTTCACACTTCCCTGTCTTATTTTATGAGCATGTGTATGTTCATGTGTCTGTGGAAATGGGGTGCACATGTTTGTGCAGATGGGTGTGGCTGGATATTCAACATCTACAAAACTGTTACTTTGGCAGTGCTTGGTTTTAATGATAATTTATAAGCCTAATTAATTAATTGATAATATTAATAACAACAACCCCTTGCTTTATTTCGACAGCAACAAACCCTCTTTGTATGTGTCAGATCAATATGGCTTCTCCTGTTCATTTATCCCTTTACATGTTACTTTTCTCCTGTTTAGTGACTGACACTTATCCTACCACCAGAGATAATGTCCTTCTTATTTATTCTAAGATCCACAAGACTGTTTATACCGTTATCTGCCAGAGAACCAATCTAAACTTTTTCTTTCAAGTTTGCAAAACTAGACATAACCAAAACGAAGGAATATGGTGGGCATAATTGGAGAGACACTTGCCATTACAGGAATCAGAACATAGGAATTGCCCTCTACAAATCACATAGGCATTGCAGTGGATCACAAAGCTTTATGGCTAATTTGATAACCGTTTGGTCTAGCTCATACTCTTGTTGGCCAGTGAAGTAAACAGTTGGTCAGCATATGAAGCTGCTGCTTCAGATCGATGGCTTATTATCTGAGGTTGAGTTTGCCAGGGTTTAGTTTGATGTCTTTCATACACAGGCAAAATTGTCCCCAAATTACAAATACCACAGGGAATTCATTCTCACTTTCAGGTGATTTTTAAGTTTGCCCATGTATAATAATATCGCGTAAGACCGATGAAGTCACATATCTCATCCACAGTCAGCAAACAAGAAAGCACTTGCCTCTTGTCAAATGATTGAAAGATATGCATCATTTTTTTTTGGAAATTTTCATGAAGCTCCAAAATAGTAAAATAGTTTTTCTTTTATTTCCGTCTTTCCTTTTCTTTTTCTTTCAAAACAGAGAAGACTGTACCTCATAATTAATTAATAATACTTACAGCATGGTGGGTATGTTGCAAGGTAATAAATTACACATTCCTATTTCATTTTTACAATGTTGACGACAAATGAGAAGTCCAAAATCTGCACATGACTTGTCACTCATGACAGACAGTATTGCACTCATCAGAGTTCTCACTCGACTCTTTCTGATGTCAAGATCCAGGTCTTCCCTAGAATAAACATCATACTTGATGACAACCGCATGCATTAGTCATTGTTCTGTCATGGAGAAAATACATAAGATAATCAGAATAGGGATGGAAAGGTTTACCATAGCTCTCCCTCAGGTTTCAGTCTGCGATCACTTAGTCCAGTTGCTTCTGTGTCTGTATGATGCATTATAGACAGACTAGACAGTACAAGAGGCTGCTCATTTTGTGGGGCAAAGAAACACACACACACACACACACACACACAGAGAGAGAGAGAGAGAGAGAGAGAGAGAGAGAGAGAGAGAGAGAGA
>JANHMN010000003.1:66162595-66197917 GCA_030674055.1 Rhabdomys pumilio | reverse complement strand
GTGTGTGTGTGTGTGTGTGTGTGTGTGTGTGTGTGTGTGTGTGTGTGAGAGAAAACATAGAGTCAGAGTTTTTTATATTTTTTTAAAATCTGTTTTTTCTGTTGCTGTAATAAAACACTCCGACTAAAAACAACTCCGAGAAAGCAATAGTTTATTGGCTGACACTTCTAGGTTACAAGCAATCACTGAAGAACATCAGGGCAGGGACTTGAAACAGAAACCATGGAAGAATGCTACTTGTTGGCCAACTCACAGGTTCATGGTTACTTTCTTTTCTTTAATACAGCAAAAAATGACTCGCCTGGTTATGGTACCACCCACAGTGGGTTGGGGCTCTCTTTAACCAATTAACAATCAAGACAATCCTCAGACATGACTGCAGAGAGATCTCATGTAATTCCTCCATCAAGGCTTTTACCTCAGATAGCTCTAATCTGTGTCATGTGGACAGTTTAAACTGTGATACACAGGGACCTGAGTTTGATCCTCCTGTGCCTGGTGACTTGTGCAAATACTTGTAGCACCAGGAGGCAAATAAGCAGAAATTCCCCCAGGTTCAATAGCCAGTCTAGCCTAATAATAAATATACCCAGGACTTGAGAAAAACATTTGTCTCTAAGAAAGGATACAGGAGAACAAGCTGAATGGCTCTTGAAGAAGGAGGGAAGGTGACCTCTGGTTTACAAACACAAGTACACACCACAAACACACACACACACACACACACACACACACACACACACACACACACGAATAGTCATGGGAAATTGGTTAACATAGTTAATTTTTAAGGAAATAAAAAATCCCTCCATGAGTTTCTCAGTAAGTGCACCCATCTGTTGCTGCGCTCTTTTGGCCAGACGGTTGGAGTCATTTTTCTGCCCAATCATTCAACACTTTCTACTTAATGTAGACACTTTAAATGCTTCAACGAACTAACCAAATCTTCAAAACCAGCTACACTTCTCACCTTTATTTCCTGTCAGTCACACAGACCTCCATGAAATACATTGAGACATGGAGACGATGCATTAAGGCTACATAAAAATGTCCAGAAGATTAAGAAGTTTAAAATTTACATTTTCCCAAATATGCCTGTTTATATGTATTATCTCATCCCATTCCCTTGCAGCTGAGAACTCCTTGTAGGGGGATTCCGACCGTGAGAAGAAGTAATATCTTATCTTACAATTCTGGGTGTTTTATTTTTTTACCACAGAATCATATAGACTCTGACATATGTTCTTCACTTGTGATTTTAGTTTCCCAGTAGAAGAAGCAGAGGCATCTTTGCTCCATCCTTCAGCTGTTGGACACTATGCTTGCTGTGTTCTATATGCAGAACACATTCATTTACTTGGCTGTATCTTTGTGTGTCCAGCCTTGTGGTTTGGCACAGACTGTTCATGCCATCTGGCACATACCCACGTCTGTGCTTCTGGCAAATGTCTGTTCATCTTGCCACTGTACTTTTCCCTACAACCTTGTATCAACCTGCTTAAGAATTAGCTACAACTTTATGTGCCCTCCCCAGGGCTTCCTTGTGCTCACCGTCATAGAAGACTTATTTGTGTTGGCTTCCCAAACCAATCTCCAGCCCTTTCACATATGCATACATGTGTAGGCTTAGATTTTTTTTAAACCTACTTTTCATAAGGATTCTCAAATGCTTCGACCCCACCCCCCAACCCACTGTCCAAAGGTAGGAGAGAAAAGATGGTAAATAGGACATGGGGATGTGAACCTGTTTAGAAGTAGTTCCTTGGGGCAATTCCAATCTCTGTTACTAGGATGCCAACAGTCCAGTTGTGTCTGTATGTTTGTGTTGACCTTCTAAATTAAAATGTTAGCAATTCGTAAGGCAGCATATATCTTATTCATCCTTTACTGTCAAGACTAGATATTTACTGTCGATGACTGGAAAACTGAGAAATCTTTCTATTTTGTTAGATACATGAAATAACAGCAGAAACATAAATAACAAATTTATTAAAAATACAATGCATTACAGAAGTTGCCTTTAATGCAATCTTTCATCCATGTTAGGCATCTTCCTATTTTCCTGGCTTGTATCTGTAGTGATTTTACAGTGAATTTGCTTACAGTCTTGGTGGTTTGATTTCATGGTAGTCTTTCAGCTTTGGACAGTGTTGGGGAAGTGCCTTGGTAGATTTGGGGTATTTATTATTTTTATGGGTCTCTCTCTCTCTCTCTCTGTGTGTGTGTGTGTGTGTGTGTGTGAGAGAGAGAGAGAGAGAGAGAGAGAGAGAGAGAGAGAGAGAGAGAGAAATTATTTTCACAGGTATTTGAAACAAAGTGTGAAGTGAAAGATGATTCTGGTTATGTCAGGTGATGCAGACTCACTCACATGTTGTTCTGCTAATTCAGACTCACATGTTTTGTTGAGGCAAGACCCGTAGGAGGACACATGATGTTTGGAGAGAGTATAAATACGACTCAATAGACAGGTACAGTGGCTTGCCCAGGTAGTCTTGCAAAGTTTCATTGGTCTTGAGACATTGCTGATCTTCGCTTCATTGACAGAGGCAAGGCAGAGAACTTCTGGTGTCCCAACTGGTCCTAGTTGCTCCTACTGACTCCTGCTGATTAGATAGAGGCTTGGCTGCTTTTGCTAGTTCCTGCCACTGTTGGGTTTCTGGTTAGGTACCATGACACTACTGAGTTGGACTGCTGGTATCCTGACAATGAAACTTGGAACCACCTCAAAGAACTTCTTCTAAAGAGGTCCACATTCCTTTGTTCTATTTACCATCTTTTCTCCCCTACTTTGAACAGTGGGCTACATGGGGGTCCAAAGCATTTGAGAATACTTATTAAAAGTAGGTTACAAAACAATATAAGCCTACACATGTGTGCATGTGTGTGGAGGCTGGAGGTTGGTTTGGGAAACTAAGTCTTCCTCCAATTGCTGGACAGATTTGATCCAAGAATTTGCTAATAGTCTGGCTTCATCTACCCATCCAGCTTACTCTGGAGATCCTCTGTCTCTGTCCTACCAGTGCCAAGCTTACAGGCAGCCTCCGTGCTTGGCAGCCATTTAAATGTATTCTGGTGATCCCCTCTCTGATCTTCATGTGTGGTGTGTGTGGCAAATGGTTTACCCACCGAAGCAACTCTCATCCTGGTGTTGGGTATTGACTTACTAAGTGTTGCTTTTGCTAATCAACTACCTGTTCAATCTTTGCTCTTTCCAGTGCAGGATTTATCTTATTGATATTGAAGTAAATTTAAGAGTGACATGTACCATAAACAAATATTGTGTCTAGTCATTTATGTTTGTAATTGGAACTCTGGGGATTCAAAATTAACATCTCAGTCTGTGAGCTTCCTTTACACACTAGAAACAGTTCAACCTTTGGCTCCACATGGTTCCACTGTGCTCTATTTAAACAAATCTTTAAAACATAGCCAATGTCCAGTTTTCCATGGATCTGTATTCCGCTGGCAATGTGAGAATATCACGCGAGAAGACCAAGTTTTCAAGGATGGCATCAAGCACAGCAGTTAGGGTATGGGTTTCGGGGCCTTTTAGCTTATTTTTCATATGACTTAAAAACAAGCTTAGTCAAAATTGTCCTCTGAGCACTGAAGGCTGTACACTTCCCATGGAACTTTTTCTCCAATTCACACTCTGACTGGACTTGTGTTTTCTGGCAAGATTTTAGTTGAGAAACTGGCACAAAATTTATGATAGCTTTCTGAGTACCTTCAAATTCAATTTTCTTTGCGGCTGTGATGCCTAGTTCATACTGATGCACCCCAAGGTGCAAGTTCACTTCCAGCTCCAACAGCTCCTGGAAGATGCCAGACTCAGCTTGTCTTGTTTCCCCTTGGCCTTCATATCTTTGGCACTTAAATAGAAGGCGGCTCATTCCTTACAGAGTGCAGACTTGGAGGAGCTTGACTACATTGTCTTGGTTGTACTAAACAAGAGAATCATTTTCTTCACTTCATGAGCCCCTCTTCATACTCTTCTCTCTTCTCTCTCGCCTTTCTCCATCATCCTTCCTTCCCTGTCTTTGAAATTATTTGAGAGTTAGAAATACAATAATCATATCATTACCTAAAAATAAAGAATTTCATTCCAATAAATTAGCCTCCTATTTCCTTCTGTGACTTACTGCATCAGCAAAGATGTCCAGCCTAACTCTGAACATGAGTGATGGAACAGACATCTTTGGTCCCAGCTAAAGGGGAAGAAGTTACACCTTTTATCATAAGCTGGAATGCAAGCTAGATTCTTTATGAATACATTTTGTATTACATGGAGAACATTTGGTTTCGTAGTGTATAGCAACACTTTAGTATTAATGACCATTTACTTTTGCTTTCTCTAATTTATTTTCTCCTTTTTTCTACTCTTAGGGAAAATTACGCAGATTTCTTTTTACCTTCTAGTCTAACCTTGTAGACTTTAAATAAACCTCACTCAGTACTAATTTTACCTTTGTTACTGGATTCGCCTTGCAAATATTTTGTTAAAGGTTTAAAACTCCTATTGATGAGGGGTCGTTATCTCTAGGTGTCTTGCCGGATGATGACTGTTTTTCTTGGTGCTCTACCTCTGAACCACATCCCACATACCTTTTCCAGGTATAGGGACAGTGGTGACTTAAAAGCAGGACCTCATTTTTGATACTTTACTTTTCTTCTGAAAATTAGAATTAATGAGTCAAAGCAAGGGCTTTTAAGTTTTTGGAAATATCACAGGCACGAAAACATAAAGATTTTCTTCTTACCACACTGTATGGTGGCATCTTTTTCCTCTGTATAGAAGGAACCATTTGAATAGGAATATTGAATTGAATATGAAGACTATTCCACATGAACTGAAATGTGTTTTATCACCAGAAAAGTTGGATATTATTTTACCTATTTATTGTGATCATTTACATTCTTTTTGTTTTGTTTTGGTATTTGGTTTTTTGGTTTTTTGATTTTTCGAGACAGGGTTTCTCTGTGTAGCCCTGGCTGTCCTGGAACTCACTTGGTAGACCAGGCTGGCCTCGAACTCAGAAATCCGCCTGCCTCTGCCTTCCAAGTGCTGGGATTAAAGGCGTGCGCCACCACCGCCCGGCTGATCATTTACATTCTTCATGCTTTTTTCCCATGGGCAGTACTTCTTTTAATTCTGACGTGAGGACCTTTTTATAAGATCTCAATCATATTTTGTGAAAATTACCCCAGCATGTTACTTTCTCAGCAACTTCCAGAAGCACAGTTAGAAGTTGTATGAAATGTGACATAGTGATAAATTGTTTCTACAGGTAGTTCTTTCAAATTTGTCTTGAGAACTCTAATGTCAACATTTATGTTCTGGGATATGGTTATAAATTGGAGAGTAATTTATTATCTTCTATAAAAATAGAAAGTAATGGATAAACTTTGAGAAAAGAGCTATGAAATCTCCTCACCAGCTTCTGTGTGGCTAAAAAAATTGGTACTGAAGACTTGGCTTGCCTCTGACAGCCTCTAGCTCACCTGTGTGCATCTAGTCCTTTCTTCCCTGTGTCGCATCTCAGTAGTGCTGCCCACCTCCACCCCATCCCCCCATAGAGCTCACATAGGTTTATCTGTCCAAACTCAAGAAGTCTATTTAATTTCTCTTTCTACTTTCTCACTTTTACTTGGATTCACTGATCTCCTCTCACAGTGCTTTATGGTTTAAGGCACATAAACAACAAATGGGAAGTAAATATCTTTTTTTAATTTTTTTAAATTTATTTTCTATGAGTACACTATAGCTGTTTTCAGACAAATCCAGAAGAGGCCATCAGATTGTATTACAGATGGCTGTGAACCACCATATGGTCTCTGGGAATTGAACTCAGGACCTCTAGAAGAGTAGTCAGTGCTCTTAACTGCCGAGCCATCTCTCCAGCCCTGAGGTGAACATCTTAAAGAATAGCTTCCTTCTAGGAACTACTACCGTTTTCACATATGCCCTAGTGGAATCACAGAAGGAAAAATAAAACATTTGGGCCAGATGGAAACATATGCTAGGAATTGCAACAGAAAACTTGAATTTCAGAATCAAGGATCCTAAGCTACCCATGTAGTACTGAATAAGGAATTTATAATTTCTAGGTCTCCTGAACATTGCTGAAAAGCATCATGCATAGCACATAACTTGTATATCTTGTTATTGAGAACATAAAATAATATCGTGTGAATACAATCTATTATCAAAGAAGTTGGGATAGCCCTACTATGCCGAGGCTGATTTATCCATATTGGTCCTTTATATTCTAAGAGTTGCAAAGTACATATAGAACTAAATGAAGCATCAATATCTCCCAAAGATTTTTATTATTTACATTAACCTTAAATTTTACCTTGTCAAATCAATCATTTTTAATATTCATAAGAATATTTCATCAACCAAAACAATGATATTGTTTTCTTGTTGTTGCTGACTTAATATGTTTCTTTGGAATCTACCTGCATGTTTAGAATGGATTATTGTAACTACTCGAACTTCTGGCAGGGCAGGAATACATAATTATGTTTTATTTTCCTTTTTTCCTTTTTCTACATCATACTTTTGAGTGAAGGTTCAAAAAAGAATATCCAACATGAAATTTTGGAATGATGCAAAAACATGGACATAGAAGCACAGAGTTCCCTGGCTCAGCTGAAGTCAATGTTGGCGTTTGAAGGAAGTCATTGATCTATAAACAGGACTTACATCTTTATGCCTTGATTTGTTTACTGATACCTGAGTTCCTTTCCTTTCTCATGGAGAAAGGAGATTTTTCATAGAAAAATTTCCAAAGAGTCTTAAGCCAGCCAAGAAGCAGCAAGGACCATGAGGTAGCAGAATGGGGAATGGAGCAAAGTTAAGAAAGTCAAGTCAGTGGAGATTTGGCAGAATGATCAGCAGGGACTATTGACTTATTCCTCCTCCTCACAAGGGGGCATCCCATCTCAGAGTGCAGCTGCCTAGGCTGCTGGACATTCCCTGGTCCTCTGCAGCTGGAAGTTGGGGATAGATTTCCTCCCTGAATGAGAGGCTCATGGTAGTGGAGGCTCTTTTCTTTTCTAATACTATAACTCAAATATAGAATACATTGGAACTTTAAATGAAGCTGTGGGGTGGGGGAGGGCAGATGTTGACAAGGGTTATCTTCTTCAGTAACTACATTCTTGAATTTGGAGTGCACCAACTCTGATAGACTGGTTGGTCAAAAAGCTCCAGAGATCCTATTTCCACCTCTGAAGCCCAGGAGTTACAGGAGGGGGTTCCTGGGCTTGGCTTTTCTGTAAGTGCTGTGAATCAAACTCACGTCCTTATAGTTACAAAGAAATGGATTTAATGATTGAATTATATCCACAACCTCATTTCAATTCTTCTAACATAAATATATTTTCCTTGTAATAAATTTATGCATGCCTGTACACACATACACAAGCAGTAATCATGTAATGGTTTAGTAGCTATTTTCCTATTTAGTTGCATTATCAGCTTTCCCAAAAGAAAATCTGTGTTTTTCTTTAAAAATTGTTAATTCAGTATGGATCTATGCGTTTACAAGTGTGTACATGTGTGTGCACATATGCACATGTGTGTACTTGTGTGTGTGTATGTGTGTGTGTGTGCATGGAAGCTGGTTCTCTCCTTGCATTATAGGTGCTCCAGGGATGTAGGCAGTTTTGGTGTACAGCCATGGTGGCAAGTACTTTTATTTGTTAAGGCATTTCTCACTGGACCAAAACACAATTTCTTCTTCATCCTTTATAAAACATTTGCTGATAAAAGTGGGGCACAGTTAGCGTGACTTAAACTTTCTGGAACAAAATATTTTCTCATAGAATAATTATTTAAAATGAGTTCGTACTGTCCCTGGAGGCGATCAGAGCGGAGCTGTTCAGTGAAGTTTCCTGCTGTTCCTCTTGGTTGAAGAAGGATCACAACTATATCTTCCCCCGAGGTCCCATTGTTCCTCGATGACTCAAGCAGGTCAGCCACTTTACACAGAAATATTTTTACCAGAAACTACTATGTTAATTTTTTTAAATTACAAATTGAAAATTTCAATATTATAAAAAGAAAACATTATTTGCAGATTCTCTAAGGATCCAAATTTGTATCTAGAGCTGTTTGAAGAAAAAAAAAAGGAATAGATCAAAAACCTTAAATGGGGATGGAGAGGAAACTGAAAAAATCTAAAGCATTTAAGAATCTGAGGCCATATTTCCCCTTGACACTCAAGGCTACAGCACATGGAACCTGGACAAGTGAGGGTCATTTTCTTCAGTGGATATAAAGAATAATAGTCAAGTGACTTTCCTAACACACACACACACACACACACACACACACACACACACACACACACAAAGTGAGCCCTGCTGCTGACTCTCAGTGTCACTTGAAAATTAGTGGGGAAAATGTGAGGCTGCCTGTGTGTTCAAAGGAGTCAGAGGTGGCACATACTGACTTGAGCATGATCTGCGATCAGGAACATTTACTTGGTCTAAATAGGCATTCGGACTTCTTGCATGGAGACATGAACTGTGAACTGCTGAAGCCCTGTAACCCTGCCAATTGTTGGTTGTTTTATTATATTTATCTGCAGAGTGTGAACTAGATGCTATCAGAATTAAGCAGCCAGGTCCTAATCACATGTGATCACAAAGCTCCACCCAGTGCCCATGATATGCGTAGTGGATCGTCTCTTATCAGATGATGTTTTTGGAATATCCTTAGGCTTTCGAGACACAGGCTGAAAAGGAAGGTACCTGATTAACATAGAAAGCATTAGATGCTTTATTTTAATGGAAATCTCTCTCTTTCTCTCTTCCCCCCCCTCTCTCTCAGACACTGGTGAATCCTGCTGCTTACCAGATATGTTCCAGAAGGAAGCTCTGCCTAGATGTTCTGTGTAACTTTATTGTAGTCCCCTTTGAGTACTACCACTCTTACCCAGTGCTCTCTCTGCTGCCCAAAGTCATTACACCCGTCCCCTTAGCCTCGTCCCTCTGTAAATGTCAGACATAACTACATTTTTATTTGCAGAGACGCCATTGCCATGAATGAGTAAAGAATTTCTACTCCCCCACCTCTCTCTCTCTTTACCCTGTGTGCATTCTACTAATATGATTTGTTGAACAAATTGTTCCATTAATCTGGGGCTGTTTGACAGAGTGAGAAAATAAGTGCCAAACTGAGAAGATTCACAAGAATCGGAACTCGCGGCGCGTCTTTCTCAAGGTAAATAGTTATTATATCAGGGTGTCAGGCTTGGGAAATAGATGTGCTTTCATTCTCCGTTTGTAAATGTCACTTTTCCTCAGCCCATCAGGGTGACAAATGAGGTGTGGGTTACAGGAAGAGTTCATTCTTTGACAAAGTTCTTAACAGTCTATTTCAATGGAGAGCACCCAGCCCTCTACTCTTGGATCATCAAAACCCTGTAGCACTGACAGAGGCTTCTGCCCACAGTGTTCCATCAAAGTCCCCAGAGATCCAGCACTATAGCCCAACTAAAAACCTGAAGCAACACTAAAAGTAAGCAGATAAGGGGATAATTTATAAGCCATTACACAGATCTCCAAGGGAAATTCCACTTATAGGATCTCCAGATATGATCCCAGGACACTTATTAAACATGTTGCTTGAATCTTCTTTCATCTTTTTTTTTACATACATTTAACACTATTTTTCTGTGGCCTTGAAAATAATAGTCAATTAATAAGCATACCACATAGTGTACAGACAAGCCAGAGAAACATGTTACTGTGAATGAATGAGTGAGTTCCTAAATGAAGGAATGTGCTGTATATGATGGAATCCTTCCCCTGAGATACATTTCTTTGGTTTAAGCTATAAGATAAAATATTTTGAATGAAATTAAATAGATTATTTATACAGCTAGTGGTAGCCCAGGACAATAGGTAGAAAATTTACAGGAAAAAAAAAGTCTTGATGGCTTCTATAATGTGCTGAGGTGATCAATATTGAAACATAGTATCTCAGCTGTTGGTACTGATCCAGGAATCCTAGTTCAAATTACTTTATTGACAGGACAGATCACCACCGAAAAGTCTTGTCCAATGATTTGTCACATTAACACTTTCGTAAATCACGCTGGAGTCAAAAGATTCAACAACTCAATCATCACTTCCTGGCTCAGTCTGGACCACTGACCTACTCAGTCACTTTCCTGGTAACTTTCAAAGTCCCCAGGTCTTCATTCTTTCTGTGAAATGGGAATAATGTTGAATAACCTAAGCTACCCTTACAAGACACTGGAAGAGACCAGATGAACTAACAAATTCATATATTCTACAAGTTTTTGTAAAATTAATTGTATGTATTTACCTATATGAATTCTTCTGAGAGAGACAACTAATGGCTTTCCAAAGAAGGTAAGGAACCCTAGAAGTTTAAGAGTGATTAAATTTCAGGTTAGTGGGCAAGCTCAGGACAAACACAACTGCCAAAAAAAGAAAAGCCAGCCAGCCATCTTGAGGTTCAAGAGAGGAAAAAGATGCACTGGCTTTATGGTAACATCAGATTCAGAGACAACAAGCAAGTCCATTGGGTTGAGAGACAAATATGCAAAGGAGATGGAAAGGATGCCATCAGCCAGTCCTCAGGCTCCAGGAAATCTCTTCCAGTTGTGTGTGAAAATTAGTGTGAAAGCCCATCAGAAAATGTATTTCTCTGCTTCTGTTGCTCTAATAAAAGTCTGATAAGAAGTAACAGGACAAGGAAGGTGTTTGTCTTTTACTTCCAGACACTTCCAAATCACAGTTCGTCGTTGAGGTGTGCCACGGCAGGAACTGAAGCAGAGACCATGGAAGGATGTTGCTTATGGTTTTGCTTCCTGGCTCAAGTTCAACATTTTTCTTAGATCTTGCATGGTCATCAGCACAGTAGTGAACCACCCATAGTGTGATGGGTCTTCCCATATCAATTAACAATCAAGAAGATACCACACAGACATGCCTAAAGGCCAGTCCAAGGGAGCCTTTTGGTCAGTTGACATTTGCTCTTACCCAATGACTCTGGTTTGTGTTTAGTTGACAGACATTAACCAGCATACGGGGTTTTGATCAGAAAGGACTGACAAGAAAAAAGACAATCAGAGTCACATTGGTGAAATGAGTTAGTGCGGTCACTGCCATCACACATTGGGATACATGAGTGTCCATGTGAAAGCCAAAGGGGAAAAAAAACATAGATAAACTATGCTAGCTAGATAAACAATGGAACCATAACTTGTAACTTTTCACCTCCTAATAGGGCTCACACAACCAGCCACCTTAGCTGTAGGTGCTTTCAAGCTCATTTATTCTGAATTTCAAATAAGACAGAAAGCAGTAAAATGACATTTTAATAGAGTCCACCTCCAAGTTAGAAGTGAGAGCTCTGATACATTGGAAGAGTTCAAAGGCAAGTGATGAACAGGCAACTTCTCAAACATGTGTAAAGCCAGGAGATCGGGTGTCTAGACTACATTTGAAGTTTCTAAAGTATTAAGAAAAGACTCTATAGAGGAGAAATTGTTTCCCTGGCTATATCTGAAATGAACAATGAAGCAAACAGAAATAAACTACTGACGAAGACTTAAGGAATGCACACCAGACTGCCCATGTGGCATGGGAATCACAGCAAAGCAGAGAAGGCTCAAAAGGGAAAGCTTAGGACCTGGACTGGTAGAGAATATGTAGCCACTGGAGGGTGATTCAGTTTAGAGAATGATTCAAAAAAAGAGGATTTCATCATGTATGAGAACTGATGCTTCTTAGGCTAGGAGCCAAGCTCATGTGCAAAGATGAGATCTGTGTTGATAATATAAACATGACATTGCATATTGACATCAAGATTGACATGTAATACAAGGTTCAATGGGGCATGGACTATGTTGTTCTGGAAGAATCCTGAAGAGATAGTGGCATGTTGGGAATTAGATGCAAGGACAATACTTAACTGAGAGTCTCCTTTCTATGGCTCTTTTTGCATCCCTGTTGTCTCCATATCTTTATCTTCTGTTACTCTGAGTGACTAGTGCTTCTGTGTTTTTCTGTCTGGTTTCCAAAAAGAGAACTGAGCTGTTTGTGTCCTACCCTCCCCCTCCCTGGAGAGACAGCCCCACCCTTTGGTAACAGTTCATTTCAGCTGCTACAGACTGGTAGGTAGGGCTGTTGTCTACATTTCTGCTATTTATGTTCAGTTCCTCCAAGCACGAGTTTTGTGATCTGTGGCTTAGGAGTGAGGGTGGGGGAAGGAAGGAGGTAGTGCTGGGTGGGATAAAAAGAAATGGGTTAGACATCAGTTTTTTCTAGGGGGAAAAAAAACTAGCTATATTGACTGTAATTGTCTATCACATACAAAAAAAATCTTAGAAAGAGAAATTTTGTTTCATTTTTAGATCTTAAAAAGAAAAAAAGAACACTCCCCCCCCCCCTTTGGCTTGCCTACAAAACTTGTCACTGAAAACTACTATGGAAGTTTATTCAGAATTAGAGTGCAATGATTTTGGTCACTCTATTGATTGGAGAGTTTGATTGGGTGTGTTCTCTCTGATGTTGCTGCTTCAAGATAAACTTTACATGTATTGTCTAGAGCCCTCCTTCGATTTCTTAGGCACACGTATCTCTTCGGAATGCTGCGGAGACATAGATAGCTTTACTTGTTCAAGGTTACACACCGGCAAAAGGACCGGTGAGTTATATTTAGTCATGCATTTACATCCTGTTTCCACTGATGGCGACCTCTCCGTTTGACTGTCTAATACATATTGCCATTTCCTGTATCGTAGCCTCAAATAACAAACAGTACAGACCACAAGTCAATCAACAGTTCCTAGACAGCAGGTGAAGTAGCCACAGGTTTGCAGAGGCTCATTTATTTTTTTTTCAACAACACTGGGAAGCAGATACCAAGAGTCTAATTTTATATATAAAGAAACAGACACAGAAGGTGAAGTGGGTTACAGCTATACTACCCGGAATGCAGGCGATCCTCTCAGATTTTGGAATAGAAGCAGAGCCTGGCCTGGTTAATACTTGAACAAGACATGATTAAATAATTTGCATGGGACACAATGCAGAAGTGGGGTTTGTCCCTGATTCTTGGACTCTTCCTCAAGTTCTTCACTAGTCAGTTGAAAACAACGCTGAGAGGCAATAATTCCTGCCCATCACTGCCCTCATGGAGAGCCTCGGATACCGTGTATGTAAAGGCCTCCTCCAGCTGACAGTAAACTAAAGCATCCCCGTTCTTCCTGCCCTTCCTCATGGCCCCCCCTTTCACTGCAGTGTTTTTAATTGTCATGATTAAAAAAGAAAATAGAAATAGACAACGTTCTTTCTCCAGAGATTGAGAAATGATGATTTTATAGAATTGCTATCAGTTACCTACAATTTAGAGTTAATAAATAGCTAAAAGACAGCGAATAAAACTACACAGCGGACTATTGTTTAGGCAGGTTTTCCCACTTGATGAATGGCTGTCAACTAGGATACGTTTCTTTTGGCCCCAGCAGGTCTTTGGTGTAGTTCTGAGTTACTCATTTGATGAATTATGTGCAGTCGAAGACAGGCAGGTAGCTTGAATTAAGCTACCATGCAATGAGTAGTCGTGCTTGTATCGGTGCTTTCTGAAGGGATGAGGTGTTCTACTCTCTACAGTACACTCTCAGTGCTGAATGGACACTGATGGACACCTCTCTAGTGTTGATGGGAAACAGGAACAAAGATGTTGACAGAGTTGTGAGAAACAGTTGTAGAAAGGCAAACTATCACTGCAGCCCTGGTTCAAACCTGCCTAGAGCAGGATGGGGTAGGAGTGATAGACTCTCAAACTATCACTGCAGCCCTGGTTCAAACCTGCCTAGAGCAGGATGGGGTAGGAGTGATAGACTCTCGATTTCAGCCTATCATCCAGCAAGGGCCAAAACAGCACCATACCACTTTAAAAGCATTGCCATTTCCAATCACGAGTTGCATGAAAGCTGGGTTTAGTTTTGTACACCTTTTATCACAGCACTTGGGAAGCAGAGATTGTCAATCTCTGTGAGTTTGAAGCCAGCTTGGTCTACATAGAGAGTTCTAGGACAGCTAGAACTACATAGAAAGACCCTGTCTCAAAATAATAAATAAACAAGTAAATAGACAGACAGATAGACAGATAAAATGTTGTATTTCTGTTTTTTGAAATCTTGGAATTATTTTGTAAATAGTAAAATTATAATGACATGCATCCCTTCCATGTGTAGGTAGTAAACACACCAATTTTGTGTCTATATTAATTTTATTTTCTAGCTTTCATTTTTAAAGTGATTTTCATTAGCCTGAAGACACATGAATGGGTTTACAGGATCGTTCCAAATAGCTTATGACCCAGTGCTCAAACAGGAGCCCATAGAAAGCCTTGATCTCCTGGGCTAGAAAGTTGTCTACCCTAGGCAAATTACTCTAGTTACTAGCTGTTGGACATCCAGGAGCCATATCTCAAGGACAAAATATTTTAAGAGCCAGACAGAGAAGAATGCTAAGAAAAGCTATCTTCTTAATATGACCTGGCAATAGCAACCAGGAACACGGCAACTGTGACTACCCACCGGGGAGACAAACACATGGCAGAAGGATAGATGGACAGACAGAAACGCAGTCACAAGCACAGACCCATAAAGATATGAAAATCATAGGAGAGGGGGGTAGATGAGAAGCAGTGGGTAGGCAGAAGTGGAATGAGAAGGAGGGGAGGAGGTATGACTGTACATGTAAATGTATGTCGTTATCTTTTTTTTTTCCTCTAGCACTCAAATAGGTTGGGTTTTGGAGAGCAATCATGCCGGGTCCCAGGTGAGCAGAGTCTGGCTGAATACAGAGTGTGTAGAGTAGAAGTAGACCAGCCTCAGGCGTCAGGTGTGTAGGGTGACCTGCTTACGGGCAGCTGGGTGTGACCAGACCTGGTCCAGTGTGGGCCAGGTGGAGTGATTAGGTGGGGTCCCGGGGAAGCAGAGGTGGGCGATCAGTGTGGGCGATAACGTCTGCTGTCCTCGCCCGCAGGGCTGCTCTCAGACAATGTCCCCCCCATCCTTATCGCTGCTCACAGGCCTCCCCAGAGCACAGCGGGCGGCGGCTTTCCCTCCGTCCGGACTGCCGCCCCGCCGCCCGCCGCTTCCTCCTGGCGACCTCACGGCCTGGGGCGCGGCGCGGACGGCCGGAAATGCTTGGTGGGACAGCGCGCCGGCGACACGCGCGGCCGGGCGGGGAAACAAAGCCGGGATGTGTGCGGCCGAGAGTCCGGAAAGCGGGCGCCGGCGGCACAGCCCCCGCTCCCCGCCCATTGTTCGCTGCGCGCGGCCACACGCGCCCAGGGCGAGTGCATCCTGCCCGGACCTTCCCTGAGATGCCCGCCTAAGCTGGCTACGCTGGGCAGGTGACATTCTGAGCGACCTTGTGATTTTAGAACTGTATTTGCCAGAGAGCTCCACGTGGATGACTTCCTCCGACTACCACGCTGAGAACGGAGTGATGTTTTCACTCCCGTTTTCCACACGAGAAGAGAAAAAGTGAAAAACAAGGAACTCTAGTAGAACCGGCTATATCTACTGCTAATTCCAGGGTCCCAAATGAAACCAGCTTCCACATCTGAATTGCCATGGATTTGACTGTAGTTTTAAATCAAACATTGAAATAAAAGATGTTTCTCTAGCCTGGCCTTTCAAGGCCGGTTATCTAGAAAGTCCAGTAGGAACCCAGAATTTCCGAACTGGGTTTTACTAATGACTTCCTGACGTTTTCAAGATTGTCCTTTCCCCTATTGTTTTGGTTTCTGGCTAGCCCATTGAAGGAGAATGTGTCACTAATATGAAAACTAAGTGTTGTCTGTGGCAAGTGTTCAAGTGTACGGCATAAGCAGATTGAGGACCAAGACTTTTGGAGCCAATAGATTAGTCAACCTGCAGTTTCCATATTTTGAGTCATCCGAGTTGGCCTCCCTAGTGCCTTTGCAAGTTAATCCATGAATGCGTGCCCTTATGTGTACCGGGAAGGGGCGGGAGGGTGGCGGGGGTGGGGAGGGGCTGAATTCTGGAAGGTTGTCTCTCCCTTTGTTGTTAAGGTAGCCAGTGTCTCTTAGCACCTGAGATGACCCTAGCTTACTTGGTCTGATGTCAGTAAGGACCAAATCGCTCTCCTGTGGCATTAGTACAGAGACAGGACTGTTTTCATGCCTGAATTAGAGCCTTCTGGCTAATCAAGAGAGGTTCTACGGATTCGTGATCAAAATTGTATACAATAAGCCTTGTGAAACATTAACAGAGAACATGGACAAAGAGGAGACACCAATCCTTTTCCTGGGGTCAGAATGCTCCAGAGAGGTTCAAGTGCTTCTGAACGTCCTCTAGGAGGGGCTGTGAAGTCATTTATTGGAAAAATACTTAACCAAGTCTTATTGTAGAAGGATCTGAGTAGAACAGAACAAAACAGAAACAGAAAATTGTCTTAGGTCTTAATTTCCTGGTTTGTAAACTAGTAGAGAATGTCAGAAAAGAGTATTTGATGTCAATATGCAAATAGTGCAGTTACTGGCCTGCGGGAGAGGGTGTGCATGATGGTGTTAAGGGTGCACTGCAGAAGGAAGGCGTTAACTGGCCAAGGGAGTAGTTTTTTACAAGAACACCCTAAGCATGGGAAAGAGTATTTCAGAATTTTCTCTGTGGAGGTTGGAACATGGTCTGTTAGGAGAGAACAAAACAACCCTAGGGTGGCTACAGCTTCTTTATGTTTGATGAAAGAAGTACTTGACTGACTGAGAAGCTAGTTTATCAATTCAGATCACAAAGGGCATCTCGATTAGGCTAGAGTAATGATGATTACTAGAGACGGCAATAGACAGAAGAGGATGGAAGAGGTGACTGTGAAGGAGGTTTGTACACAGAATGTGTAGGAGGGAAAGAGAGGTAACAAAAGTAGTGCCATGAATTATTGGCGGAGACGTTCCTTTGAGGTAGTAATATGGAAGAAAAATTCAGGTGGGGTGATTATGCGTTGTATCTTGGACACATAAGATTTGAGGTGACTTTGAGTTATTGAGATATCATCAGAACACTGAGGTGGGAAGTGAGAAAAGAGTAAACTTTGTTGGAAGACAGATGTCTCCTTCAGTGTGGTAGATTTGGGTAGGTTCATACACTTGGTAATTGGGAGGCATAGAATTGGGTGGCTTGAGTATGGAAGACGCAGAATAATTGATTAATTGATAAGGGATAATGGTCAGTAAAATGATAGGAGCTCATTATTATAATATTTAGTTTTCGTTTATTGAAATGAAAGTCCAGTTGGTACCGAGAGGGGTAGGTGAACAAGGAAATATGAGCAACTTGAGATAACCAGGAGAAGATAAACAAGAAGAGAGACAGCATCATAGAATGGAAGGGATCCAATGGAGACTGTATGGAAAGGATGGTAAAGGAAAATATGACTGATGTGTGCTTGGACAAGGGTATGGCCAAGATCAAGACTGAGTGAAATAGAGGTATGGGAAGTATTGGAGAGGAACTGGTAGAAAGTGAAGCCCCTGAGGTTTTGAATTTTCATCTTTACACAGATTGAAGGAACCTAAGGTAACATTAGAGCTGAGGTTGAAAAAGAATAGACTTCTGGCTGGGGCCTCTATTTTTTGATAATGAATGGGAAAGACAGACAGAGATGGGGAGGAAGAATAGGTATCAGCACATGTGTCAGCAGCAAAGGCAAACAGGCATTGAAAAACCACCACGAGTAGGCAGAAGAGTCCAGGCAGGATGAAAGAGAAACTGGAAACCTCTTTACCAATCTGCCTGCTTCTGGTGTCCACCAGTAACCCTTCCTAATATAAGCAATTAGACCCGAAAGCACTTTCATCTCTGAAGCATTTCTGGAAAAACATCGTTCCCAAGTTGTATATTTTGAAAACTGACAGAAGTCACTGAATAGGTTAACTCTCAAGAGAACTGTATGGAGTCTGTGAACTCCAGAGTCAGAGGAAAAAGTACTTGGTACATAACATGGCCATTAGCTATTATGGCTATTATTAAACTAAGATTTGTAAGCAGACTACTTTTACTCAGAATGTATCATCTTGTCCTCCCCCCCCCCACCATGTGCTCATGACTGGCCTCTACTTCTCTATTCTCTCTCTCTCTCTCTGCCTCTACTACCCTCTTAACTCCTCATATCCTGAATAAACTCTATTCTACACTAAAAAAAAAAAGAAAGTAACATCTTTTGGATACACATGTACAACTCTTCACGTCTATTTTAAATGGGCTGAAATTCTATTGTTTTATCTGATTATCAACTCTCGTGTCTATGCATACACATTGCAGTCAGTCTCCTGACCCATGTTTTGCTCTTGTGTCTCATCCTTTATATAAAGTTTTAGGGCACATTCAAGGGAAAACATGTGTTCATGCTGCAGTAAAAAGACTTAAAAAATTAAAAAAAAAAAAAAAGAATGGAATGGGCACCAATAGAGCAGTGACATGCTAGAAATCAGGGAGGCAGCCAAAATCTGTCACACAGCTTTTAGTCTTGTGCCAACCAAGGTTTCCCTTATCTCTGAATCTGAGATAAGAGTGAGCTGCATGATATGATATGATAACATATCTCCAAAGTGTTATCTGCTCCTGTCTAGATCATTAACTCATTCTTCATCTCTCCTACACTCTGTGCTGGGTTCCTAAGACATATTGATCCATGGCTCTCACCAGGAGCCATGCGGGCTTCTAAGTGAGTTGGGATGCTTATTTCTGTGTTCTCTCTCTCTCTCTCTCTCTCTCTCTCTCTCTCTCTCTCTCTCTCTTTCTCTCTCTCCCTCTCTCTCTCTTTCTCCCTCTCTCTCCCATTTCTCTGTCTGTCTGTCTGTCTGTTTATCTGTCTCTGTCTCTCTGTCTCTGTCTGTGTGTGTTTGTGTGTGTGTGTAGTGTAGTGTGTACTTAAGGAGCAGGAAACCTCTATCTCTTTTCTTCAAATATTCCTTCAGATAAAGATACACTGGGAGGATAAAAATGACTTCCTCCTGATCTCATTTCTGTGTCTCATTACTCAAGTTTTTGTCTGTTACTAGATCTACTGGGGAACAGGATTTTTCTCTGAGCTTTGCACTCCCTTTTGCTAGGTTTAAGGACTTCTAGAGGAAATGTGGAAAATCAAGTTTCATAGTTTTCTCCTTTCCTACTATATACCAGAACCTGATACTTAAAAAACAAAACCCAGCAAAACAAAGCAAGAGCAAAACAAAGCAAGAGCAAAACAACAGCAACAGCAGCGGCAGTGGCGGCGGCGGCGGCAACAACAACAAGTCATTTTCCATCATCTGCAGAGTATAGAGTGAATGCATACTTGCTAACCTTGAAGACTATTTACTTGGGGCAAATCCCACAAGGGTGAATCAGTAGGAAACCTAAAAGTCATCAACTCCAATTCTGAGCTTGAAAACATGCTAAGTAGAGGAGGTCACTGCTTTGCATGGCAGTCACAGCACCAGCAGAGGCTCAGTTCACATCTGTGAATGAGGAACTAGAAAGGAGACCACTGGCCATCATTAGGACCAACGCTTTTCACAAGATTGTTGGCACACATCATGGAGTCTGTCAGTAACAGGACTCTCACTAATGGTGAGACAAACTTGGTCCTTGCAGGCCTCTACAAACTGTTCTTGCAACCTGCTATCTCATCCATAAAGTTAGAAGTCTCTTCAACACAGATCTTAAATTAAAAGTCTCAGCAATCATCCTTTTGCAGTATAGTGCTGGGGTTTCTCCCAATCTAAATTGTCCTTCTTTGGCTTATTTGTCTAAGTTATAGGAATAGGAATTTGGCACAATTTCTCAGGTGTGATTGACAAATACCAAATAGGAACATGGAGCAAAGAGCCTTGGCTCATCCAACTACTGGGTTTACTATTTCTAAAGCATCTTACTCGAGTGCAAATTGCCTGGGTTTGGAGAAAAAAAAATGTGCCATGATTTAAAACTGAAACATTTTATATTATATCCACCATCTTGATCTGCATACTCAGGTTTTTTTTAAAAGTACAACGCAAATGCCTATGTTTAATTTATTTACCTACCATTGCTCTGTCTTTGCCTTCATTTTGTACTTGTGGGAACCATGCTCCAACATGATGTTATTTCTTGTTAAAAGTTTTACTGTGTGTGTGTGTGTGTGTGTGTGTGTGTATACATGTGCAAAGGTATATCTGTTCATATATGCATGTATGTTTGGAGGCCACAGGTCAAGCTCAGTTGTCATTCCTCCAAAGAGTTTGCCCACTTTGCTTTATGAAGTATAATCTCTCTCACTGGGCCCTGGGCTCCGTGCATTAGGTTTGACTAGTGGCCGTGATGCCAGAGGGATCTTCCTATGTCTATCTCTTCAGTGCTGGATTCCCTAGCAAGTATCACCAGACTCATGTTTGATATAGGTGCACTTTACCAATTGAGCTGTCTCCACGGCCTTGAATCTTTTTAAAATACTACTTTTGCAGATTTACCAAATTTCACTGTTTTTGATGAATTGTTTCATGCTTTCCACGGCTATCTGTAATCATCTATAGATATAATTAAATACCACAATCAACACACAAATCAGAAAATCATCACCAATATTCTCCATTTCTACTTTAGAGCATACAGACCAGCTTCTAACTCCCAAAGAGTTTCTGGAAAACACTGGCATTTTCTTTTTCTAAAATTTGCTCTTTCTAGAACGTTATATGAGCAGAATCACGCAGTATGCAGTTTATGTCCAGTTCCTTGCAACTATGGATAAAGCTACAATAAATGTTATATATAGCGCTAGTGAAAGCATACATTTTCATTTCTCTACTGTAAATACCGTAGGTCAGGGAGAGGTTGCTGGATTCTACAGTAAGCACAGGTTTCAGGGAAGAACAGACTGCCAAACCATTTTCTGGTATGACAGCATCATTTTGC
Organism: Rhabdomys pumilio; assembly: GCA_030674055.1. Classification (NCBI taxonomy): domain Eukaryota; kingdom Metazoa; phylum Chordata; class Mammalia; order Rodentia; family Muridae; genus Rhabdomys; species Rhabdomys pumilio. The sequence continues at coordinate 66,176,957 of JANHMN010000003.1, read as the reverse complement.
ATTTCTGCCAGACCATATGGACATTTGTTTATACATCTCCCTCTCCATTGTCTTTCTGACGTCTATGGGGTGGGGAGTGGTGGCATGTTTTGGATGTCCCTCATTTCTATCCTGTCTTTATTCTATTTGTTTGATTACATGGCTAGAAGTTACTACATTTTCTTGATATTTTCAAAGACATTGCTTTAGGATTTGTTGGTCTCTATATTTTTAATTTCTAATCTCTCTCTCTCTCTCTCTCTCTCTCTCTCTCTCTCCCTCTCTCTTTCTTACTTAACTTTTTTCTGTTTGCTTTTAATTTGGTTTAATTTCCTTACTAATTTCCAAAGGTAAGTGTTTATTTAACTTTTTAACTTTAGATCTTGTCTTTTTTACTCTATATATTTCATGCTGCGTATTTCTTTCTTACTATTTCTGTATCCCAGTACTTTTAATGAAATCTATTTCCACTCAGACGTTTAAAAGTTCCCCTTGACCTTATTTAACTGACAGGTTATTTATTAGTGTAATTAATAACTAAACCTATTTAATGTCCATCTCTCTTTCACTCATTTCTTCGTCTGAGAATGACATCTTTGCCTTCCGTTCTTTCGTTGTTGTTACTGGCCATGGTCTACATTTGTAAAATTTTCATGTTCATTTCAGATACTATGTTGTTGTATTAAATATTAAAATCTAAGCTTGGGGTTTCTAACCCACCTTGGTTATTGAGTTTCCAGATGAAAGACATACTCATAGCCTTTATATTTACAGTAATCATTAAACTGCACAAAAGCTGGGCAGCTGCCTACCCTAATGCTATTAGACTCTACTTTTCTATCAATACCCCCTGGTTATTATTTACTGTTTGCTATATTTTGTCTGCATCACTCTTATCTCCAGTTGGGCAGCCCTCAGGGTCACGATTTCTTGACCTTTGACCCATTGCAGCGTTACCTTTCTCTTCTCTTTCACCTTTCACTTCTCCAAGCCTGTGCCCAAACCTCAACTCCACCTATGTCTCTTCTACTCATCTACTGTCTGTCAGCATCTTTATTTAGTAATAAAGGGCAGGTTGCTGGAGTGGTGGTGGGGGTAGGTGGGGGTACAAGCAGACTGCAGGTCTTGGGTGCCTGCATTTAGCATTATAATAGACAGTGAAACACTAAACCACATACTGATCAACAGTACGTATGAGAATATGATCTTGTCATTAAATGGAATATTCTATAACTTTTGAGTAGAGCAACTTGACTTACATTCTTCAATATCCTTCTTAATTTTCTGCTTGAGTAATCTATTGATAATGAGAGATAAGCATTAAAAATTATTGGTTTCTCTGTTTTATTAATATTCAAATATAAATGTTGATTCATCTATTTTATCTTTAAGTTATGCAACTGTTTTTGTTTTTCTATTTGTATTTTGGTGAAGTATTCTTAGGTACATGTGTATCTACAGTTACTCTAACCTATATGAAAAAAATGATGATTTTATTATTAAATAATATCTTTAATGATTGTTTTGCTTTCTCTGATGTTGGCTTTGTCTGAAGTTAATACAGTGTGGGCATTTCTTCTACTTCTGCTTAGTGCAAGTAAGGAGTTCTCATTTATGTACCTTTACTGTTGTCCTGGGGCTTCATATTTAGTTTCATGATGACACTTGCTATTTTCCTTGTCTACCTGTAAGTATTTAAATGCCTTCTTGCTACTATTGCTCTATTAAGTTAACCTTTATTTCAAATAAGGAATAAAAATACAAATGAATTTACATTGCCTTCATTACAGTTTTAGACTACCTTCCTTATGTTTTGTGTAGACATTTTTTAATCAATATCATTATTTTACTTACAGAGCTTTATGCTTTTGTCTTCTGTAGGGCACATGTATGTACCACCCCCAATTGTAAAGTGCTTTTACAATAGCTTGGTGTCTCATTACTCTTGCTTTTAATTAATTCAATTGCACTCAATATCTTACTCCAGGAGCCCAACCTGACAATGAACTCACTACTTGCATAGCCTGGCCTAGAACTCACCATTTCTCTCTTCTTCTTAAGCCTTTAGGGCACAGGAATGACTGGTGTGAACCCCACACCAAATCTCTCCTTCCTCCAACAAGGCGACAGTTCCTAATTCTTATAATCTTTTCAAATAGTGCCACCCCCTGATGACTAAGAATTTAAATATTTGAGCCTGGAGTGCTGATAGCTTTCTTATTCAAACCAGTACAGACTTCAATAGGAGTCAAAAACAAAAACACAAATATTACTTCATTATTATTAATTTATCTGCTTAGTTTTAAGAATTTGCTTTTCTTCATATTCTCCGTGTGTCTTGGAACTTCTTTTTAGTATCTATTAATAGTTTCTTGTCCTAGAATAGTTCTTAGGTATTTGTTTTTAATATTTTTCTGCTCTCTCCCATATTATTTGGGACTTGGAGGCCTGTGTGTGGGATGTGTATGTGGTGTGTATGTGGTGTGTGTGTGTGTGTGTGTGTGTGTGTGTGTGTGTGTGTGTGTGTGAGCACTTGTGCATGTGTGCACATGCATACAATACTTCTCACTGCTGCTTCTCAGTTCTTAGGCAGTTTGACCTGCTCCTTTTATGCATCTTTCTCCACCCTCAGGTTTATGGTTAAGTCTTGGAAGTTTCTGAATGTTCTCCCTTCGAGCCACTAATCTTTCAATAACTATAAGTTGCACCAATGAGTTGACTTATGACACTGTGCCTTTCGATATATCTTAGTGTATCCCATTCCTGTTGATTCTGTGGTACACCTCTCATCACATTTCCTATTTTACTCATTTGGACTTAGAATTGCTATACTATTTTTTCCATTAGATATTTACGTACATGCTGAAGTGTGAATGTTTGTCTTCTCTAAAATGCTTCCTTAAATTGAATTACATTTTAACAGAAATAAATTCTGGGCATAGTATTACACACCTTTTATCTCAGCACTGTGAAGGCAGAAGAGGTGTGAGGATCTCTATGAATTTAAGGGTAGAGTGGCCTACATAGCTAGATCCTGGCCAGTCAGAAGCATAAAGTGAATCCCTTTCTCAAAAAATGATGGGGGTTGCATAATTTAGGACATATGTTTTTAGGGCAAAGGACTAATCTTGTCTTTGACGCCCATCTCCTGCTACGTTAAGAGGCTACGTTCCAACTCTAAAAAGTTACAATATCCAGGAAGTTATCTGATAAGAAAATGGCTTGGACAGACATGCTGCATGTACTTTGTCCTTAGGTTTCTCAGCTCTAGAACAAAACTGGTATAGTCCTAATTACTAATTAGCTTATTCCAGGTCTAGTCTTACCTTGTATTTGCCGTTTGATTTTTACTTTTATTTATGTCTGTACTGGTTTGAATAAGAATGTCTCCCCAGCTCATGTATTTGAATTCTTAGTCATCAGGGGTGGCACTATTTGAAAAGATTATAAGGATTAGGAACTGTGGCCTTGTAGGAGAAAATGTGTCACTACGTGTGTGGGCTTTGATTGTCAAAAGCCCGTTCCAGTGCCTTTCTCTTTCCACTGCCTGTGCATCAGAAGGTAGAACTCTCACATACTTCTCCAGCACCGTGTCTGCTTGTGTTCTACCATGTTCCCTTCCATGATGATAATGGATAACTCTTAAAACTCGAAGGAAGTCCCATTTAAATGTTTTCTTTTATAGGTTTCCTGGGTCTTGGTGTCACTTCACAGCAATAGAACAGTGACTAAGATGACCTCTAAAAAATAATGGGTGCTTAGATCACTTTCCTAAGGTGGAATAATATTTCCAATTAACTAACATACCTTCTGATACTTCAGATAAACTCTTGATTTCTTAAATGACTAACACAATGCAAATGATGTGTAGAAGGATCCTGGATCCCATTGTGTAGAGAGTGATGGCAGAAATAAAAATCTGTTGAGGCAGATATGATGGCATATGTTTATTCTTCCATTTATAATTAAGGTAAGAGGAGTTTGGGCATAGCCAGAGAAATATATCAAACAAGGCATTCTGTAAACTTTCTCTATAAGAAAAATTTCAAGTATTTGCTGATAGTTGAAACCATGGATATGGCTGGAATCTGCATATAGAGATCAACTGCTTTCTATCATATGAGTATGAAACAGAAAAACACTATTTTCAGGGATATTTTAAATATTAACTCATTGGTATTAAATATGTATGATACATCAACCTGACGTTACTATCTCCGTGAGCCATGTTTTCCCTTTGTTTTTGCCATAATTTGTAAGTTTTATTGTTGAAAATTGTGGAGTCATAGGACCTCGGTGTGATGTTTCACGTTAGTCTGCCTAGGTAGTGGGTTATGGTTACTGTTTGTTGTGTCTCCACTCCCATGCTCTAGGTTATCCTCTCCTTGTGGCTCTCTGACTCCTTTTACTGTTCCCTTAGGAAAGTCTATGACTTGCAGCACTCTATTAGAATGTTCCTCTATCAGAACTGTCAATTTTGAATTTAAAGCTTATAGAATTATAGAAAGAAAAGCCCAGTCTCCAATATTCCTACTAAGCTAATCTTCCATGTAGGTGTGTTTCAGAGGTGTTACCCCTTCCCCTGTAATAGAAGATTCTCTCTTGTGTAACTCCCTTCTTACTTATCCCCCTCTCAGTCTATTTACCCCACACATTTTCCTTTCTTATAACAATCTGTATTTATTTATTTTTAGTTGCTGCACCCCATAAGCCTTGGTCTTGGGACCCTCCACAGGGAACATGTTTCAGACTATTCTTTTCCTGATGAGGATGAATAAGGCTCCTGGGACAAAAGTATAACCACAACTGTGTTCTTCAGCAGCCACACAAATGCATACTAATTTCCAGGTATCTAATAATACTTGGTCACTTGGTACTCCTATAAGTCTATGTTCTACTCCAGACAAGCCCAACACTCTAGATTTCAGTGAAGCATCTTGTCTTGTGACCTCATATTCTCTGTTACAGATGAAAAGAACACTGGCTAGAGGGTATCCATCTTTTACTTACTATAGCAAGAGGACTTATAACTGAACCCGGAAGTTCTTCTATTGACTCTAGAGATTTAAGTCATAATTGTATTTTAAAGATAACCAATACTTGGTTATGAATTTTGTATATCTCCTAAATTATCCCTTTTAGGCAAAAGTAATATTTTATAGTCTTTATGTAATTCTTCATTCCTACCCAGACATTTTGTGTAGTACTAAGGATTGAACATAGGGGCTTAAGAATGTTTGATAAGTGTTTTTATCAGAGGACATTCCTAGCTTTTTACATTTTTATCTCCAGTCAATGTCTCACTAAGGTTGCCCTTGAACTTGTGTGTTGGCAGGGTCCCTGCAGGAGTCATACAGGGAAGTAAACTGTAGTCGAGATAAAAATAAAAACCCTGTACAGATTGACTTGGTCAATCTAGATCAGATTCCTAGGAGTCAAATGCCAGGCCCTTCATTGTCAACACATTTAAAACTTAGTCCAACTTGGGAAAAGGTTTCCAGGCAACCATCAGTCCAATTCTAGGTCCTAAATAAAGCTTAAGGTGTGACTACATAGAAACTTCTTTTACAAAGTACATGTGAGTATCAGTGTGGGTTCTATAACTAAGAGGTCTTGAATCTAATGTGGTCTCTGACTGATAGCATATTGTTTAGCAGGCAATAGAAATATTTGGTACATCTACCCTAAGGATAATTAAGGATTTAGGGAGGGATGAGTCTGGAATACTCACTCTGGGGAATTTGAATTATCCCTTAAGAGAGCAAAAAGGTCACCAGGTTGTTAGAAACCTCCCTTTTCAGCTGTCTGGATGTAATGCAGGTATTTGGTTTTATCTCATCCACTGAGGAGACACCTCTGTGTGATTAACACTCCTGATTCTCTCAGAGCTTCTCTGTTACTGCAAGGATCTCTGTGTCCCAAACATCTGCCTCTGTTTCCCAAGTAGCTGAGATTACAGGACAAGACTCACTCTCAGTAGGATCCTTCCTTTTCCCTTTTGGCATTTCAGGCTGATGTTTAAAATAAGCTAGGTTCACAGTGATTATTTTGCATTAAAAGATGCTAATGTTTAAAATAAGCTAGGTTCACTGGAAAAAATATTGCTTAAAAAGATTTTGGGTCAGTTCTTCCCCCCAAATTTGAATGAATTTATACATATATTTTGCTCACTTTGCATGACATAGTCTATGCAGATCTGTTATTTCGCTTTTGTTTATAATGATAATCTTCATATTTTGTAAACTTTTATTATTTTTCTAATTGTTTCCCCAGCTATTGAGAGAAGAACTTGGAGTTCCAGATGAGATGCAGGACAAGTCCATGTATTTTAGACTGTATTATATATCATTTATATAGGAATTTTTGGTTATTTTCATGAATTGACCTAAAGATAGTCATTTGCTTTTGGTATTATCCTTTGTTCTGTTTATTGGACATAACTTACGTATATCTAGTGTATACCTAAAGTAACTTATTAGTGCTTCATATGACTTTGTGTTCATCAAAACAGCAGTTAAAAAAAAAACTCCAGCTAAGATCTAAATCTTCATCTCTTAATGACAGTGCTTATAATATTTACATTGCATGTAATTTTATGTAGCACAATATAATTGTATTTTGCTACTCATTTACTGCTTTCTAATCTGCTTCTGTCCCCTGAGAGGGTAGCCTTGCATTGGTGTGCATCTCCGTATTCATATGAATGTGTGAATATTTGTGAAGAGTGCAAACATCTGTGTGTACATACATATGGAGGACAAAGACTGGCATTAGGTGTCTTCAATGGTCACACTACCTCCATTTTATCTCACTGATCCTGGAGCTCATCTGATTAGCTTAGCTGCTCAGTGAGCCCCAGAATTCATCCTACCTTCACCTTTCTAGCACTGGGATTGAAAATGCACATCATTATACCTGGCTTTTATGTGGCTGCTAGGGATCCATACTCTGGTCCACTTTACTCATTGAGCCACTTCTCAATTTCTCTTTTCTGTTTTGATTAATTTGAATTCTAGTTTTCTTGTGTAATATCTTCCTTGTGCTGCCTTATGGCTTTAGATGGTGCTTTAGATGTTTTCAACATCTAATTGTTACTTATTTAATTTACCAAAACTTTTGATCTAATCACAATATTTAATTTCATAATTAATATCCTGTGCTAATTTTTCCTCTGTCAACTTGACAAAGCTATAATCATCTGGAAAGAAGGACCCTCAACTGAGAAGATGACTTCATTAGGTCTCCCTAAAGCTAAGTCTCTGGGGCATTTTCTTGATTGATAGTTTACACAGGAGAACCCAACACTATTTGGGTGGTGCCATCACTGGGAAGGTGGTCCTTAATTTTATAACAAAACAATAACAATCACAGAAACAGCAACAACAATAAAAACAAGCTTAGAGAGTTATGGGATGCAAGCCAGTTAAGCAGCATCCCTCTGTGGTCTTTGCCTCAGTTCCTGCCTCCAAGTTCCTGCCCGCCAGAGTTTCTAACTTAGCTTTCTGTTAAGACAGACTACAAGCTGTGACATGAAATAAATATTTTCCCCCAAGTTGCCTTTATCATGACATTCTTATCAAAGCAATAGAGAACAAACTAAGACAAATACTTAAACGTGTAGGTTTCTTATTTCTTGTATCTCTCATTCTCTTTGGTTATTGTGTCTTATAGATGTTTTATATCTATCGCTGTGGTATCATATTTTTAAGTTTAAAGGTATGGATTATGACATACGTAGAGGCAAACCTATTTTTATGAAATCTAGCAACATGATCAGTGACATAATGTTATCTATCTCAGTGCTTCTCTCCATTGGTTAGAACATCGAACTAGGGTATACTAGGATATAGCTTGCTAGTTAATTTTAATAATACGAGAAAATATTTTGAATTGGAGGCCCAATGTGTTGGAGTGAACCTCCAGAGTTTATTGTACACAACTGGATCTTTGACAAACTCATGGCCCTTCTCTAACCCCTGGCAAACTCCATTCCATTCTGCTTCTTTGACTATTTTAAATCTTACGTATGAGTAAGCTCTTATTACACCCATCTCTCTCTATGCAATCCTCAGGTTCATCGATGTTGCACAGGGCAGAATTTCCTTCTTTTAATTCATGGATAATATTCTACTTGGCGCATTTGATTTCCTTTCTTTGTCCATCAGTGGGCGTTTAACATATTGTTCCCATATTTTGAGAGTTGTGAACTAGTCTATCTGAGACATGGAGAATATATACCTCTTCAAGATGCAGATTCCCATTTCTTTTGCCATGAATGTGATTTCTGGGTTACATAATGTTACTGCCTGTAGTTTTGTGAGGAAGCCATTATTTTCCATGATAACATTTTCATAGCTATAACCTTCATAGTTGGTTGATATAGAGCTATAGTTGATTGAATTTCCTAAGCTATGTTTTTACCTTTCAGATTCTTTTTTGTTTTACCCAGTGGTCCACTAGGCTGGGAATACTTGTGTCATCTCCATTCAATGCCAGAGCCACTGAAGAAGCAATGCTCTACCATGGAGAGCTCCATGCAGATGCTCTTTTCTCAAATCTATGTACGCATGGGAAAAGAAATCACTGCACACCTCCTGTACAGTTGTTTGTCTATTTCATAATTATATCAGCTCCCTAAAGATTGAGCTTTGAATTCCATCCACTGGAAATTGTCCTTACAGCATGTATTTGGTAGCTTGACTCAGTAATTTATCAGCAGTCATAATCCCTTTGCTTGTCATTCACTCATCTTGTGGATATGAGGAAGTTAAGTAATGATGAAAAGTTCCCCAAAGTCACATGATTCTAATCTTTCTACTTTATTATATCCCTAAAAGGTTTTCTCAAGAGACATATATAACTACCAAAAACATGTTCACCCTGATTTAATATATTTGGGGCAGAGAAAAGCCATGTTTGTTCAAGCCATAGTGGGATTAATTAAGACATGAGTTGAGCTCCCCCCCCCCCAGTGGATTAATTTTCTACCTTGTAAAGCCCTCTCTCTATCACTCAGTGAGACTCAATTCTGTATTTGTCCTGGACTTTTTGTATGCTCTCTTTTCATGTTGTGTCTTCGTCTTTTATCTCTTAAGCTGTCCTCCTTCTTCTGCAAATTTCAGATCAAAAGGTTCTGATCTAGCTTAAAAAATTATCTGCCTAATGTCATTCGTCCTGTGTCTTCTGAGATGTGCTTTTTTCATGCCAAGAAGAAGCAACCAAGAGTTTGGAATACTAATATCCATAGCATTTCCAACATGTTTCAATACAGAATTTCCACAAGTGTTTGCTATTGTGGACTCTATCAGGAAAGTAGCTTCTTTTCTAAGTACAATTTTAATAAGCATTTTGAATCCCAGTTGACCTTGTCAATTCTGTCATTTATATAACTGCACAAATTCTATAACAAAAACATACAATTTCTTAGAATTCATAGGAAGTGAAAAGAACTTCAAAAGTCTCTCTAAAGATTCTGGTGTACCAAGAGTAATCCAAAAGTTTACTGAGACAGTGGGCAGGGTGCTCACTGGAGCCAAGGTAAAAACTGCAGTGCCAACAAGGCATTCTAGGCACTTGTACCACCACTTAAGTGAGCTTCTGTGTAATTCTTCCTGGAGGAAAGAGATGTTTCCATGCAAAAAACTTAGAGGTGTTATCAAAACTGGAGTTCCACACCTCTTGAGTGCAGATTGGCCATGAAAATCACTGCTGCAAAATATTACAAGGCAAATACACAATTGAGGATGGAAATAGCATGAAAGATAATCACATTAGTAAGCTGTGTGGCGTCAATATGATGATTATTGGGATGCCTATATCCCTATAATAAAAATTAAAATTTGAAATATGTATTGTGCTGCTTTTTTTTAGTTCAGATTAATATGTTGAAGCTTGTATTCTTTGTGCTACATGGCCATGCAGAGTTGAGATATTGCACATAATAACTTAGTCAGTATTAAATTTAATTATGTGAACTAATAGTAGTATTTGAATATTTGTACTCACTTCTACTTGCTTTACTTGGTTTGGATTGAAGGTAACAGTAATAACGAATATTTATTTGAGTTTATTATAAGTCACTTGACTTTGATTCTAGGGTATAAAGGATGCTAGGAAAGATGTTATCTTTCAGATGATAATCTCTCATGTGACATGCAAGGACAGCCACATCTAGTCCACTGAAAGATTTTAGGTATTTTCTGTCCAACAATAAAGCAAAGGTCATTTGCAAGCTTGTTGGGTTTATTAGTTTTTATTTCCTGTTTCTCCATTACAGTTAGTTTATCATCCTTAGCATGCTGTCCATCTTACACAACTAATAGTAATCAGGTCCTTTAACTAAGTCGATGGCTAGTTTTGCCAGATATTGCACATATGTCATTTTCTGTCTATGTATTTACTTCCACTAAACCATAATTATACAACTATAGAATAAAGTAAACCTCATAGAAAATATGTTTGTTATGAAGCTAGTAAAAAACCAGTCAACTTAGTATGTTTCCTTGTGTTATTGATCTCAAACTTATGTTTTCTTATCATGTCAGATCCTTGTGAGAGCCACCAATCATGAGAGGACAGAGAAATTATGACCAATCTTTAGGAGTGGTTACTAGCTCAGCAATTGACAAGACTGTCTTGAAGCATTTGATATACTACTATATTATTTGACTTCTTAATAATTACACTTGTTATGCTTTATGAAATAATTATTCCTTTTTATGCTAAAAACTTCCAGTGTCTAATATCCACTTATTAGTGAGTATATACCATGCACGTCCTTTTGGGTCTGAGTTGAGTTATCTCATTCAGGACAATATTTTCTAGTTCCATTCATTTGCCTGCAAAACTCAGGATGTCCTCATTTTTAAAAACCGAGTAGTGTTCCATTGTAAATGAGCCACATTTTCTGTATCCATTCTTCTGTCATGGTACATCTGTGTTGTTTCCAGCTTCTGGCCACTATGAACACAGTGGAACACACCCCTGTGGCATGGTGGGGCATCTTATGTGTATATGCCCAAGAATAGTATAGCTGGGTCTTCAGGTAGATCTAATTTTAATTTTCTGAGGGACCTCCAGAAGGCCAGCAGTCTCATCTGACCTGGACCCCCTAGAGCTCTCAGACACTAAGCCACCAACCAGACAGCACACACCAGCTGATATGACGTTCCTGACATATAACACGGCAGATGACTGCCTGGTCATAGTGAGAAAAGATGCACCTAACCCTTGAGAGACTTGAGGCTCCAGGAAATGGTGAGGTCTGGTGATGTGGGGTTGGGAGTTGGGGGCATCCTCTTGTAGACAGAGGGGGCTAAATGAGGATGTGTGGGATGGGAAGCAGTCAGGGGCAAACCAGGAGGGGAATGAAGACTGGACTGTAAAAATGAATTAAAAATTTTTTTTAAAAAAAAACCCTTTCATTGTATAAATATATCACGTTATGCACGCACTAATTCGTTGATAGGAACATGGTTTGTTTTCCCCTTTTGCTATTGTAAAAAAGGATACCCTCAATATTCATAAAGAAGTGTTTATACAAGTAGCCTTAGCTATTATTTTTGGAATGTCTATGTACTACGAGGATTGTGGTTCTGATGATAATCTGTTTACATTTTTATGAACACCCAAACTGTCTTACTCACAACGTCACAACTGGTTCTTCCCTTTTATGCCACTGAGCTATCTTTCTCCTCCTACACAACTAGGAGGCAACTGCAGTGTTGTGTAAAGAACTCTGGACGTGGGGATCAGCTCTGACTTTTCCTGAGATTTGGGCAAATCATTAGTTGTCAGAACCTCAGGTTCTTTTTCCTGCAAACTAAGATAATCATTGCTTCACAGAATGTGGCGAAGACTAAATGCACAAAGTATATGAAAGTGTCTGGACATTGTAAATACCTGGATATCCTTCTAAATACAATCTGGGCAGAGGCAGTCATTTCTGTGAGACAAATTTGGATGCTGTCGCACTTTAAACGACTTTCTCATGTACTTCGCTTGCACTGCATTCATTTACTAACACATAACCACACAATTACAACTATATCCAGATCTGAGAAAGAAAGACAGACATGAAGAAGATGACACCAGCTTTATAGTAAGTCAACTTTGTTTCCTCAGGGCACGAAATATTAGAGATTTGCTTCATGACTTTACAGATTCTGAGCAATAAGTATATGCTTTTGAGAAATTCCACTTGATATTTCTAAAATCATCATAAACCCTTAGCTCAGAATCTTTGATGATAAGATCCTGATTCCAGTAGATGGGAAATCCAGAACCCCTGTTCCCCAGTTCTCACTGACTGACACATGTTCCTTGTAGTCTCTGGTTTGTTCTATTAGAGTGAGCCTTCTCTCCAACTCATTCTTTAAATTTCTTTCTTCTGGAAATTTTCACAGCCATCAATATAAGTAATTTCATAAGTAATATTGATTGTCAATGTATATCACAACAGAGAACTTGCCGATTAAAAAAATCCAACATAACATAGGTCCTATACTCATTTACCATTTTCCATTCCTGTTACTGAAACAATTGTGTTTACAAATACTTAATATCCTGTGTGATAAATACTTTAATTTGCATTTTCATTTTGGAGACATTATATTTATTCACTAGAATTTAAATTTCTTAAGGCAAAGCCTAGGTTTTTTTTTTTTTTTTTTTTTTGCTCATTGATCTCTATCCAGTACCTAAAATATTAAATGGAATATTGCATCTTAGTAAATATTTCTATAAAAATGATCTTTAATGCAATTGCTAATATTGTAAATAATTAAGTTATTTTTTCATAGCCTTCATACTCATTATGCACAAATAAATTGCGCACTGAAGCAAAATTAAAACTTTTGTCAAGTTGCCCCCTTTTGTCCCCATGAAATATGAGAAGTGTAAAGATAGAACACATGTTAATGTAGGTTATAAACTCCCACAGGCTGAGAGTATGTCTTTTACATTTGGTATAGGAAATAGCCTATTATGAGTGCTGCATTAATATGCATCAGGTCTGATTTAAAATGCATGGTGTTTTGCACTGGTATTCAGCCAACATCTATATTCAATTAAATAATCATTACAGTTGCCTGCATTTGTGCATTACACTAATGGCCAGGGCTCTCCTACTTGTCAGGACTGGATTTTAATCTGGGAGATTATAGGTGACATCCAAAGTCTGGGTGAAATTGGAGAAATTTGAAATTCTGTCCTCATAAGGCAGTATATTGAAAGGGGAGAGTCAACTCATTTGAGTACCTAATTTAAAAATCTTGTGCACATCAAAAGAAAACAAAGGAGTCCAGTGCTGCTGTTGAGCTATGGGGCTGAGTTGGAGAACAGGTTTGCATTCAGGCTAGCTGCAAAATGTGTCACTTTCCCCCAGAGTTGAATCTACAGGGAACATTTTATTCTGCAGCTAATTCACCTGCTCTGCCAGGTGTCCTCACCCACCATATGTATAAATATTTGTCTCAGTTCTTCCTTTTTTTAGGTCTCTGTTTTGGTGTGTATTAGAAGAACCAGAGCCAGTTTGCCAGGGAACAGCCTAGTCTCTGGCTTTCTCTCGGCTGCTGATGAATTAGGTCCCTTTCTATGGTCCCTCTTGTACTTGGTTGGTATAAGACAGATTTCCCTGAGCTAAATGCAGCCCCAGTGCATTAAACAGTAAAAGGAAATCTAACCTATTATTTTTCCAGGAGTCTCAGGTTGCATATGTGTGTGAGCATCTTTTCCACATACTTCTTCCTATGGGAATCACTTCGTGCTCACATTTTTTTTTTTTAATGTAATGACAAGACAAGGTTATTGGCCTTACAGTCAGACAGACTTGGACTTGAATTTCACCCTTTTCACTCCATAGCACTGCCAAATCAAGCCAATTCCTTGGTCTTTTCAGACCTCTGCTACTCTGTGAGGTATATGCATGAAATTTCTTCTGTATGAGTTTTGGAGGCCTTCTCTGCTGTGGCATTTATAATAGGTGTTTTTCAGTTTCTCTGCAGGTTGTGGACTTTTGTGATTTTGTGAGATGTACAATTACATGCAAAGAGTCACAGCAAATGATTTCAGGTAGAGCAATGCCATTGTTACCTGGGCAGGCATTTAGCATCTCTTAAAGAACTCATGGGGTAGCACGTATTGTGCCTCTGCCTTCTTTGAATGAGAAGAAGCACTTTTGACTTTGCATCTTCCTGATTAACTATATCTAATATTAACTCATTCATAAATATTTCCTAGAATTAAATTCACAGTTCCAATGTAGGGCTCCCTTTTCTTTCTCTTTTCACCCTGCTTTGCTACCTTTATGATTTTTCAGTGTAATACAAATTTTCTTGAATATATATATATATATATATATATATATATATATATATATATATAT
>JANHMN010000003.1:66141701-66162585 GCA_030674055.1 Rhabdomys pumilio | reverse complement strand
ATATATATATATATATATATATATATATATATATATATATATATATCTCCACTCAACCATCCTAAGGCCACCTTGGCAGCCCCTTAACATTAACTGTGTTCTCCCCACAGAGATAGACTGTAAGCCTCTCTGGGATTCTGCACCTCCCTGCTTTTTGATTCCCATTTGCCTGTGTTAATTGTGCTTAGATATCTGTGAGGTCATGCCAGTGTCCTGTGGTCTTACAATATTCATCTTATTCTATTAAGGGAGAGAAATGGACAGCTGTGTAGAATGTTTTAATTCTACCAATAGGCTCACCTTTCAGGTAACTTTACTTAAACAAGGAAACCCCTTGCAGAACCATGCAAAACAATAAGCATCTGGAAGCTGAGGTAATTCAACGGTCCCTGTGATGGTAACACACTTTATTTATATAGCCAAATTATAAAAAGAAATATATTTGAATCTTGTAAACCCATCTGTTCAAACTGGATCCAATACAGCTAACTTGATGTAGTCTTACATTAGTGGACGTTAGAACATATAGGTTTATGGATAGAAATTAAGATGTTATTAATGAAATAATTTATCCAACTGCCTAATTGTGTTTGTGATACAACACTCAGGGTTAAACAGAGATAAAACTTTGGGCTAGAAATCAAACACCCATTCATTCCCAGTTCTCAAAAGTCTCTAGCTGGAAACACGCAGGCCACTGCCTGTACTCTGGCTTACTAAGACGCGTTGGCCTCGAGTGTTTTATTTCTATTTTCAGATTTAGATGTCCTTTGTTGCCAGGTTTAAAATGGAGGAAGAATAAATCAATCCTCTGGCACAAAAACAGAAACATTTGGTCTTCTGTAATGCTCAGTTCATAACCTAATGTGGCAGCTCACAGAGAAGCTGTCAGATCTGCAATCCTAATTGCTCCAAGTTGCCTCCCATGTGTCCACACAAAATGGTCAGGACTCTGAGCATTGACAACTCACCCTCCATATTCCATGATTCTGCACAGACTCGGCATCTGCAGTATTTTACCCCAGACTCTGGGGGTAGGTTTTATAGTGGGATCTATTAATTCTGGTCAGAATAAAAGCTGATCTAATCTGAGGCTATCCCAATGGATATAGAGATAAGCATAAAATTATGTATGGCATTAGTGGTTATTAAGCCACATGGTGGCATGAATTAAAAAAAATTGTTCATAAATAGTAAATTCACTGAGAATGCCAATCCCAAACTTAAGAACCCCATTACACATCTTATGTATAAAAACAAACTAAAAGTCAGGGACAAAGAGCAAAAAGAGATGTTCTCACTAAAATGTACCCAGTGCTTGCTGAGTATAGAATCTTATTCTGCTTTGTAAAATTCATAATGAGTTTATACATGTGCATATACATGTGTATACACATATATGTATATAATATGATACCACTGTTTAATATAAATATGCATATTGAAATGATCAAAACATGCTTGCTAAACTGAAGATATGTCATGTGCAACAAGTCTTCTATAATTTTATCTAACTGTAATCAATAGGATTGTAATAATAATTGGTATGACCACTGGAAGTAAGGAAGAAACTTTTCCAAATCTATTGTTAATTGGTTACACATTTGAAATTTATTGCAGAAAGTTGGGACTTAATAACAGTTATACATTTGAAAAATCTGGTCAGATGTTTGTCAAATTTCATTTTCTAATCAATGGCTGATCATTTATTGGCAGTAATAGTCAGTGCATAGCCTTCAAAACAGGATACCATGTTAATAAACTCAGTAGTTCTAGTTATGATTTCCTGTGCCTTGATGCCACTGTCAACTCCTTTCCAGCCTCTTTCTTCCTTACTTCTGAAGCTTAATCATTGCTAAAAGAGAAATATTCTTCATCAGATGTTATACTCACTGAAGAAAGAAAATTTGCTCTCAGACAGGAGAATTTCTTCTTCTGGGAATCGGGAACAGGGGAAACTCCAAAGTGAGCTTGTGGCTAATGTGATGGGGTCTCATCACTTCATAGGTACATGATGGAAGTCAGCTCAATAACCTCCATACTATCCCTTTGGCTGAACCACTCTATTTTCATGGTAGAAGAAAGGTCCAAACATTTTTTGAATCTCCAAGGATCACAAATAATTCTGTAGCCCACAAGAAGAAAGGGATTTGTCTTTTATCTCCGCATTTCCAGAATCTGGTATAGTCTGTGGCCCAAATGGATGTTCAATAGCCATTTGTAGTAAAGGAGATCAATGGATTAAGATTCTTGTCTGCTTTACATACGCAAAGGTGCAAGAATCTATCTCAAAAGTCTGGGAATACTAAAGATTCTATGATTATAAGACCACTTGATTTTCAGGATGGTATAAACTGTAGGTGTTTTCTGAGAACAGGTACACGAGTACTGTGACTGTTTTTTGTATGATCTTGCTGGAAACAGATGGACCTGAGATGAATGAGTGTCCATATTTATTGTCATCATTATTGTCTAAAATCCACATCAATTTATAGCTGGGTTAACTAGATCTTTAATAGACCAACAAATAGACAACTCTAGCTAAGTATAAGGTGGGTATCTAAAAACATTTCAAGGATCTGCTGTCCTACATCGACTTTTGGTTTATCTAGGATCTGTGAGGAGCATCAGACATCATGCATGGCCTCTGCATAAAAGTCTTAAAATGCTGCGACATTAGTCACTTGCTTATAATTAGACTAGGTTGCCATTTCACCAAGCTTTCATTTACAGGAGAAAGTGCAAATTCCATTTCCCTTGAACTTTAGCTACTTCCAACTTTTTTTCTTTGTTCTTTTCTTTAAAGCTTTGCAGCAAATGCATCCCCATATGCTTATATTAGTTAATCTAGTATTAAACATATTGGCTGTGCAAAATGTTGGCACCCACTAATAAATGTTTTCATTTTTTCATTCTCTCTCTCTCTCTTTTTAACTTTAGATTCTTCCTTTGACTACACAAGCAACAGCTGTCTAGCTGCCTGCACAAGACTGGACCTACCGCCTCTACAGAAATCTAGGTCAAAACACTTGGAAGGCATGAATATCAAACAGAGTTTTCAAAACAGCAAATGAATACATCTTTAACTGGTGACATTTTCCTGGAGCATATGGCTGAAGCTCAGGGGACTGAATGCTTTTTTGATGAATATGTTCCAGCAGAAACTAAGGGACGGCAGTAGGCTCTCGCCACCTTCTGTTTTGCCTTATGAAATGATAATGCAAGCTCATGGATAGATAGAGCGATCACAGGGCTTTTACCTCCGACAGCCTAAGGAAGTGCTTTCCCTCGTGAGCGAGTTTCTTTGTCTTTAGTAGGATTTATATTTGTACATAGTTATCAAGTCAATAGAACAGAACAGTTTTTTCCCCCTAGGGTAGAATTTGATTGGTTGAAAAATGTAAAAGTATTGAACTGGGAAGCAGTAAGAAACTCTGAAGTTGATATCTGTGTGAATAAGTTATGGCCACAGCTGAGAAATGCTATTCCTAATCCTGTCTCAATGTCAATATCAAGGGGCTAGATAATCATTTAGCATGGTGTAACAGAAATAAAAGCCTTGGGATGATTGGAGGTTCTCTCCTGGATCAGAAACTCACCACCAATGATTCTAATGTGACTCTGACATGTTCCGTTACTGCCATGACTTTGTTGACCCCAGGCCTAATGAAGCCACAGGGCTGCAACGATTTCAAGGCCTTTTACTGATTCTAAAGTTCCAGGTTTGCATGAGTTTATGAAACCTGTTTATTCTTAGTTGCATCATGCTTAGAATCATACAACTCGAAACGATGGGAGTGGACTTGGATGGTTTTGAGTGGCTTCATAGTCACTCATTTCTTTAAAAGAAAAATTCTGAAGAGCATTTTCTACTTCACATTCAAGAAAAGCAAAGCAGAAGGAAGAAGCGGGGCATCCTTTGGGCTCCCCCTTCAATATCAGTCCAGCAATCACTGGTTTAGGACACAGACGCACACAACTAAGCTGAGTTATGGTGGACAGAAGGCTACATTTCTGTTCATATCCAGCTAATGAATTTTATCAGACTGAGGATATGTTAGTGGCAGCTTATTCTTTACACCTGATCTTCTGTGTTTGGATGTTGTTTGAGTAGAATTTGTGATTGTTCCAGGAACTCACCAACACAACATTTTGACAGGAACATGCAATCTTCTTCCTTGACTTAAATAGTTCCTTGAAATTATGTCTAGAAAAATGCATTCACACAAAAGCAAATACTCTCTCCTAAGAGAGCTGTTCTTTTTTGTGGTTTTTCTCCTCAGAAGCCACCACCATTTCCAGGTGCAGAGTACTACACTCAGAATTGTAAATATGTGTTCTCACTGGTGTGTAGAAGTATGTCCATGTTTTTCCATCACAGGGAAGTGACTGAGTATAACATATTCACAACTATATTTCCTTTTCAACATACTAAATCTCCTATAATGTCATGGGCATGTGCAATGTGAACAGTTCTGTTTCTTGTTCAGAGAAATGAATCTAGGATCTTGTGCATACGTGGTCTACCAACTACCTATTAACCACCAATTTTCCTTTTTTTTGAAATTATATTATTATGACCTAATTCACCTTGCCAAAAACTTTCCCTTCCAAAGTAACCATTCTTGCTCACTTTAAAACTCATAGTCTCATTTTTCCGGTGTTTATGTATAGTGTGCATCTTTTAAAAAAAAATCTCACATGATCATCTTAAAAGACATTTACTTAGATTTTCTTTCTTTTTTTTTTTTTTTTGCTCTTTTCACTGACAAAGTATAAATGAATGATCATGTATCTATGCATTTATGCACAGATGTAAAACCATCTAAGGGTCAATATCCTAGTCATAAACTTTGATAAGTATATATTTAATCTAAGTAAATATGTCAAAATAATCTTCAACTATAGTTATTATTTGAAGTTTTTAAAAAGTATGCCTGAAGTTGAACATCTTTTTATATGTTTAAAAATGTCTTTTATGCAAAAAACTCTGTTCATATCCTATGTCCATAAATGGAGCAGGGACAACTTAGTAGCCATCTGGAAAATAAAACAAAATTGTATTTTATTCTATTTCCAACACCAAAATAAACTCCAGATGGACTAAAGACTTTATGCTAAAAATAAGTGCATTTTAGTACTATTAGAAAACATGAGCAGAGATCTTTTTGTAAGGAATCCAGAACTGAGGAGGATCTCTGTAAACAAAATACAAAACTCAGGTCCTGAGACGTTCAAGGTGCATGTGTTACTAACTGAGTACATATTTAAACAATTAAAAATGGGTGGTATATTGAAATGAATGAACATGACACATTTGGCAAGGGTTGATTGCTTGGAGTGGTTTATGGCAGACGCTGTTTCATGCTCAGTCTGTGGAACGTTAAGGAGCTAGCTACTGATCTCACCCCAGCTAGCATAACTCCCATAGGCTACAACATCAGAGTTTATTTAAAACTATCAATGGACTGGGAACACAAAGAAGCTGAAGGAAATCAATTCTAGAAAGTGAAGATCCTGTCTTAAGTCAGAGTGGAACCAGAGTTGTTAGGAAAACACAGGTGGAAAGAGGAGAAGTCAGTATTATCTTTCCAGGTCTGCGTCAGACTTCCTGGACTAGCATAACCCAAAGGAAGTCCAAAGGAGATAATTGGCCCACGCTCCTCATCATCCCCAGGCCTTCACTGATGTCTTGTCTATTTGGGAGTGGTTTTCAGAAGTTACTGGTAACCCCATAACTCTGCTGATCAGAAGAGAAATCTACACTCTGCTTACGTGCAACCCTTCCTGAAAGCCGACATCCACTGCACACAGAGAAGCAAAACCATCTCAGTAAATACTGTAGCATTTCCCTTGTTTTGAACTTTATAGAGTTTATTACTCTGTATGTGTTCTTCTCAGTCTTCAATTTCCATCTAATTTATATTGATAATCATTCATAATGTTGAATGTGACTGTGTTTCATTTTTTTTAGTTTCTTTTCATTTTTGTTTTCTTGCTCCAATCCTTTTTTTTTCTCACTGTAACACAATGCTTTTATTCTCTGGTCTAAGAATGATTGTACTATTTTCAGGAAACTAAAGAGCTTTAGTGATCTTTCTTGTGCATGGCTTCTGATAGGTAGATAGAAAAGTTTCCGTTGTATACTTGTATACATAGGCAAGATGTTTCACGGGATACAAAACTTTAACTTTGCAACATGAAATATACATATTCATATGTACACATACATATGCATATACATGCACATGCTCATACACATATACATCATATACATACACACATACACATATACATACACACATATACATACACATACACACATACACATATACATACACATACACACATATACATACACATATATATACACATACACACATACACATACACACACACACATATATATATGTATATACATGTATATATTCATATAATAGGTTGTAACAACTAACACTAGCAACAGCAAAGGGAGACAGGCCTTATAAAGCCTTAGTCTTTACCAAAAATCTCTAACTTTTAATGAATGAATCATTTTAAGGAAATGGCTTGATTTTCTCTGGACTTTCAGTCTTATAGTTATTGATGATGTTTAGTAGATGAATAAGATTTTGTTATCAGTGAACTGGAAAACCAACTCAGTCCTGGAGCTTGGGTTGGATCCAAGGTGTCTTGGGTTAGATCACCTCTACAGACAAAGAAATGGAAAGGTCAATCAAGTTCTTAATAAAATAAATACACGCCACAGTACTTTGCATGGGTATGAGAGAACACTGGGTGAGAACTAATTGCCTTGGTCTTCTAGCATATTTGAAGTTTACTTTCCTTTACTGAAAACTGAGGTGGAGTCGAGGTGACATAAAGGATGATCCATTTAGAGTGACAAACTTGTTGACTTTTTCTGGGCCTTTTGCAGGTAAATCTGTGTGAAGAACATGCGTGTTTTGTGCATTCTCATTTACCCATCTATGAGTGGTCATGCAATACTCAAAAGCACAATGGGTAGAATCAGAGTATGTGTCTTCCACAGGTATAAATAGTCAAGAACATTACAGTTGACTGCTCATTAACTTTGTGGTCAAGGATCACCTTCCTGGGGGTTTCCATTTCCTATAAAAGGCACACACTTGAACATCTGCTCCTTCTTGTCCTGGTTTTTGAAATTCCTGTTGTTTTTCAGCATTTTCTCTTCAATGAGAAAGGAGTTTAAGTCTTTTTCCAGGAGTTTCATTTCTTTATTAATTTTCCTCATCACCTAGTAGCCTCACACACATTGATCACACATAGAATAAGAATATATGATATTCTTATTTTTTATTTTACTTTGATAATCCATTTGCCTGTCTAGTAAGAGCACAGTGTTTTAATTACTAGAGCTTGGGCCTTTATCTTTTCATCTTTACCAGGAGAGGTTTTCATCTTTTCTATGTCAGAAGTGTATCACAGTGGACAGTTCTTCATTTTCTTCATATAGACTTTTAAAAACATTATTTGGTTCCTTTTTTTTTAAAGTCAACCATTAATTAGGATGGGGATTTGTTAGATGTACAGATCAATTTAAAAAGATTTGATATCTTCAGTGGGTTTTTTTATTTTTCACAAATATGTAGCATTACTGTGTTTATTTATAGCTTTTGATAACCTATAATAAAAGTTTAAAATTTAAAAAAAATTAAACATGCCTTTTTCATGCATTGGTTAGATTTATGATGGTAGTTTAATAATTGGGTTGCTGCCACAAATAGTGTTGTTTAAGAAAAAATACAAAGATGGAGTAAGGAGAGGAGAAGATGAAGCAGATAAGAAGCTAGGTAATGAGAGAAAGAAAGAGAGAGAAAGAGAGAGGGGGCATGGAGGCAGAAGTTCATGTGTCTCCACCAGTCAAAGATAGTTTACATATCTAGGTTGGGTATTGGGTTACACTTCTGATTGAGCATTACCATACGTATAAAGCCTTTGATTAACATTTTTAAAAAATTGTATAAAAGCAAAATGGAAAAGGGGGCACGGGATAGGGGTTTTCTAGGGAGGGGAAATGGGGAAAGGGGATGGCATCTGAAATGTAAATAAAATATCCAAAAAAAAAAAAAAAAACTTTCTAGCTGCTCATTGCAGTAAACACACAATTGGCTGTTGAAATGTAGACATTTTGTCTGATTCTTCATAACTTGGTGATATTTTAAGAGTATTTATATAGACTATCATACCAACTGCAAAGCATGCTGTCTTTTGTCCTGCTTTCTCTTTTCAGTGTTGATAAAATGGAAGTACGAAGATGCCCCAAATGTAATTTGAAGAGGGGGGAAATTTCTGAAGGTAGTTTATTATCAAGCACATGGCAATTTTATACCATCAAATAGGTGTGCAAATCTTAATTCCATCCTGGCTCCTAGAATGTCATCCCATTCTGTCTGCATATCTGGCCCATCAAGGGCTAGCCAGTAGTTACCTCTACTTGTGGACCACTCCTGTCGCAAGTCTTTTCTTGAAAGGCTACCTCTCTTGTGCCTTTCCTTTTCAGATTTTCTTTCTAAAGTCTCTGTTCTTATAGATATTCTGATCATTTTCTCTACAGATACCTGGTGTTGCTAAACACTGAGGCTATTTGGGTGTTTCTTCAGGACATGTTTTTTTCTAGCTAGTGACACACACTAGAGCTCCACACTTGGATATTAATCAGTAAGGTATTCTAAATTTGATCTTCAGGAAAAGACCCCAGAATCCACTCAAAGTCACTGTATTGATTACCTGTCTCGCTGCTTCAACAAAATACTCACAAAACAAATTAAAGAAGGAGGGGTTGTCTTGGCCTACAGTTGCAGAGGATATAGTCTATCTTGGCAGGGAAGACAAAGCAGAAAGAACAGGAGAAATCTGAAAATATTGAGATTCAAAGGATGGTGAGAAATGGGATTTAGTTTGTTTCACCTTTGTATGGATATAAATACATCCCATAGGACGGTGTTGTTCACATTAAGGATGGATCTTCCCCTACTCAAGTTATTTACAAGCACTACCAGAGGCTTGCTTCTTCAGTAATTCTACATCTCCTTAGATTGTAATCAGCACCAACCATCAAACAATCAGCTTCCCAAGAGAAAATATGCCAGGAAAAAGAGGTCTCCTTGTCTCTATAATGACTGTTGACAGTATGTGCTCCGAGTATGTATGTGGAAATGTGTGTATGAATGCACTAGTGTCTGTGTCTCTGTGTGTCTGTGTGTGTGCTCATGAGAGAAATCACCACAAACACCTCACTCTATACTTGGAAGGCAGAAGAGCCAGTAAGTTCATGATTGCCTGCAAAATTCTTCACATTCCTCATCATCCAATCAACAAGTAACTTCTCCCTTCTCTACAAAACAGCTGGAAAGACAAAAGTTTCCCTTGGGGGGGGAACCTTGAACGGTTTCCCTAAAACAACTCTTTATTTTGAATAATCCTGGTGCTACAGTTTCACCACCTCTGCCAGTTCAGCAGAGAACATTCACTCAGCATCACTGAAATCCGTACTGGCTCAATAAGACCGTTTTTTCCTGAGGTCTTTAGGATGTTGTTGTTGTTGATCATGTTGTTGTTGTTGTTTAATAAAGCCCTTGATTTCTACACTTTCCTTATTAGTGTCTCAAATATCATATTGAATAGAAATAATATTGACTATTTCATCATTCTGCTAGGGATGTTCTCACTAGTTTTCCATTTAGGTTCATTTTTGGCATTATTCAAGATTAAAATGAGTCTATATTTTCATCATGAAAAGAAAACTTAGTGAGTTTTTCCTCATCTTTTTTTTAGTACTCTTGCCACTGTTGTATACTGCAGTCCATATTGCCATTGGCAAAAATAACTATGATTAATGGTGGTGACATTCAAAATTACTCTAATAGTTTACTTTCATTTGTTGTAATGGTTATTGCCTGGAATAAAACTATTAATTCCACTTCTTTTAAGAAGTTAGAAGGATTCACTAAACCACTCTAACTGTGAAAGCTAATATTCATATTCCTGTTCTCTACCTTTTGGAACATGATTAAACTTTTTTGTTGAAATTTAAAAAATATTTACTCAGAATAATTTATATTACATTAGCTTTATTCTCACTTCTTTTTTAGTAAGTAAAAAACAATTATTTTATCTTAAAATGCATTGGACCAACTTTACATTTGAGTAAATAGTCTTGTTTCTTGGATGATTTTATGTATTTTGACATAGACTTAAACACATTTTCTTGTATTCCCAACATCCTTGTATCACTCACATTATCTTTAGTTGGCTACCATATCTGTAAACTAGAATATTTTTCTCTCGAGAAATTAACTACAGGTTTTGGTGGTAAGAGTCAACTGTCAATACCTGTTTCACTTTTGTAACTATCTGTAGGTATTTTCACTAGTTTCCACTTTGCTAAATCTTAGACTTAATCTTATACTGTAACACAGTGACCTTCCTATGGATGCTTGTCTTCATTCTTATATATTGATGGCTTTGCATTTATAAGCATTTGAAAACGATGATTTAAACCTGAGGCCCATACCTTTTGATCAAAGGTTTGTTTGCAATGTCTGAGGATCTTTTCAAATTTTATGACTTACAGCACCTTTGGGGGCAGGGGAGTGTTATTGGCATAGTGGACAGTGGGTATAGGACAATGAACATAGTACTATGCCATTGGAAAAAATTTTACAGTGCATATGACTGATTTATAAAATAATTAATTGCCCAAGTCAAAATGTCAGTAATGCCTCCACTTGAAGACCCAGATTTATTCAGTTATACTGAGCTTGAGATAACAGTTCATCACTATGACATGCCACACTAAGTCATCACATCCTCTTCCCTCCGTTTTCCTAATGATCATTTAGCATAAATTCCAAACAACTAGCAATAACATATGCTTTGTTTTGCTAGTGACACAATCTTAAAAATGATAGAATCCTGTTGAGTAGGATATACAGTCTGATTAGTAGAGATTCATTGCATTATGAAAATATTTTCCAATATTAATATACAATATACTTACATGTTTAATAAACTTTTATTCATAGTTACAGATATGCTTCAGAAGAGATTGATGTGATCTTTCACAAAAAGCTGTACTAAGTTCCTACATGAATTATAGAATAACTGCTTTTCCTTCTTGACCAATTGTTCTATGATTAATGTGCCTGATGTTAATGTTATATGATTGATACATGTATGTGAAAATCAGAGAGCATAATTATCATTGAGAAATGAAAAGCAAGTAATATTTTCAGACATTGAGAACTGATACTGTGAACTTTCATAGTTTGTCAAGATTCACAGTGAAATATTCAATATAAAAAATGAAATACAGTATTGTTTTATGGTGAAAAGTTAGATCATTGATTTTAAGGTCTGACAATTTTTGAGGTCTGGCAGGTTTTATTTTTATTTCATTGGGCACACTTTTTCTTTTTGTACAAACGGAGATAATGATTTTGTTATGTATGCCAGGAAGAAAAGAGAATTCATGAGTTAATTGGGAAATTCTGTCTATTGTTTACCTTCTTGGCTTTACCTTTTGGCTCAGTGAAAAGAGAGAGAGAGAGAGAGAGAGAGAGAGAGAGAGAGAGAGAGAGAGACTTATATGAGTACTTGCTTCCATTGAACAAATACTTTCACTTAGTGGCTACTACAGTAACTGAATGCCTTTTTTTAAAATTGGAAAGTTAACCAGTTTTTCAAACTTGAATGAAAGTAACAGCTTGAATATTAAACCCAAAATGAGATGGTAGGGTTCTGAAAATTCTCCTTTCCTTTTCTAACATGTTTTTTTTCTCATTTTGTCCATCTTCTTTGCCATTTGTTTAATGTTTGGAATAGTAACTGTGAGACAGAAGGGCAATTATGATAACCTACTTGACCAGGACAGGAAATTGAAAACTCATAGTTTCTTCTGCAGAGAGCTGAGAGAGGAGGCCTTGTAAACCTATGGAGTTTGCGAGTCATTAAATGCTGTCTCCTTTGGAAACGACCTCAGAAATGAGCTGCTCCGCAGATGAAGGTCCAACTTCCTCCAGGTCCTACAAAAAACTAGCACATCTAGCTGTAAGTGGAGTCGAGTCATACATCTTGACAATCAATTTAGTGGTCTCATTCTTTGGAGTGTGTAAAGTTTGTTCAGTGAGTAAGTTGACTATAAGGCCATAATTATGAATAACACTCATGACTTTATTTCCTTAGTATGTCTGAGACTATTGATGCCATTGAACCATTGATACAATAAAAGGTTTGGTTTGGTTTGGTTTGGTTTGGTTTGCTTTGGTTTGCTTTGGTTTGCTTTGGTTTGGTTTGTTGGTTGGTTGGTTTTGGTTTGGTTTGGTTTGGTTTGGTTTGGTTTAGTTTGGTTTGTTGGTTGGTTGGTTGGGTTTGGTTTGGTTTGGTTTGGTTTGGTTTGGTTTGTTCGGTTTGTGTGTGGTAGAAAGGAGAATGTCAAAATTTTGGTTTGGCACATGGGAAATTCACTTATGAAGTTCAAAAATTTAACAGTATGGCAAAGACTTCCTGGACACATAAACAAAAACTTCAGTGAATGTATGGACTAGAACTAATGATATGCTATGATTAAAGAAAGGTGAGAGATACCTGTGACATTACTAGCCTCAGCAGGTCTAATTTTGTTCTCACTAAGTATGTCACTTCTGCAGTGAAAATTTCAAGAATGTCCCTATGATCCCTGGGTTCAATTAGGTATTTTGAATATACTCTTTGTAGAAAGAGGGAGGTGGTTGCATTGCCTGAGATGGCTTTGACTGTCGGTAGCCAACATTCGAAGATGGCGCCGACTGCCTGCCTGCCTCTTCAGACTTTTCTGGTAAACAGTATTCTACACATGCGTCTGCATGATTCTGGTGTGTGCCCCTCCCGAGTGGGCATATGCTAACGAGGTATTGTAGCCTTAGCCAATCCTTGCATTGACAACCCCTGCTCCTCTATATAAGCAGCGCCCCTCGGCTGCACGGGGTCCCCCATAGTATTTTTATAGTTCCTACAATAAAGGCTTTTGAGAAGAATCCAACCGTGTTGGTCTGCTTGCTGGTCGAGTTGGGCGTGACATTTGACTCATTAGTGTTTATGTAGCACTTGCTCTCATTGCTTCCTGAACCTCAAGCTGATGTTTTTCTGAGCAGAAGTTCAGTGGTGGAGAACTCTGGTCTGCTGTTCACAGGATCTCAAAGACCTTCCCCAGGAACTGCTAACAGAAACGAGTAAAGATTCTATCTGTCCTCATTCCACTGGGTACCTCTGCCTGTGATTCAATGTTGACTCTCGAAGGACATATTTTAAATGTTGGGTGTGTCTAAAGAGTAATCAGGATGGCAATCCATCTGGCAATAAGATAGTATGAGGAACAGGTGAGGACACAGCAAGAACGTTTTGCCAGGTAGATGGGAGAATTGGAAACCAGGAGAGAAGTACGCTTGAGGAAGGACTGCTGGGTTGAGGAAAGGTTATATTCAATATGTGTCCTGTGGCAGAAGGACATTGCCTTAGCTCATGGAAGCTAGAAAGAATATTGATGTAATAGATGTAATGTGCTTTTGTAGTATTGGAGTGGCAGACAGGCCACTTTTTACTACCATTTAACAGACAAGTGTTAAGCCTGGTTGAAGGTGCTTGAACTGTAGTTGGGCAAGTAGGGTTGAGATGGTATGCTTTATATGATTTCTGCCTTAGGTGTGATATTGAGGAAGGGGGATTCTAAATTCCCCTCAGTTGTAATAATCTGTGATTTCCTCTTTGCCACAGGTATTTGATCCTAGTAGGGACACGGGCTCCATTTTATTACACAGCTTCTTTCCCAACTCACCAACATATGGTTCAAACTCCACAACGCACATTAACTTAACTAGCAGATGAGCGAGCAGAAGATTCACAGGTAAAAATCATTGAGCATTAAAATTGGGTTAAGTTAGAAGTACAAGTGGAAAGAATCTTCTTATTAAAAGACCTAGAAGTTAGTAAAATAGAGTCTATTATTTCTATTTCAGTGATATTTTGACATGTAAATATACTGTGAGTCTCACTACTAAGTATTATCCAGACATAAGAATGCAGAGCAGCTTCAAAAGTGATGAAAATTCCATCTTTCCTCTCCTTCAGCAGAATAAGTATCTTGTCATGTGGTTAAGAAAAAAACACAATGGCCAGACGGGGTGGCTCAAGTATGTCATTATCTATTCAGAATGGTGAGTTGAGAGGATCATAAGTTGGTAATTAATATAAACTACATAATGAATTCCCAGCCAGCCTGTGCAACTAAGGATACACTACTGTCTTGAAATGGAATCTGAAGAATAGAGTGGGTATCATTCAGGGATAAACTTTCCTCTTATGGATTTATGCCCTGATTTTAATCTCCAGCATTCAAACTAATAAAGAGAAATGACAGAACAGCATGGTGGTACACTAAATACAAAGAGATAATAAAATGGAACTATGGTAGAGACTGTACCACCTATGAATTACTATCAAGTGATGTGTAAGTAGATAAAGAAACTCCAACACATGGAGTCAAATCTTGATTGGGAGTGATGGAGAAGTTGATGAAGTTTTTGCCTTAGGATAAACAGACAGCATTTGGGCATCATGGGTCCTGTGCATCTGTGGGAGGAGAGCAGAGAAACATGTCAGGAGTCTGGTTGCACAGAACAGACAGGGCAGAAGATCTGTGGGTTCATTTCAAATTAGAGATGCAGGTCAAAGTATACGGTAAGGCCACCTTTGATTTCTAGGTTGGACTTTTTGATTTGGGTCAACTCAAACATGGCAGTTTTTACCCATCACTGGTGAAAGACATGTTGAGCAGATGTTATTGATTTTATGAGAAAGAACATGAGCTCCTGAGTCCTTTGATACTCTGTGAACACACGAAGAGATTGACTTTGCCCTAAGGAGACAGCTATTCTAATTTGATTCCTATTCTGTGACAAACATCAATGCTAAAAGCAAGTTGAGGAGAAAACGGTGTATTTGGCTCATAGGTTACAGTCCATCATCGATACAAGAGAAGGCTATTATGGACACAAAAATTGAAATAGAGACCATGGAGAAATGTCTGTTTACTGGTTTCTTCCTCATGGTTTGCACAGCCTTCTTTCTTATACTTAAGATACTACCTTTCCCAGAGTAGCAGGGTCCACAGTGTGCTGACATTCCCACAGCAATGCCTTCAGGTCAATCTGATGGAGGCAGTTTTTATTAATTGAGGGTTCTTCTTCACAGGTGACTTCAGTTTTTATCAGGTTGAAAACCACTAATCAACAAATTCACACCTTTAACTGGTGAAATGTGACTTTCTTTGAAGCATAGTTACAACTGTGTACACTTGAAATGAAACCAGGCCCAGTATAAGCCTGCAGTAGCATAACAATCCACACTGGGGAAACTGGTCTAGCAGGTTTGGATATACTGAACTGGAAACAAGTAGTCCTTGCTGAGCTCTGTGGCACTTGGCTTAGAGAGGTTAAATACATAACAGCTCTTCTTTCATAGTTCGCACCTATTACATTCAAGTAGTGAAGGCCAGATCTTCTATAGTTAGTGCTTACCTGAAACATTCTGAGCAGTGACCAGCCTCAAAAATTTCTCTCATGACTACTTTGAAATGACATGTCTTCACTCACTTAATCAAAATAGTAGGTTATTTATAAAGCATAGCATTGATGGTGATGGTTTCGTTTTTCGTTAAATGACTTTCTTCCAGTGTGTAGGATAGTTTCAGTGAGACGATATATTAAACACAAAGCATTACCTTGATAAAAAAATGATGTACATACTTAGTGCAAAAATAACTGCTAGTTATTTTATTATGTGTCTAGGGTTTCAAGTGTCATCTCTACAATAGTTTTACCTTTCATTGGACATAAAATATGCTCCGCTTGGTCCAGACTGCACTCCAGAACTGAACCACTGACTCCAGAGAAAATAGCATAAACAGGAGACAGGCAGTCAGAACTAATTGGTGGTAGCTGTGCTGATTTATGTTCTGTGCTTATTTAATTTTATTTTTTTAAATCAACATTGAGAAGGAAAAGTTGAAATATTAATTACCCGTTTACTGCCAATGTAGCGGAAAATGTAATTTATAGTCTACTTGCAGGGCAAAAAAAAAAAAAAAAAAGCATTATATAAACTCAAATTATTCAAATAACATTTTGAATTTGATTATTTGTTTAATTGAAACGTTGCTCCTTCAGTCAGAATTGCTTCTGTGATTCCAATTTCAGCAGTATTAACTACGAGTGTGGAAGGGGCCACTTGGAGAAGCCACAGGTGGAAATGTATAAGTGAATGAGTATATGGCTGAATCCCCCTCACCTGCAGGAAGTGCTCTGTTTATTAGCAGCCACTCTCTCTCAACCTTGATGTTGCTGCAGAAAAGAAAGGACTCCTAGAATATCCGATGTGAGAGAGAAACTGAGTCTTAGTATCTAAGTGTGATGGCCCCTGCTTGTTCCTGGAACTCTGGAGGTGGAGGGAGAGTATAGGCTATTTAAGGTCATTCTCACATACATAATGTCCTGGAGTCTATATTAAGTACTTTTCTATTGATGTGATAAAACAGAATGACCCAAGTATCTTATGGAAGGAAGGGGCTTATAGTACCAGTAGGTCTAGAGGGTAGGAATGGTGGCTGGAGCTGGAAGCTGACAGTTCACACCTCAAACCACAAACAGAAAGCAGATAAAGAAGGGTGGGTATGGGAGGGAGGGAGGGAGGGAGAGAGCGAGACAGAGAGGGAGACAGAGAGGAGGGGATTCGAGTCTTTGGAAACCTCAGAGCATGCTCTCAGTTGCACACTTCCCCAGCCAGGTGGTACTTCCTAAGCCTCCCCAGACAGCTGTCAACAAGTATCCAAATGCTTGGACTATTTGGTATATCTCATTCAAATCATTGGCCATTCAAACACTGGCCATTCTGGATTACAGAGGACCCTATCTCAAAACAACACAACAACAAAGAGATCCCTTAAGCAAAGCTTACTGACTACTCCAGAATTTGTAATAGATCGGAAGACTATATAGATGAAATTAATTTTTGAGGTTCAAATTCAGAAGGTGAATTACATGATCTTCGAGATCAGTACATAAAAGAAGAAACTCTGCTTCTGCATTCTCCTCTTTCTGGCACAGTAGTGTTTCACAGTTGGCTCTCTAGACATCTAAACTCACAGCCTTCCACAGGAGTATTCTAGGCAACACTAAGAACTATAACATTTTTTAAATGGTTGCCAGTAGATTTCACTACTCAAAAACAGATACATTGAGTATTCTTTATTAGTAAGTCAGCATTGGATGAATTTTGATCTCTAAGGCTGTCAGAGCTTGCTATAGTCAACACACACTGTATTTCTACCAGCCTGGAGTTTCTCTGTGATCTACACAGACCACAGATGTCCTAACAAAAAATAGCTACTAATCTCCTTGTCATCGTAGATCTATCTTTACTAGAAATTGTGCAGTATTTTTGTTATATTAATGGTGTTTATGACTTACCATAATATCCCTGAGTTCTAGTCACAATTAATGGGACCATAAACACACATCATGGAATCATGGGTAAACATTGTTGGATTAACACCTCAGAATCACTTTCCTGCATCATATAGTAAGTAGAAGTTTAACACACAATTTTTTCAATGTGGTAACTAGCAGTTTTGTATTCCCACTAGCATGACATGCAAGTGCAATGAAACATCTGATGAATTTCCCACTACTTGGCCATGACAGCTTTAGCCATTCCTATTGCTGTGATTATATCCCACTGCAGAACCATTTGTGGTGCCCTGGTGACTGGTAAGGTGGAGCATCCACAACCGCCACTATCAACATATCAGCCTTACCAAACTCTTTGAGCAAATAAGTTGTCTATTTAAATATGAATGCTTATTATACTACTAAATTTCTTATAGGTTCTTCCAATAAGCCAATTGACGTATGATTTTGGCCCATATTCCTCACTTATTTCTAGGCTTGAACTCCGAGGAGGAACTATCTTCAACCTTGAAATCATTATTATCATCGTTGTTACTATTTTCAATCTGGGAGATTATGATATACTATTCTAATTCAAATTTTCCAGTTCACAAAGTCTTGTTTTATTGTGTTTGACAGTTTTCTGTGTAGAATCCTTGTTATTATTGGTGGTGTTAATGTTCTTTTCATTTTCCTGTGTCATTAAAATTGAAGGTAATTTTAAATTTTAGTTTTATTTGCTTATTTTCAGTATTTATAATTTATAATTTATATATTTATTATTTATAATTTATAATTTTTGTTTCCCCTTGGTTTGTTTCATGTATAGATCTCATATCTGTCTATCTTAGTAGAGTTATACTGGTTTTCAGTAGGTTTCCTACATTGCTTAAGACTTCATCTTTGAAATATTTGATCATCTACACATAAGGTTTCTTTTTTTCATTTCCATATTGCATACAATTTCTTTTCTTGCCACACTAGTCTGACAATATTTTTATGAATTATAAATATGCTTGTAATTTTGGGGCCTGTGGGTTTTTTATCATTATTTAAGGTTCTCTCATATTTGATTTTCTTCCTTTTTTCTTTCTTTTTTTAAATTTTTTTCTTTCTTCTTTTTGTCCCAAAGCATTTGTGCTGGTGATAGTAATTCTATTGTATCATTACTGTTCCTGTCTGTCAATTTGCCTGTGCTAAACTTGTACTTCTATTTGAAGTATGCCTTTTGTAGAGAGCATATATACTTACTTTGCCTTCATTTTTCGGTATTAGTTCTTTTGATCTGAAGCCGGGTCTTATTACTTTGTATTTTTCATTCATGGTGGCATATATACCTTTATTGAAGTGAGAATATCTACATATTATGCCTCAAAACCCTTTCTCTCTATTACCAATATTTCAGTCATCTTACATTCCATTTCAGAGTATTTTCTTCTTTAACAAAGCTTCTGTGTTTTCTATTCATTTACTAACAAATAATTCCACCACTGTATTTTAGAAATTCTAAATATTAAGATGCCAAAATTTGGGGCTTCATATTTTTATGAATATTGCTTTCTTTGTTTAACCAACGTTATAAACTTTGTATTTGAACTCCAAACACCTTGTTGGCCATTTGTGTTGGTTCGGTTCAAAAACTTTTGGCTTCATCTATCAATCTGCTGCATCAATGTGTGATTACACCAATTCAAGGGTATGCCTACATAGAATTTGAGAATCTCACCCTGGTCTTTTCCATTAGATGATATTGAAACATCTACCTTAATTATGGGTTACCAAGTTTCAATGTCTCTAGATGATAAGGACCCCTTCTGTTTCATACTTCCAACATTCAGAGAAAATGGGCTCTTTTTAGTCTTCATCTCTTGATGTTGGCTGGCAATACTAATTTATATTTTGATATTCGATTGTAGCATGTGAGTCAGAATGAGGTTGCTAATTCTGGTAATCTGAAACTGAATACATAGGATTAATTTTCATAAATATTTACTCACCTTTATATGAAGTGTAGAATCTTGGGAATTCCCTGATGGTATTCTGAACAATTGTATAATAAAACTTACCTGTGTGTGTGTTGTGTGTGTGCGCATGTGTGTGTGTATACACACGTATATACACACACATATATACATATACATATATGTATACATATACATATATATAATTTCATACATACATAGTCATTGAAGGCTTAACAAATTCCCATGGAACTGGATAAGGATCTTGTCATAAGTGAAAATAAATGAGCACATAAACACATAATAAATACAAGAGAGATTGTAAATAATGATTTATTTTTATGTATATGGGTACTGGCTTGCGTATATGACTATGCATCACAAGCAAACCAACTACTCATTGATACCAGAATAGGACAGTGGATCACCTAGAACTGGAGCGACAGATGTTTGTGAACAGCTATGTGGATCCTGAGAATTGAATCTAGGTCCTCTACAAGAGCAGCCTGTGCACTTAAACAGCCATCTTTTCACTTCCACCCAATGATTCTTGAAACCAATGTCTTAAGGGTTAATTTTCCTGTTTTCCTTTCCTTTGATCTATAACATTTTCTTTGCATACATCCTATAGGAGAGTATTTTCTGGAGTTTTACCTCCTTCCTGTTACCAGGAAAAATCTGTTCCATTAGATCATAGCATTGAGTAATTTTTATTATATATGCTTTTTGAACTCCGTTCTAGTACTCACTGTTTGTTTTCGGATGTGATTACTTCAGAAGTTGTTATCTTCTGCTTTTCAGAATTGTCTATATTGTGAAATGGGCTGTTATACAATAGATATTTATAATAGTATTTCTCCCACTGCCAAAGTGAACATAAAAGGCATATTGTATCTTGGGCTGCCTAGTTTTTCCTCTGGCTGAATCCTTGAGATTTTCCTACTTTTATTCTTCCCCCTTCTGCTGCCCAACCTCTAAGCAAGACCTCTCTACCCCAGCAATTTTGTACTACCTAAAGTTAGGGTTTACCTTCATTATCACAATGGTATGAACACAAACAAAGCTGCCTGGACTCTATTCTATCATTTCAGTAGTTGAGCTCATGAAAATGGCCTCCAAACACACTTCCTGGTAGTGTAAAGTAAATATCTTCATTGTACACATACATACCCACACATATTCACACTTGTACACAATACACACACACACACACACACACACACACACACACACACACACACTGACTAAGTCTACTAACTGGGAGGTGTTTCCATGTAAGAAGTGAATTTAGTATTA
The DNA here is from genome assembly GCA_030674055.1 of Rhabdomys pumilio. Lineage (NCBI taxonomy): Eukaryota > Metazoa > Chordata > Mammalia > Rodentia > Muridae > Rhabdomys > Rhabdomys pumilio. Next base: position 66,141,830 of record JANHMN010000003.1, on the reverse strand, counting down.
AAAGTAGGCAAAACCATGTCTTAAAGTTGGATGGTATTCTGAACAATTGTATAATAAAACTTACCTGTGTATAGAGATAGAGATAGAGATAGAGATAGAGATAGAGATAGAGATAGAGATAGAGATAGA
>JANHMN010000003.1:66110193-66141691 GCA_030674055.1 Rhabdomys pumilio | reverse complement strand
ATAGAGATAGAGATAGAGATAGAGATAGAGATAGAGATAGAGATAGATAAAGATATATATATATATATACATATATATATATATATATATATATATATATATATAGAGAGAGAGAGAGAGAGAGAGAGAGAGAGAGAGAGAGATTATTTTGTACATAGATAATCATTTAAAGCTTAACAAATTTCCATGGAACTGGATAAGGATCTTGTCATAAATTAAAATAAATGAGCACATAAACACATAATAAATACAAGAGAGATTGTAAATTTATCTAATCAGGCATTTAAATGCATCCTTGTTCTGTCTATATATATCAACTGTCTATTCACCCATGCATTTTTGCCCAGGTTAAACAGGTGAATGCTTAAGAAATACTATATGGTAAATCAAAGAACACCCCTTGATTTGTTTTTTTCCATTTGTAATGTAATAAATTTTGGGAGCCACTTTTCAGACAAATTCTCATGTAATCTAGGCTGACCTTTAACTCCTTATCCTCCTGCTCTCGTCTCCCATGAGTAGGACTACAGATACACACAGAGATAGAGATAGAGATAGAGATAGAGATAGAGATAGAGATAGAGATAGAGATAGAGATAGAGATAGATAGATATATAGATATGGATATGAATATGGATATAGATATACAAAGCTATAGTTCCACATCTGGCTCTTAATAAAATATCAATAGAAATGAGTTCTATGCTGATTGAACTATTGGGGTTACTTGTAGTTTTAGGAACTGAAAAATTTCTGCAGCAGAATCATTTATTTTCTTGGCTTCTGATCCATTGATGCTCCCATAGCCTGGGGTACATTGTTTTTATATTCTTTTTCCTTGGAAAGATCTAGTCAGCATTTGCATGTGTGGCCAACCTCACTCTTCATGTTGGGTTCCCTTGTCAGTTTCTCTTCAGGCATTTTCAGATATTTCATAGCTAACAGTCAGTGTGAGGTAAGAGAGGAGGACTGAGTCTAAGTGTTTTTAGCAGACATGATTGATCAATCATCACAGAGGTCTCCAGTCCTGTACTGAACCTAAGCTGTTCCATGAGTAACATACATCCTTTACTTCTGACAAATATCTAGGCAATTCCCTCTTTGAAACTGTTTAATTCATTTACATTTTGACTTTATAAATAATTTTCTATAATATGCCTTGTGATACAAGAAACAGTTTTGCAAATTCTATGTTTGGATAATGTATTAATAACTGATACAATGATTATTTTGGTTTTTATTACTAGAGAAACTGAAGACAACAGAATGTAGTGAGGGAGAATGTAAAAACAATGGTATAAAGTAGTGCCAGTGTCTGGAGAGGTGACTCTGTCAGTAAAGTAGTTGATACACAGCACGCGGAGCTGAGTTCTGATCACAAGAGCCCTTATGAAAGAGTAGTCATGATGTCACCATACACGATGCTTAACTCCAGTGATGGGGGCATGAGGAGGGACGGGCTAGCCAAACAGTGTTGAGCAAAAGGTTTAGTAAGAGATCTTGTCTCAAAATATAAGGATAGTGACAGGCAAAGATACCAGAGATCAGCCTCTGAGACACACACACATACACACACACACACACAGAGAGAGAGAGAGAGAGAGAGAGAGAGAGAGAGAGAGAGAGAGAGAAACAGAGACAGAGACAGAGACAGAGACATAGAGCATATTAGAAACAAATAACAACAAAACTCTAGACATACCTTATTCTAGCTATATTTTCTTAATTTAAGTTTGCCTAGAGAGAAAATTTCAATCTGTCCCTACTTTACACACAGCACTGAAACAAAGTCTAGAAAAGATGAAAAACAATGCCATATTTTGTTCACAGTGCCCTCATAGTCAAGAGTCCTGTGTTTATGGAGGAGCCAGATTTTTCCTCCATTTCAGATTTGCCTCCCATTTGATTTACACCTTGGGTATGAGCATCCAAACCTCTTCTTAGCAACTGGGAGCTCTGGAATTCATCTTTGGAATAGCACAGATCTGGCTTGATACATCTGACTGATAATCAGAAATTCTGTAAGCTGGTAGCTAAATTAAGGCTACATGACATTAGTCACAGTGGAAACATTCACATGCCACAAAAGCAGAGAATGCCCCAGAACACCTGTTTTTTTTTTAATTATTTGCTTGTTTATTTGCATCACTTTTGACTTTATTTTTATTATTCTTTAATCTTTTTCAACAGTCCGATCGTTATACCCTTCCCAGTCTGCCCTCTGACTGTTCCTCATCCCATATCTCCTCCCTCCTCCTGCCTGTCTCCACAAAGATGTCCCCACTCACCACTCCAGCCCCATCCTACCAGGCCTCCTCACTCCTTGGGGTTTCAAATCTCTCCAGGATTAGGTGCACCTTCTCTCAATGAGGCTAGGCCAGGTAGTCCTCTACTGTATATGTGTCTCAGATCTCAAATCAACTGCTGTATGCTGCTTGGTCGGTGGCCCAGTGTCTGAGAGACCCTGGGGGTGGAGGGTAGTTGAAACTGCTGGTCTTCTTCCTATGGGATCACCCTCCTTCTCAGCTTCTTCCAGCTTTTCCCTAATTCAAACACAGGGGTCCCCAGCTTCTGTCCATTGAACTGAATCCCAGTTTGGGCCTGTCACTGGACCTCCTTTCCCTTCATCTCTTCTCCATTTTTGTCCCTGCAGTTCCTTTAGACAGGAACAATTCTGGGTCAGAGTTTTTGACTGTGGGAGGGCAACCCCATGACCTGTCTTTCTATTCCACTAAGGTGGAATCTGCAAGTTCCTTCTCCTTACTGTAGAAAATTTCATCTAAAGTCTCTCCTTTTGAGTCCTGAAAGTCTCTCACTTCCCAGGTTTCTGGTATATTCTAGAGGGTTCCCCCCACCTCCTACCTCCTGAAGTTACCTGTACATTCTTTCTGCTGGCTCACGGGGCTTCAGTCCTGTTTTCCTACCCACTCTCAATACCTGATCAAGGTCTCCTTTTCCCCTCCCTGTTCCCTCTCCTACCCAGGTCTCTCCCTCCCTCTGCCCCCCTGTGACTACTTTCTTCTTCCTCTCAAGAGAGATTGAGGCATCTTCACTTGGGCTTTTCCTTTCAGCTTGTTAACCTTCTTGAGTTCTGTGGATTGTATCCTGGGTATTCTGTAATTTTTTGGCTAATATCCACTAATCAGTGAGTACATACCATGTATCTTCTTTTGGATCTGAGTTACCTTACACAGGATGATATTTTCTAGTTCCATCCATCTGCCTGCAAACTCATGATATTCTAGTTCTTAATAGCTGAGTAGTATTCCATTGTGTAAATAAACCACACTTTCTGTATCCATTCTTCTGATGTGGGACATCTGGGTTGTTTCCAGCTTCTGGCTATCACCAATAAGGCTACTATGAACATATGCCCCTGTAGCATGGTGGGGCATCTTTTGGGTAAATGCCCAAGTGTGGTATAGCTGGGTCTTTGGGTAGATATATTTTCAGTTTTCTGAGGAATCTTCAGATTGATTTCCAGAGTGGCTGTACCAGTTTGCAATCCCAGCAGCAATGGAGGAGTGTTCCTCTTTTTCCACATCCTCATCAACATGTGCTGTCACCTGTTTTATTTATTTATTTTTTTTTACTATTTTATTTTCTTTATTTCAAAGAGCTGAGTTCCTAGCTGACTTCTTAAATATGCTAATGAGTTTCTTTTTTGAAAATAGAGTTGCTCATTCTTAATAAGTAAAGTTTTCAGACCTTCTTCCAGATGCTATTCTCTGCTTGACTTCTCAAATCTCTTTGCTAAAATAACTGATGCAGAGATGGTATAGAAATGTACCTTGTGGGTAGACTGCTAACTTGCACAAGGTCCTCTAGCTGGCCACTAACTTAACAGTGTACACCAAATTAAGTCTCTCCTTTGATAAGTCCTAGATTCCTAAGAAATGCAGCAGACTGACAATACCTACTTCCGAAAGTCTCTGTCCCTGGTGGAAAAGAACCAATCTGAATTCTTGTCATTTGAGCCACAGCAAAACTCTATTGTATTTCTTGGCCATTGTCTCATCTTTTTTTAGACGTCATAACAGCGCTATGCATAAATTAGGGCCAGACTGAAAATTTCTCCCCAGCTTCACCCAAAGTGGAAGTCTAATAATTTTCTCCACTTTCATATGTGCTTTATATATGAGCATATAGAACAGATACCATAATTTTCTTCATGACCCTGAATGCTGAAGAACTTGACAAATTGCTAAGGAGTACCTACTATATAAAATATCAAAAATGCAGATAGGATCACCAAACTTTGGGTCCAAAGGTAATGTAAGCGTTAAATGTTAATGATGTTTAATTAAGAATGAAGACAGTTCATATAGAATCTCACAGTAAAATGTTTCAATGACAACTTTTAGTATTTTTCTAGCTTCTCACTTCATATTAAATACTCAAATCATTCTAATTTCCCCAGTTTTATTTGTGTATCATTTTTTCATGCTTTCTCCCCTGCTTTTCTCAACTGTCTTGTTCAGAGTTCCTACTCTTGTTGTAAGACACCATAACCAAAAGCAACTTGTGGTGGAAAGGTTTTGTTCCAATTTACAGTTTATGATCACTTAGGGAAGTTAGGACAGAAACACAAGGTGGTATCCTGGAGGGAAGAACTAAAGCAGAGACCATGAGAAACACTGCTTACTGGATTGCTTTTCATGGTGTGCTCACTCTACATTCTTATAGCACTTAGAACTACTACCTGCCCAGGAGAGACACCTTCCACTGTGGTCTGGGACCTCCCACAGCAATCCCTAATCAAGAAATGTACCACATGCTTAGCCACAGGCCAATATGGTTGGGGCATTTCCTCAATTAGTTTCCCTGTTTCCATATAAAATCAATTGTGTACAGTTGACACAAAACTAACCAGGATATCAAAAAATCATCTCCCTGGCTTTACGTCTTGACATCTTTCTCCATCCTTCAAGATTTCTCACTCAGTAACAATACTTCCCTGGGCTTCTCGTGTTTAGTGAATATTTCCTCATGCCACTAGATAATCAATAAAGCAACAAAAGGCAGGAATCCTTTTCAGTAATAGGAAGAGAGATCATTGCATGTATTTGTGTTGATAGTTCTATAAATAAGACCTTTATTTAATTTTTTCTGATCGTGCTAGAGTACAGAACATTGTGCATGCTAGGCAAGATTCCTGACACTTACATTGACCACATGCATATCGCTTAAGATTTTCTTAAAATGTCTTTGTTTGTCATACGTGTGAGTTCTTCATGATAAGACTAACTAATTATCAGAATAAAAAATTCCTAATATATTATCCTTGATAGCTAGTGAAATGTCTTCTATATTACATGCTTAATGTACATTTGTGTAATGTAATCAGTGCAGAGGTATCCAAAAGGCCATCTACCAACATCGAATCTATAAATAATAAACCATATATTTGCACCATGTAATTTACATGGTGTTTTAACAGATACAGATAAATACCTTGCACATAACTGGAATCTTTAAAACATCTAAAGAAACTTAGGTCATCTCTGTCTCTCTCTCTGTCTCTCTGTCTCTGTCTCTCTCTCGGTGTGTTTGTGTGTGCTTGTGTGTGTTTGTGTGTGTGAATGTGAACACACATGTGTTAGGGATGCATGTTGAGATCAGAAGACAACCTGAATGCTGGTCTTCACATTCCACCTTGCTTAAGACAAGACATCTTGTTCACTGCTGTACTCATCCAGGTTAGCTGGCCCATAGATGCTGGATCATTTGCCTGTGTCTTCATCCTTCTATAGAAGCAGTGGCATTGCTGATGCACACTGCCATGCTCATTTATGAAGGTACTGAGGATTCAAACTCAGGTTCTCATGCTTGAATTATGAGCACTTACATACCTAATGAGCCAGATACTCACACCAAAATCACTGTCAGCTTTTAGATTATTGTATTGAAAATAATGTGATAGTACTGTGAAGAAAGTTCCTCTCTCTTTCTCTCTCTCTCTCTCTCTCTCTCTCTCTCTCTCTCTCTCTCTCTCTCTCTCTCTCTCTGTGTGTGTGTGTGTGTGTATACTTGTGTGTGTTTGTGTGTGCATACTTGTGTGTGTGTGTATGTATGTGTGTGTATGTATGTATGTATGTATGTATGTATGTATGTATGTATGTTTAATAACAAAATGAAGAAAGGAAGAAAATATGGCTGAAATGTACCTTCCTGCCTCAGACCCTCCTAAAATACTGCAAGGTAGTTATGGATGTGACTTGTTAGGTTCCAACAATTGTCCTGGCTCACTGGTCATTGCTCAAATCCAGCTATTGCTTATAGTTTGAGTTGCTTTGAGGTTTTCAATTCGCTAGAGGGAGCTTGCAGGTAGGGGTGATGCAGTTCCCACACGAGGAAGATTGATTGCATTCATTCAATCCCCACAGCCTGAAAAATACTTTCTATTTATTTTATTCAGGAGCTTGTTGTAACACATCCCAGCGTCACCCAGTCATTTTTTTCCACTAGTGAGAAGTCTAATTTCCCTTCCCATTTTTTATTCTTCCGTGCAATTCACTCGATTCCCATAGTACTCCACTTTGCTGCAGCACTGAACTTTGTAGAATTTTATCTGCTTTCATTGCCCATATTCCTTTTGTCTCAGAGAATGGCCAGTAAAAGCACTAATCTCATTGGGCTAGGGATACCTACTTGTTTCATCTTTGAGTGATGGGACGTTTATCCTGATTGTTCAATTGCTATTTGAACAGTAAGAAACTAACCAGCAACAACAACACAATTTGCTTTGCAACAAATCTGATATCCCACTTCTGCTACCTTAGCAAACTCTGTAGAACACAGGGCATACATTTTCCAGCCTTGTCTTTCACACAGTGTATTGGCTATTCCTGGTTGTCAACTTGACTATCTGGAATAAACTAAAATCCAGAATTGGAAGGCTCACATGTGATCCTGAGCATGAGGCATAGTAGCTATGAAAGTCACAGGCCCAGGCAAGGTAGTACAAGCCTTTAATCCGTATCCAGGCGTGTTGGTACACACCTTTAATCTGGGCCACACCTTCTGCTAGAAACCTGCGTAAGGACATTGGAAGAAGGAAGACTTGTTCTTCTTTGCCTGCTTGCCTTGTGAGGCTGAGCAACTGCTAGATCCTTGGACTTCCATTCACAGGTGCTGGTGACCATTGTTGGGGAGTTGGACTACAGACTGTAAGTCATCAACAAATTCCCTTACTATATAGTTCTGTGACTCTAGAGAACCCTGACTAATACACATAGCATGCAAGTAAGTGGGTGTCTTAGGGTTTTGTTGTTGTGAAGAGACCACAACCACAGCAACACTTATAAAGAAAAATCTTTAATTTGGGATGGCTTACAGTTCAGAGGTTTAGTCCCTTATTTATAGTCCTGGCAAGAAGCATTGTGGCACTCAGGAAGACATGGTACTGTAAACATTGGGAAGAGTTCTATGTCTTGATCAGTAGGCAGCAGAAAGAGACAGGGACACTGGGCCTGGCTTGAGCTTCTGAAATCCCAAAACCTAGCCCAGTGACACACTTACTCTAACAAGGCCACACTTCCTAACAGTGGTACTTCCTATGATACTATGGGGGCTATTTTCATTCAGTCCACCAGAGTGAGATTTCAAATCAGAGGTATGGGTATAGCTTTAAAAGAACCAATTACTGGTTACTGACTATCTGAAACAAAAATGGTAGATAGAAATTCATATACAAACCACCAACGGTTTCATTTGAGTTTGTGTTTGTTTCAGGAGTACTAAATCAACTCATGTTGAAAAAAATATTACTATGTGTGCTGGCCAGTTGTTTTGTTTTTGCTTTTGTTTTTCAAATTGAGACAAGCTTAAGTTATTTGAGAAGAGAAGCCTCAACTGGGAAATTGTTTCTACTAATTTGGCCTGTAGGCAAGTCTATGAGGGTAATTTCTTAGTAAATAACGTAACGTTGGAGAGCCCAGATCACTGGACAGGTGTCCTGGGTTGTGTAAAAAAAGCAAGCTGAGTGAGCCATATAGAGCAAGCTAATAAGCAGGTGCATTTCTCCACAATTTCTCCTTCAGTTCCTGCCTCTTGGGTCCTGCCTAGTTTGAACCTCACTTGAGATCTCTCAGTGATGGACTGTAACATAGAAGTAAAAGATAAAATAAACCCTTTACATTTAAGCTATTTTTGACTCACGCCTTTTTATCATAGAGCTGTATGTATTACATGTATTGTTATTCAAAGTTATGTCTGTTTAACATTTAATTTGGTGAGTGGAGTTTCTCCAAGCCAGAGTCAAAACTAGCAAAGACAAATATTTGTGCAACATTTCTTCCTTCCTTCCTTCCTTCCTTCCTTCCTTCCTTCCTTTCATTCATTCTTTCTTTTTGTTTGTTTAGATGGTTTTTGTTCTTTAAAAATTCATTCCATTGTATGATCTCAAATGTTTCGAGTAGGTGAGGATGACCTGGAATTTCTAATTCTTTTTAATCTAAATTCCAAGTGCTAAGATGGCAGGCATGTGCTATCATGTCAGGTTTCTGCAACACTATGGATAAAACCTAGGCCTTTATACATGTAGGAAGCACCTTTCCAACTGGGCTACATCCTCAGTATTTCAGCAAAATATTGAAAAACAAGTTAAATGCACAAACAGGAAGAGGTACCTGATAATAATAAGAGAAAGATCACACTGTGTGCCACACCCCGGACTTCTGCTCCTTCATCTATTATGTCATCTTGAGGATAATATTTTCCACTTGCTTTCTAACTAGTATTTTCTTTGATTGGGGAAAAGTGATTTGCTTACATGTAATTAGTGATCTAGAGTAATATAAGGCAAAGGGAGACCTTAAATCTCTTAAGTGGATACACACACACACACACACACACACACACACACACACACACACACACGGTGGGCATCTGTGTGCTAACTTAAAAATCAATAGAACCGTTCTTTACTGTCTTAGTTACAGTGTCTATAGCTGTAACAAAAAGCAAATTGGGAAGAAAAATGTTTATTCAGCTTATATTTCCACATCATTGTTCATTATTGAGTAATGTCAGGACAGGAACTCAAACAGAGAAGGAACCTGGAGCCTGGAGGCAGGAGCTAGTGCAGAGACAAGAAGGAATGCTTCTTACTGAACTGCTTCCCTTGACTTGTTCAGCCTTCTTTCGTATAGAACCCAGGACCAGCAGCCCAGAAACAGACCTACCATCAATGAGCTTGAACCTCTCCTGTCAAGCACTAATTGAAAATGCCTTAGAACTGGATTCTATAGAGCAATTTTCTCCGCTATTTTTTTCCTTTCAGATAACTAGTTTGTGTGTCAAGTTGACATAAAACTACCTAGCACATTTACCATTACTTAAATCAAACATGATACACATAGTTATGCATGAAAACCCAGGTGAAGAAAATTTTTATTTGGAAAGCTTTTTACTTAAAAAGGAAGAAACTAAGTACTACTAAATACTACAAAGTAAACTAAAGTACTACTAAGAAAGGTTTGTTTTCGTGACTGACTTTTGGCTCATAGCTTGTAGCAGATAAGGTTTGGGTTATAAAATGTTACATCACTAGTGATGTATCTGATGCCTTAAGAGTGCTGTGCCAGTTTGACGACATTTTCCCCAACAGTGTAACCCGCAGCTGACCCCATTGTCTATCCTGAAGGGGATGAAGTCTGAGTACCTAAGTCAGATGTAAAAATACTCCATATTTTATCACTGAGTATAGTAAAAGCCCCAGCACTAAGACCCCCATCAATGCTTCTCTAGATAGTAACACTTTGCATGTGTTCTCACACAGAATCACTGGTAGGGTTATGCATATATATTTTGTTATATATTTGCAGTTTTTGTATTTGGTTTCTACTGGATTCTGCCTTACATCTTGTACCTTTGTTTCACATATTCTACTTGGCTCCTCTTCTATAATGATCCCTAAGCCTTGGGAGGAGGGGGTCATGAAATAGATGTTCCATATTTTCATTCTTTTCTTCGCCATGTCCATTTTTGAGTGCCGGTGTTAATTACTACCTACTTCAGAAGCTTCTCTGAAAAGGTTTAAGAGATGCACACATTTAGAGACAGAGTGATAAGTCATTAAACATCAGTTTAATACTGTGACTATTTAAGACAAAAATAATAGTAGGGGCTTTACTCATATAACTTATCCTATAACCTAAGTTCTGGCCTTCATACTTGTTTTGGTAGATCTCCAAACCAAATAAGCCCATGTATCATAAATGTATTTCAACTTATTCAGGAGACCTTAGGTTTAATAAAAAAGTCGGTGGTTACCCCATGACATTCACACCACTATTGTCAGTGGACATGCCCTGCCAGATTTGTCATGATTGTAACTGTCGACAGCTGGGTAAACTGATGGCTACTTTTCCCTTCAGCATCTTGTGTGGCATCTTCAGCACTGGATAAAGTTTCCAGTCAATACCAGCTTGGTTCGTCCAGGATTTTTTTTTTAGCAACAGTCTTACTATAAAGTTCTGGAGGGTAACAAAAATCATAGCAATAGTCTGTGATGTTTAGGAATGTATGAGATCTTACTGAATAAAATATCCAAAACAGAATACTCATTCTTAGCACTGGGTTTTCCATGTATTGGCCTGTGCTGTCTAGTAGAAACTTGTCATCCAGTTGAAAGGTGAGTACATTTAAACTCAACATATATATATATATATATATATATATATATATATATATATATATGTGTGTGTGTGTGTGTGTGTGTGTGTGTGTGTGTGTGTGTGTGTGTAGTAGTAGTAGTAGTAGTAGTAGTAGTAGTAGTAGTAGTAGTAGTATTTTAGGAAGCTTCTCCAGTAAGTTTCCATATAACATTTAACATTTTTGAAAGATTTGTTGTTGTTAGATATCCCACTCCATATTCCCTCCTTTGACTTGAGCTCTCATCTCTTTCCCCTATATTTTTTATCTACATGATAAGGTTAATAAATAAAATTTATTGATACATGTGGATATCAGTGGTATAAAGAGTTTTAATAGGAAATGTGGAACAGAAAATATTAAATAAAAGTATAAGAATTAGTATAATATTAGCATGTTGTATAATATATGTATAATATAGAATATATAATAATATTAGTATCATGCTTATTGGGGTAACTGTCAACCAAACTGTATCTATTCATTAAAAATATAGCAAAATATTCTTGAAAAAGCTTCATGTTTACTGGCAAAATAATTTATCCATTGCTGGAGAAAAGTTTTTCACATTCTCCAGGACTGACTAAAGCATACTAGAATTAGCTAGAACTTACTCCTGGCTTATTAAAATTCTTATTGTAGCTGTTTCTATCATTTTTACTTTATGAATCTGCAGCAGAATCACAAATGAGTAACACGGGCAATGTGAAAGGCAATTTGGAATTAGCAGGCAGTCATTTGAAATGTTGGCTTAAAAAAATCTTATGGTCCCATTAATGTAATGTGGTGTGAAAGGACTCTCCCAAGCATTTTGTTTCATATAAAATCGTGCAGTGCACACATGGGCTTTTCAGAGACAAGGGAAGGGAAATGAAACCGGCGTGTTCACAGGAAGATGTCTCAGGGTTCAAGGATTATGAATCATTTATTTAGCTCTGAGCTCTAATAAAACATCCTTATGAAAATGAAAACGTGTTCCATTACTCGAGATATTTTTGATCTGATGGCAAACATGTTTTCTCATATTTATTTAGCATATGCATCACATATGTTTTTGACATAAATATTGGGGCATAGAAAAATAAATACTGTCCAACCAGACACATTTAATCTGCACAGTTTGTGCATTAGATGTATACATAATAAATAAATGGGAAGCATATTGTATTATCAGTTTAGAATGAAATGCTCATTAATATATGCCTTATGTATTTCTTGTCCCATAACAATGTCAATTAAAAAAAGAGTCACATAAGCTTCCCCCGCCCCTCTGTGGTGCTGGAGGGGTAATCAGGAGCATGCGGTGAAGTGTTCTCCTACTGAACTACACTCCCAAACCATATAGGGCTTTTTTAAAAAAAATAGAGAATTTCAGAAATTCTCTATTTAAATAGGACCTTTGAACCTTCACATTTTCATTTTGAAAAGTAGATTTTGATGGAATTCCCTCACTGCGGGTAATAGGATATATTGAGTCAATAGATGTGCCTTGATATTTAGCAATCTCAGAGTTAAAGCTACAAGGATCAATAAGAGTAAAGCCTGACAGTGCACACCGTTTGTTAGTGTAAGCCAACATGGCATGGAAGCATGATGCAGAAGAGCCATGCACCTGGTGAAGAAAATAAAGTGCTTTATGTTGCATGTTGACATGGAAACTCGGGAACAGCTTTTCATGGCAATAAAGGCTCGTTGGGATCGTCCGCAGAGCACCTTTCCCTCAAATATTTGAAAAAGTCCAAAAACATGCTTTTCTTTGTATTTAGACACCAACTTGTCATGAGATTTAACCTCAAATTAAGTGTGCTGCAGACCTGACGGGCCCCTGAGGTCTTCTGTAAATGGTAACAAACAGGGATCTTGAGATCTCGTTTGATGGTGGCATATGAAGAGAATGCAAACCAAAACCTTCAAACACACAGGCCTTCAAACTGCTTTATTATGATTTTGCCCGTGTAATATCATTTTTCAAATATTAGAATATCGCACATTAGAAATATTTAAAGTGTTCTTACAAAAAAAATAGTTACTTTGGTAACAAGAATCATGACAACTAGGCACTTGACTTTCTGGAAGCCAGCACCTCTAAAACATGGTTAATCACTTTATTGAAATCATGTCTGGTAGCTATCCATATTAACACATGTTTGCAGTTGGACTAAGTATATCCAATTCCGTGGAAGGATGTAATTAAAACCTAATAAAAGACCATTAAACAGTCTTCTGTGAGTGTTTATGAAACAAGCACAATTCATGGCCTTCCTCTGGGAAACTGTGGACTGTAGTCTTTATTCCTCTAATAAGGACAATTGTCTGGTTTGCCCCTCCATGTGCCTCCACGTACCAGTCTAAGGGTTAGCATTAATAACACTTCTTCCAATTCAAAAAAAGAAATTAATATGAGAAAAATTACTGAATTTGGAATTTTAAAATCTGTCTACTCTAATCCAGAGTTTGAAAACTAATCTGCTTTTCCATAGTTTCGAATTCAAGAATAATAGCATGGAGGTAAACCAAAAAGGGTGACTGTGGGGGATGGGTATTCAGGGTGATAGAACGCAATAGTGATTTCCCTGAATAGCACATACCACAGAAAACTGGCAAACACTTGATGCAAAAACAGAAGTTGCTTATTCTGTATTATGTCTCTGACATTTGTGAACAAATGTGGATGCAGTTACATTTTACAGTTGGTATCTGTGTACCTTAATTACTCTCCACAATTTTTTGAGATGGGGTCTCTCAATAAAACTGGAGTTTGCATATCAGATGAACTGGCTGGTTAGCAAGACCAAGGGAAATTCATGTTTTCACAGCTCTTGGTGCTGAAATTATAGGCATATTCCACTATGCCAAGCTTTTTATGTGTATAATGGGGTTCTGAAATTGTCTCCATGTTTTTAGAGAAAGCACTTTATTGATTGAACCATCTTCTAAGAACTCTCCTCTCTCATTTCTTATTCTTTGGTAAAACCTGAGAGTCTTCAATAGTGGGATGCTCTGGGAATGAATAAAAGGAAGTCCTAGTTTCCTAAGAGAAGTGGGAGCAGGAGCAACTCAAAATAAAAAAATGATAACCAGATCTTAAAAGTGATTTCAGAAGGGCTCTCTGCTAAAAAATGATGAAGGGTATCTACTGAATACCATTATCCATATAGTATGTATGGAGGGATAGACTACAAACATGATCCAGAAAGATTATGTTTTCATTTTGTATTTGAAAAAAATGAGATCCAAAATCCAGGTTCCTTAAACCAGAAAACTGTAGAGGCTGGATTCATGTAAATTTAATTGTGTTCCCGAGGCCCTTCATGTTTCATTGATAAGGCACTGGTTACACTGACCACTATATAATCTAGATGCAAATACAAGACATGGCGGATCTAGACCTCAGAAGAAGTACACATGCATGAAGAATGGCTTCTCATATCGTATCATTTTGTTTGAACATCAAAAGTATATTTAGGGAAGCATGTTTATACATCATCATATATCAAGCAATACAAATAGCCATATTGTGTGTAAATAATAAATGGATACATTTTAAAATAGATATGTATCCATTTACCATTTATAATGTAAGGACTAGTAGCAAACATCAGTCTGGAAAACCAGTAAGTTTTGACCTTTTGTCATCTATACAGGTACCAACATTAAATGTACTAATTTTATATTTATGAATTTTGTGTGAATGTATGTATGTGTACCACATACGTGCTTGGTGCCAAGGAATTCAGAAGGCAGAGTCATTATTTCTTCGAACTGGAGTTACTAATGGTTGTGAGCCACCATGTGGGTGCTGAGAGCTGAGCTTGTGTCTTCTGTAAGAATAACAAATGCTCTTAAATTCTAGGAACTGCTGCAGTCTCCAATAACACTTTTTTTTTAAGAACAAAGTTTAGTTTATTGCCCACATATGTTTAATTGAAATCATAATACATTGTTCCCTTAATCGATAGCAAATTCCTATTGTTCTTATATTTATAAAAATCTAATTGTTTAAGGCAATTCTGGGCCTTGAGGCTAGCTAGTTGGCTTTAAACTATGACCTTTCCAGAATTGTTAAGTTTTCTTCAAGGAGCTCCTACAAGCCTATTGAATATTTTTAAATGCACTGGTAATAATTCTTGACATGTGCTTTAAAAATTATTATTTTCTAGGAATCTTTGATACTTAGGTTGCCTTCATTGATTTATCTTAAAATCTACAGTACAAGGAGAATTATTCTCAAAGCTTTAGATTCACTCACTTAGAATCGGCTAGCAGGTTTAACAAACTGTTTCACATATAGTAATGCCAAACTCTCAAATTCTTCAAAGAAAAAGTGGGGATAAAACTTTAAGAATTGTTTGGCTCAAGATGTACCAGACTGGGCCAATAAAGGCTAGGCTTACAACCAAAAATATACGGTGGACCAGACTTCCCCTTCTTGGTCCACTGTACCTGAGTCCCAATACATCCTATTGTGTTTAACCATAGATAATAAATCAAGGGGGATTGTTTTCTGAGAATGGTTTGGATTTTAAGCTTTGGCCAGGTCTAGGTTGCATAAATAGACAGAAGGGAGTACGTCTTCACACATCTTTAATTTTTATGTATTTTTACTCGCACTGGCAGAGAGGGGTTGTATAATCAAGCCTGACTCTGGCAGAAACTTTGACATGTTGAGTGAAATGCCGCACTGTGTTAATAATGGTTTTGAAAGAAATCAGAGAAGTTAATCATGTGTGGACACAGGGTTAAGAAGCAATGTAACAGACTATTAAGCTTAATATAGATATGTGATATAAGCATATGCAGACAGCCATTAGCATAAATTCACGTTACAGACGAGCAGTACGATGTGCCGCTCCAGGGATTTGTAATGTACGTGAGGGCCAGGACAGAGATCAATGAGAGACAGTAGTGGGTCAGAGAACCCATAGACAGGTCTCAGATCAGGTTGATAAAACTATTGCAAATGATGAGTGCATTATTATTTCATTGTGCTATCACCTGAGAGTGTATTACGTGGGCATGTCAAGTGAAGAGGCCAGTAGCACTCAAACTCTCCATAGAGTTTCCAGTGCATTCTGCGTGAGGAACATCACTTCTCTTGATCAGAAGTTCCTTCAATAGTCATTTCTCTAGTGATGAACCCAGCTCGAGATAGAAATTTATACCATTTGTTAAGTTCATGGAGAAATTTCCTTGCCTGTGTAACTGTAAAGACACCATAAACTCTAAATTATTAATCACGAAAGGTGCTGATATATATATATATATATATATATATATATGTAATGTACAGCTATCAATAAAACAGATTCCAATTATTGCATATTATAAATGAATTCTAGAGCTCTGTCTTCCAGAGACAGTGAGTAAAATTTTCTGTTAAGATTTGGTCAAAGTCCATTTTAAAATTTCCCCAAGTTATTTGTAGGAGGTTCTTATGTGTCTTATATTTTGCTTTTTCTAGGTTTTCTGCATAATTATTTTTTTTCAACTTAGACAGGTTTTATAATACATTAAGAAAAAAAACCTGGAGAAACTGAAGGTGGGATTATCACGTGCAATCCTGGTAGAAACCCAACATCAATTGTCTATCTATCTAGTAAGTATTATTTCTTTTCTTACTCTTCTAATTTCTTAGGATGGAAATCTTGTAATAACTCAGATTTCAACTGAAATTGTTTTAGACCCAGATAATAACAATAGAATGGTTCTGCTTTCCTTCTTCTTTTCTCCTCCTCCTCCTCCTCCTCCTCCTCCTCTTCCTCTTCCTCCTCTTCCTCCTCCTCTTCTTCCTCCTCCTCCTTCTTCTTCCTTCTGTTGTTTTTTTATTTGTTTGTTATTTCTCAAAACTGAAACTTGAGTAAGTTTCAGAGTAAACAGAACAGCAGGATATTCACTCTCTTCTTTACTGCCTTCTCTCACTCTAACTTTATCTTTATTTCAGTATCCCAAATTTCTACATCCTCACACAGTGTAGTGGGAAGGACCACTCTCATCTTTGTTCAAAGAAGTTCTAAGGACTCTAGTATTCCCCTCACCCCCATATTTCCTAAGTCTCGGCCAGACACTATGTCACATCCCAGGCCTAACAACTCCTGATTATAAATGATATCCTTCATTTCATGCTGACCAGTGAAAGTATCTATCCTCTCCTAATTCTATAGGTTAACAGCCCAGAAAACAAAATGTGAGCCTGGAAATGGAACTGATAAGAACGAGTGTGGGTTGGGGGAGTGGTGGACATCAGAGACAAGAGAGTAAGATTGGGTGCTGGGAAGGAGGAAACAGAATGTATTGAGTGCATGTATGAGATTGTCAAAGAAAAAAAAACTTATCAATGAAAATAAGGCTGTAAGAAGAAATCATAAGAGATGTAAAGGCCATTGAGGACATGGTAAACTGTGAGAGGACATCACTGGGAGTCCATCAAGCAATGAGGAAGAATTGTTCCAAGCAAAGTGCCCCTTGAATACCTTTAAGAATTTCAGTAGAAAGATATGGTACCAGTAATGTCAAACATTTCTAGTGATGGCTTTGGGGCAACAGCTTAAGAGACAGACATTTGTAAGCTAGGCATGCAGCTGTAAGCTGTGAATAATCAGGGGCATTCTGCCATCACCACATACCTAATGTTTACTGATCTCCAAGAGGGAAAAAAAAAATAAAAAGCACACTAAGAAACATTTGTGACTCGTACAAATGAAATTATCTCATCTCCACTCATCCCTAATCACGGATAAGGAAGTCCAAATCACAATTCTAGACCACAGTTAAATCTTCACCTCGCCAGCTGCAAGCAGACAAGCAGGCAAGGATAACCCAGTGAAGACAGAAGATAAGGTGGCTGTAAAGATAAGCTGCTAATGAAAGGGCATCTGTGTAAGGAGAAGCTGGGGTTGGCATGAAGGTGAAGGTTGATGCTCAACGCTCTGGCGGAGACTGGAAGAAGTTGAGAGATGCAACGTGAGTCTTTCATTGATTTCCAGCAGAAGGATTACGAAAGTGACAGTTGGTGTCTGACAATCTAGAGTTTAAAAAGATGACGTCATTCTGTTCATGAACGCTACATAGAAAATAGGAAGCAGCAGAGGACTAAACTGAATCTAAAAAAATAATGATTTAGAGTGAGGATGGCAATGTGTATGCGTCTGCGCTTGGGGGTCCAGAGCAGAAAGTAAAGTTGGGAAACAAGAAGGGGATCCACATAGAGTCAAATGTGACTGCCCATGCCTGTCTTCATAGACATTTCAAATGGAATCAATTCAGCAGCCTCATTACATTCCCTCATCTTGACTTTATAGGTTGTGTTATCCCCGTTCTGAGATGAACATAGAAAGTGCAAAGAGAACAATTGGTCCAATGTCTATGAAACTGTAGCATTTCCTTTCCCTATCAAGCAAATATCTCAGCTTTAAAAGGGCTCTTCCCACTCACGGTGTGCAGGGCTGTGTGCCACAGGGCTCAGATCTCCAGAGTAGACAATGAAAAGGCAAATCAGAAGTTGCCTATCAACTTTGCTGTTGGGTGGTGAGTAGTGGATTCACCCTGTCTACCTCCTTCCAATTTATCCTCTTCTTTCTTACCACATTTTCGGCATCTTGTTGAGAATTCTGTGTTTACTTTTCTCCTATTCTTTTCTTTTAAAAAAAAAAAAAACAAAAACAAAAAAAAAACTTCTATGTTTGTTTTGAGATAGAGTCTCCTATTAATCAGTCTGGCCTGAAGTTCACTATGGAGCCTAGTGTGACATTTCTCACTCCTGATTCTCCTGTTCCCACCTATGTACTGAGACTACATGCATGTGCCATCATATGTGCTTTATGTGATATGAGGGTCAGACTCAAGGCTTCATAAATGGTGGACAGGTGCTCTACCTATTGATCTGTACATGCCCAGCCATCTCAATCTAAAATTTTTTTACTGGCTTGCCCTGTACTGTGCTGTATGCTTGTTTGTTTTCTAAGTACTGGTTCTTCCTTACCCTCTGGTGACCCATTTGCACTGGGATTGGAAGCAGGAAGCACAGATTGAAGCTAATAATTTATAGTTGACTATTATTCTAAGTGAAATCTCACTGTAGGCAAAAAGAACCACAACTACATAAATCTTGAAGGTCATTAATATCTCTAACCCATCCCTGCTAACTGGGACTGGGATAAGTGTTAGTGATAAGACTCACGCAGTCATGGTCCGGGAAGAAGTGTAGTGGCCATGCTATTTCAGGAACATCTTTCCAAAATATCATAACTTATTGAATAACAATAAATCCACAAGATATAAGGGTTGAATTGGAAACAATTTGCTATTACTGCTTTCTTTGATAACTCAATCTTTACTCAGCCCAGTATATCTGATAAGTTATTGGGCCTAGTGTCATGTAATACACACGTGTATTTTAATAGTCCCACTTTACATGGATAGATGTATAGACTGGCTCCCTTTTTTACTTTTGGCACTATATAGTTTTTTAGTCTGAACCTCATGGATATTGCTGGTCAGAAGGCTCTAGTGATACATCTGTCAGGGTTCAGAGTTATTCCCCATCCTCAAAATGAAGCCAAAGGCTACTTGCAAATCTCAGGACAAAATAGAGCCTCAAAACTGCATATGAAGTTGTGGCAGAGCACAAGCTGTCCTGAGGAAAGCTCAGAAGCACTGTGTTTTCACTGTCTGACATTCCTGTGCTAGGTTACTCTTTAGTTAAAAAGGATCTTCTCAGGCAACCTAGCAAACTACCAAGGCAGAGTGAAATCATGGATCTTGGAGGAGAACCTAAAGCAAAAGTTAGTCCAATCCCTAGCTGCATTCTATATACCTGCCCTAATTAATACCCATGGATAAGTGTGCTCCTCACCCTTCATCAAGGAAACTTCTTTGCTACAAATGGAAATCACTACATAAAATGACAACTGATCAAAATGCAGATGTGTGGAGCCCAGTGGATATATCTACAGCATACTCCCACACCTAAGGCTCAGGAATCATTGAGGAAGAGAGGCAGAGGTGATAAGAGATAAAAGGTAAGGGAGTTTGTTATGAGATTGTGTCTCAAAGTAATTCAACAACCTACACCAAGATGATTGCCCGAATATAAGCTAAACAAGGAGAACAGCAATAGACATGTGATGGTAAAGATGAGAATGACCAAGAGGCCTTAGCCCTCTACAAAGGACTTTTGTTGAGAATAGAAGAAATAGTCTTCCCGAAGGGAATACAGAGGGTTTACTTACCTAATTCCAAATGGCCAGTTCTGAAAACACATACATACAAGTAACATTATCAAACCTGAGCAGATTGTAATTATATACTTAGGAAACACACACACACACACACACACACACACACACACACACACACACACACACTTTTATTAACAATTAATGAAAAAAGCCATGAATTTTGAAGAGACCATAGAGCGGGTATATGGAAAGTTTGGAGAGAGAGAAAAGGTAAGGAAGAAATTATGTAATTATATTATAACCTAGAAAATAGAATCAGTATTTTTTAAAAGTTGACAAAGATGTTCTCAAGGGCCCGGAGGAGATTGCTGAGGTGGGACCACAGCACAACTTCTCTTTAGATCCATGCTTGGATCAATTATCCCTTAAGGGAAGATGTCTTAATTCTCTTGAAGGGAGAAGCCAAGTTATCATCCTGTCCCTGGTGGGATCACTGTGAAGGACCCTAAAATCCCAAAGAGTTACAAAATCACATCATTTTAGGCTGACAAAGTACATCAGCAAGCTTGCCTGCAGATCATAGCACTACGACTGTAGTCATGGGAAATGGACTGGAAATGGGGTAGGAGGAAGAGGAGAAGGGAGTGAGGTGTGTGTGTGGGGGGGATATCTTCTATATGAAAAGATGCAATTAACTGTTTATTTCATGAGCTTTGAGAGATTTTTTTTAAAAAAACTCTTTAACATGCATGGGTATTTTGCCTGCATGTAGGGATATTCCTCACTTCCCTGTCTGCCTAACGTCAGAGAAGGTGACAAAAATCCTGGAACTACAGTCATAAACGGTTCTAAGCTGCCATGTAGGTGCTGGAAATCCAGGGCATCCAGCATTCTCAGCCACTGAGCCATCTCTCTGTGCACTGAGTTTCTGGAGCTTTTACAAGTGATGAAAAACAGAAGTAAGTGTGACTCAGATTGCTCTTGCATACAATAGACACCGAAGGCCAGCCTCATGGTGACAAATTAACACTCTTTTCCAAAAATGTGTGGAAATTTCCCAAGGGTGTGTGGGTAATAGGAGAAAGATGAACTATTACTTAAACAAATGCAACCTTCCAAGCAACAGTTCACAACGGGGTAACCGAGCTCAGAATTGGAGAAAAACTGAATAAGTCAATTCTTAGGGCGAACAAACACACAGCAATTCCCAGAGAACGCCAAACCTACTCTACAATGTTGTATTTCCATTTCCCCCCATTATTTATAGGAATTGCAGTTGTTTAAGAATAAAAGAGCCTTCCCTATCCAAATCTAATTCCTTCAGTGCAGTTTGAAAATGATTTGCATGTTGCAATTTAATCAAACCCTGCGGGGGTCCTCGGTGGCCAAGCAATCAATGGGTTAAGTTAGATCACTGACATGTGTTCCCTGACCCCAGGATGCTTCATCAAATGTACTCATTACTGACTGAGCGAGAGAATGAACAGTTCTGAGTTCCAGCTCCAGCACTGATGGGATTGTGTATAAGCGCGAATGTGGTAGAGGTATTTAAATTTTGATTTTTGTAATGGGCTTTGACATGTTTCATTTCCTCTGAGGGAACACTTGAGACCTCTGAAAGTAAATGTTGCTAAAAAGTCATCAAGGCAGAATATTAAAATGCCATCAAAGGGAATTTCACTAATGCAATCCAGCTCCAGCACCAGGTAGTGGAGCGAAAAGGGGAGGGTCAAAGGTCCCGGTTCTTTTAGCGAAACATGATTTGTTCCTCTTCACTGGATGTTTCTCCAAATAAATTATTTAAAGTCTTATTTCTTCTCTCTCCTATGCCTCTGAAAGTTCAACTGTACTGAGAGGTGGTGGGAGAGGGAGCAGAGGCAGGGACGGGAGGCAGGACATCAGGAAAACGGTGGGTGGCATGTAAGGGGGCTTCACTATGGCAGCTGCTTTCCATCATTCTGCAGGACCTGTCCAGGTGTGTGGTCAGGTGAGAGGTTCAGTTAGCACCCAGGGATTGAAATCACACTGGGGAGACAGATATCTAGCTGGTGTAGCAGTCTTAGACATGTGTGGCTGGCAATGAACACTCAGCTGCTAATGTGTAAAGAATATCAGACTTTGAGAGAAGACACTGTTACAGCATCTAGGTACTTTTCACATTTGTTATAATAACTTGAGATTTGAGTAACTTTTACACTAATGCAGTTGGAGAAAAAGGAAATCAAAATTGAACTCTAAGGATCTCTTTATGTATTGTAAGTAGGGGGTGAGCGGGCTTGTCAAATGTACAATTCACCATGGAATTTGTCAACATTTTCTTGATGAACATTGTATTAAGCAATAAATCTCTTGCACTTAAGGATTATTTTACAATATGCACTTGTATTAAATACCTTCTAATAGAGAAAAATGGGTTTCTCTGTACTTCATCTATGCCAGTGATTCCTCCAGGTTTATGGGACTCTATACACTTATCACTGGGCAAAGATTCTACTGAGTTCGATGTCCTCATTTCTGCAGTGGCTCTCACCTTTTGTAGCTGCCATTCTGGATTTTGTATGGTCTCACCTGGATATCTATCTATCTATCTATCTATCTATCTATCTATCTATCTATCTATATTTGTATTTTTATATGTATAACCATTCTGTGAGATAGCAAGTTTCACACTAGGAATGACATATTTATTCTTTGGGTTACTGGTATTAACATAATTTTGTTCCAAGTTTCCATGATTAGAACACAGGGCTAGAGCCTTGAGTAGGGTTACAATGAAGGAATGGTTTGAATGAGATGTCCTCCATAGTTTTAAACATTTAAACTTTTGAATATTTGGTCCCCAGCTGGTGGTGCAGTTTAGGAGGTATTACCTTGCTAAAGGAAGCAGTCACTGTGGTCAGGGTTTTAGAGATCCAAGACTCAGGCCATCCCGAGTTTATTGTCTGTTCCCTGCTTGTGGTTTGAGATGTGAGCTCTCTGCTCTTCCAGTAGCCATACCAGGCTACTGTCACAGCTCCCCACTGTGATGGTGATGATACTGTAATCTTCTCCTCCCAATACCACTTTCCTGTAGATTACCTTATATCTATGGTGTTTCATTCCAGCCATAGAAAAGTAGCAATGTAGTCTTGGAAAACAATATATTTTCCACCCAAAGACATATTTTATCTTTAAGAATATGATATGTAACTTTGAATTCTTTTGGCTTCAATTCCATCTTGTCACTCTCAGTTGCAGGACCCCACACAAGCTGTTGCTCTCTCAGTGTTGTTCATTAATAGTAAGAAGCATGATTTCTAACTTTACTGTGTGTGCACGCACACATGTGTGTATATCTGTGTGTGTGTGCTGTATGTGAGTAGAGAGAATTGACTCTTTTTTCATTATTTTATTTATTTACATCCCAAATGTTGCCATGCCCCCCTTGCAGAGTTCTTCCCCCATACCAGCCGAAAGGGTACCTCTCCTACCCCACCCTGTGTTCCCCTACCCTAGGACATCACATTTTTACAAGATACAGTTGATTCTTAAGTAACTCTGGCATTAGAGACATCCATTCTCCATATAATCAATAATCCATACACAACATTAGATTTTGCAAAAGCAATGAAAAATAGCAGTAAAATAATTACCATTGTAATGAACATCCTACAGGTGGATAATTTTTTGAACTAAGACTCAATGTTATAACTTCTCATGTGTTTACATTTATCTCAGCTGCAAATGATGACATGTATGGTCTACATGTTGATAAATTTTAACAAATCTGAACTTTTGTTATAGTTTTTGTATATGATATTCAATTTTAAAATATACTATCAACTGCATAATTTTATATATTCATCACTTATTCAACATTATATGTTTCATTTGCAAATATCTTAAATTGGTGTCATTTGCAAAAACAAAGCACATATCAATAGACCTGTGCAGTTCAAATTTGAATAACACAAAAGGCAGTGTTTCATATAAAATGTCCATGGTGGTTTTTCAGTAATCTATCTAATAACGGCTAAGAGAATCCATTTTGTGTTCAAAAGACAGCCTGCTAAAAGGGGAGTTACACAAATCCCAGAGTTCTAGGTCAGGACCTCAACTTGGGGACAGAGGAATGACTTAGCACTATAGGTACCTAAGTTCAATCCCCAGGACTCACAGGGTGAAAGGAGAAAATATACTGCTACAAATTGTTCTCTGACCTCCACATATTTGCCATGACAGGAACACACCAATGTATACACACATACTCATGAAAACAAACAAATAAGTAAGTAAATAATTAATTGACAGATGAATGGACAAATAGTTTTTTAATTGTTGATCAAACACTGTTATCGAGCTTGAAGTCCTTCTCTGCTTTCATGCTGTATTTTGAGACAGGGTATCACTAAGCTGTCCATGGAGGCCTGGAACTCACTCTGTATCCAAGACTTGCCTTGAACTTGTGATCCTCTTGCCTCAGCCTCTTGGGAAACTGGGCTACTCATAGCTTCAACTAAATCTTTAAGATTTCAATACTGCCTTTTATAGGAGCAAAGAAAGTGACTTTTAGGGAAATCTTTGGATATTTGAGATATATTTAAAATATCATAAGATGTACTGTAAAATTTTACATTGCATTGTTGTCATTATTACTCAGAAGGCCCATCACCATACTCAACTTGTTTATTTATTTTTAGAGGTAACAGGTCAACTTATTGGCACACCTTCCTTGCTCTTTAGATAACTCAGTTTTATTTTTAAGATAATTCTGACACAATGAAGGGGAAGATACAATGACAAAGGGGAAGTCTTATATTAAACAGAAAACACTGTCTTTTTAATTGGCTTAAACTATTCCTACACATTATTTATTACATGTATAGACCATGAGAATGTGTTACCTCTATATATCATATTAGTACATACTGAAATGACATGTCACTCAATCTTCAATAGGGAAAATAAATTTTTTAAGTTATCCAAATCTTATAGCAGAACATAATGTTTTAAGTTATTTAATTTTCATGACAATGCACATAATTTTATACTTTTATCTTAATTAAAGATAATGCATTATTCAGAATGGAAGAGGCACAATACTGGATTAAAGTAGCAGATGTGAATTTTCTAGACTCTTTTAGGGCATGGTCAGACAGTATCTGAGACAATAAATGCTTTCTTGCCAGTTACTAGAAATTCTCTGACGTTAAGTAAGGTGTTTTGTAAGCGTAGGTAATAATAAGTACATTCTAACTAAAGAGTTTGAATATATTCCAGTCAAGATGTCATGAGAGCTGAACACTTAGAATCAGCTCACCTGAAGAAAACCTGCTATGGAATTTTCTGGTAGCCTCAAAAGATAAGCTGGAGAAGTAATCATCAGATGTGTCCTGCACAGTGAGGGTGTCCAGGGTTTTTGAAGCCCAAGTCAACACAGTGAATGTATAATAAATATCATATCATAAGACACCACTCAATATGACCAACTAATTACTCTTATCTTAACGAATATCTCCCTAGCTACAAGTGTCCTATTAAATAAGCTTATTGAGATAGAAAATTTCAATCAGATATAATATTTACAAGAAATTAACAAGTTGACAACCAATTTGGCTGGTGCCATCCATATGCTATACATTTATTTGATATAGTTTACTGTTTTGGAGTCTAGTTACCTCTCATTTAGCTAAGAAAATTGAATTACATCTTAATTTAGGTAGCCATTAAAATGCTGGGACTCCTTATAAACAGGTGTGAATCTCAAACAATGATTTTTTTTACATTTACAGTTCACAATGCTAGCACTGCCAAACACAATCCACACACTTAGATTATTATATAAATGTTAAAGTAAATTTAATGTTTTGTTGATTTTTTTGGCCATGAGAAGGTGAGTGGCTAATCATATTACATAATTATATATAATGTCATATATTTATACATTATTATGTCAATTGAATGACCCAATAATTCATCCAGATTTTATGATATTTTGGTTGCATTTGAAAATGAAAGGCAACTGTTTTCAGAACAATATCTTGGATGAATGTAGCCCATAAATATTTGTCTTCTCTATGAGTAATGCTTTACTTCTTGAATTTGGCAGATCAATTTTCATCAAATTTTTGATAACTAATTCTTCACCACAAAGAAGAAAGTTCCAGAAATCAAGAAAGAAATGAGAGGAGATTTTTTTTTAGCTCACATGAAACCATGCATTCCTTGAAAGAGAGAGTCTGATGTGCTGGTTCTTCATAGCTCCCAAGATTCCATCAGGTCTTTTGGAGCTGAAGTACATGTTGAATTATTTATTTAATGTGCAACTTGGTCTTCATATGGTTCCCCTAACAAGTGGAACTGGGCCTGTCTCAGTCTCTGTTTCCTGGCATTGGATCCCCTTCCTGATACTTGGACTGCCTGGTTAGGCCTCAGTGGGAGAGGATTTTCCCCAGGGTAGTGTAGTACCCAAGTGGGGGCCCACTTTCTCTGAGGAGAAGGGAAGGGGAAAATATGAGGAGGAGTTTGTATGTGTATGACTGGAGGGGGGGAGGAAAGAGGGCTGTGATCCTATGATTGGGATATAAAGTGAATAATAATCATAATAATCATAATAAAATCTGACCATATAGTTATCTATTTTACTAGTAGAAAGAACATGAACCTGAGTCAGCATTAGTGAAGAAGATGGAAGAGCAGGAAATGGAAACTGAAGAGGCAGGAGAACTGTTCTTATATTTGTTCTTATAATTCATATGGTTCTGTGAACGATGAAGTCCCATAGCGTTGTGGAGTCTACAGAAACACTGTTCTGAAAACCCTTCTTCTACCTCCTCTTTAGCCAATCTCTTCCCTTCATCCCTGGCTCCTAATAACTAGTGATCTCCTTTCTCCTGGCGTTTAGATGTTATGGAGGTGAATATGCACTATAAAGTCAAGAGAGCAGGGTAATTCTGAAAGACCTGAATACAACCTTTGCTTTAGGGTTCAGCCCATCATGTGTTTGTGCCTCAATTTGTTTATACATTTCCATCTTCAGATATGCTTTATACATTTCCACTTTGGAGCTATTGTGAATAAAGCCAACTAGTCATACATAAATCTTCATGTAGATAGACCTGTATCTCATTGTTCTTAAAGAAATACCATGAAGTCATAATGTTGCAACTGTCACAGGCGTGCATTTAACTTTCATAAAGCTCTAAATTTGCTTTTCAAAGTCCCTGAACCACTTCACACCCACATAATGATGGCATTCCAGGCTTGTCACATCATGATATTGTTAATTATTTTCAAAGTTATTTAAAGTCATTCTATTATGTATTCATGGAGAAGTCATATTGTTATTATTTTAAATTGTATTTTATTAATGCTTAATGATACTGAGTCTATGCGTTTGTTATTACTTGCCTTGTGCTTGCTAACATCTCAGTTCTAATCCATTTGTCTCTTCCTCTCTTTCTCCCACCTATGCTTTTCTCTGGCAAGTGTAGCACTAAGTAATTTACTGAGAAATTTTATTTCACCAAGTGACAGAAAATATTTGCTATGATCTGAAAGTGACAAAATTATGCACTCATATTTTAGTAAGATTGGTGGTCCCTATCCATGGACATGGTTTATGTCTTATCCACGTCACATTTCTATAATTTGGCTCATTAGTAATTTCTGGTAATTATCAAACAGATATTAAGTACATTTTACATATATTTATATTTGATAATTTTGATACTATTTAAAAATCATTTAAGTACGGTTAATTGATAACATATAGACATATAACTAATTTTATGTACTATCATTCCTATAGCCTTGTAAAATCTCAAAGAAGAACTTTATTGCTTTTCCTATAGCTTCTTTGGGATTTTCTACGTCAGTGATAACACACCAAGACATCAATAGTTTTAGTCGTCCTTCTAATCTGAAGGCTTCTATTTCTCACTCTTACTGTGTTTCACCTGCTAGGACCTCCAATATGATACTGAGTACCAGCAAGAAATTCCAACAAGGAACTCCCTGACTTTAGTAGTCCAGGCCCAGTGTGCTGCACTTTAGTTTACTAACGGTCCCTTAGAATTTGTTGTAATAACTTTATATGCCTATTAGGAGACTGAGGAAATTTCCTAAATACAGACCATTTTTATAGTGGACTACTTAAAACTTACTTTCTAATTTTTAAAACATAAATGAATACACAACTTTTCTTTTTCATCTTATATTTATGTCATTTAAAATGAACATTTTTTTCAAATGTTGAAAAATTTGTACTTAACTCAGTGCATTGTCATTTTGTTACATTGAAATATTTGATTGACAAGGATTTGAGGTTATTTTCAATATACGTCAGTGAACTGGAAGGGTTTAGCTTTCTGGTAACATCTATATGGTTTGGGTTTAAAATAGTTCTGGGCTTATATGTGAAGTTGGGAAAACATTCCTCCTAAATTTATAAGACTGTTCATATAAAATTAGCTATGTCTATCTTAAGTATTGTAATTTAATTTGTTCTTCAACAATGTTGCACATATATAAAATGAACATTCACCACTCAGCCCCATCACCTCATTCATCTTTGCAGTCTCACCTCTCTCTCTCTCTCTCTCTCTCTCTCTCTCTCTCTCTCTCTCTCTCGTGCATGGGTGCATGAGTGTGTGTTGGTGTGGTGTGTGTGTGTGTGTGTGTGTGTGTGGATGTGTGTGTTACCTGTGACCCACTGATGTTAACCAGGGCCATTTGTGTGATTGTGTGTATAGACAATCCACTGGAGCCTCATGAGTTCAGCAGTGAATACACACACAACTATAGAAGGTGAGTCCCTTACCCAGAGCCAGTAGTTCAGAAGTAAAGGTTAGAGTCCACGATCCCTTCTCACTTCCTTGACTGACTGTTGGTAGGTCTGGTTCTTATTCTTGATCCTGCTGAATTGTATGCTCTGAGAGTTTGGGGATACCACATTGCATGAAACAACATATCCAAGGGATGTTGGTTTACAGTAACTCTCATCATTTGCCATTCATTTCTTGTTGCAGTTTGTCAATTCAATGTCTTATCAGGGAAATTTCTTTTACTTCAGTCAAGTTGATAGTTTGTGTCTTTCATAGAATTGGCTGTTTTTCTTTTTTTTATGTCTTTGTTGTTATTGCTGATGTTGTTGTTTGTTTTTGAGATTGTGTCTCACACCAAGCTCAGGCTATCCTGAAACTCAGATGGAATTTAATATGTTTTCTATGGAATAAAATATGTTTAATAGTGATTTAAAATATTACCTTATAAAAATTTAAGTATCCATATATCTTTAATGTCTTCAATGTTATATCAGATATTAGCATTTTACATTTTTTTGTTTGTCTTACAAAGTTTGGCTAGAAATTTGTTATTTAATTCAATTAATTTTTACTATAGTTTTTAATTTGTTATTCTTTCAATAGTTTTCTTAAGGAAGAATAATATATTGCTACTTGAAAATCATGTCTCATTTTCTATTATAGACATTTAATGATAAATTTTCCTTTAAGCCTGCCTTAGTTACCACTCAGAAACATAGTAGAGAGTGTTTTTGTTTGATCACATTTTCTGAATTTACTATAATAGTATTTGCAATTCCTGATTTATTGATGAATGGCTTAATTGCCACCTTTGTGAAGCCCAATGGGGCCCTTTTATGATTTTAGTTTCTAATATCATGTCACTGAACTCACAGAATACACTTGAATTTTAGTCCATTTGTAGGTGGTGCAGTTTGCTGTCTGGCTAGAATATGACCTCTCTGTCTTGCTGCATGGTACATATGCACTTGAAATAACCTTTATTAGATTACTAAAGAGTGGCATGCTCTGTGAATGGTAAGTAGGTCATGTTGGGAATGGTGATCTCAGTTCCTTTACATTGTCACTTTCTACCTATTGCTCTGTCAATTACTGAGACAACCCTATGTCTCAAATTATAATCGTCAGTTTTTTAATTTCTCTCTTTTTGTTACATCTGTTTGTTCTTCAGATATTTTTGATATTTTTTATTAAGTGCGTAAGAAATTATAGTCATGATATCTATGATATGGACTGAATGCTTTATCATTTTTAAAATTCTGTCTCTGAGTTTTAAAGATACATGATCTTCACATACATTTATGTGGTCTGAAGTGACCCGGGGCATTTAAGTTCAGTGTGGAAGCATCAAATCAAACTAGCCTATCATCACACCAGATATTCAACATTATTTTTGTGAACAGAATGTTAGCATCTAAACTTTGCTCTCTAACCTCTCATCTTCTCTCATCTGGTATTAATATAGCTACTTCAGTTTTCTTTTGATTAGTGTTTGAATGACACATCTTTTCATCATAGGCTTTAAGTCTACCTATTCTTTTATGACTAAGGTGGCCACTTTGGTCTTGCATTATGATAAAAGGTTTTGCTTTTCAATGGGGGTGTTTCAGCTCTCCAACAGAGATGTTGATATGATTTTTTTCTGTCTTGCTAGCTGTTCTAGTGTTTTCTTGTATGTTCTTTGTTTCTGCCTTTTTCAACTTATGTTGGAGTTGAATATTCTGTTGTTATTTGCTTTGTCTCTATTCATTTAGATGCTGTACAATTTTCCAAATCTCTTAATGATTTCTCTATTTCTAAGAAAATAAAAATAAATTACTATTCCTTAAACAGAGCATTATCTTTTAGAAATGTTTTGAAAGGAAGAGGAAGAGAAACAAACAAACAAACATCTCACCTTTTTTCAGATAACTTAATTTACAATGGTCTGACTTATGGTCTTCCAACTTTATGATAATATAAAAATTTTCAGTACAAAGAATTTTTAAAAGCCTGATATTTGTGGGCAAAATTACCTTCTAAGACCCACTCCCTTGTTGCTAGGTACTATCAGTGAGTTAAACACATACTCAGCCACACAGTCACCAGGGAGAGCAAGATATTCATGCTTCAGTACTCTGTGTTCATGTCATACCTACTCTCACCTATGGAGAATTTACTTACTGTAAACATTAACTTGGGCTGAAGGAAAATCTATGCTCCCTGGGAACTTTTGAAGTCTCTTTATGTTGTTCTGAGGTGTTTGCTTGTTCGTTTTGGTTTGGGGTTGTTTTTTGTTTTCCTTTGCAGTCCTTTTACTCCTGCTTTCAGAATGCCCTTTAAATTCAGTCTGGCATGGTTATAGACAAGGAAAATTTTATTTCTTTATGAAATGTTTATTCCAACATTCTGTTATAAGTTTTATTACTGAATGTATTGTTTTAGGCTGAGAGAAGTTCTTCATTGTCTTTCTTGTCTTCTAGCTAATGTTTACTAAAAAATTATTCCTGGGATGGAGAAACAGGTCGAGTGGTTTGATTTTCAGTATTCACATAGCAGCTCATACCATTTATAACTCTAGTTCCAGGGTATCTGAAAGCCATTTCTGTATTATGATGATACTAGACACAAACCCAGTACACAGCCAACACTTAGCCAAAAACTGATAAATATAATTTTAAAAATTAAAATTGTTTCTAATTTCTCAGTTTCAATCCAATTTACAAAGAACTTACAAATCATTGCTTTTGAATATACGTGAAAAGAAAATGCTTGCCTAAATTATAATACTTGACTCTTCTTAGACCTGAGTCTCAGAGAACCCATCTTACAAGGTAATACATTACTGTAAAATCTCAAGAGACAAGTAAAAAAAAAAAAAAA
>JANHMN010000003.1:66051835-66109793 GCA_030674055.1 Rhabdomys pumilio | reverse complement strand
TCTGTGTTCATGTCATACCTACTCTCACCTATGGAGAATTTACTTACTGTAAACATTAACTTGGGCTGAAGGAAAATCTATGCTCCCTGGGAACTTTTGAAGTCTCTTTATGTTGTTCTGAGGTGTTTGCTTGTTCGTTTTGGTTTGGGGTTGTTTTTTGTTTTCCTTTGCAGTCCTTTTACTCCTGCTTTCAGAATGCCCTTTAAATTCAGTCTGGCATGGTTATAGACAAGGAAAATTTTATTTCTTTATGAAATGTTTATTCCAACATTCTGTTATAAGTTTTATTACTGAATGTATTGTTTTAGACTGAGAGAAGTTCTTCATTGTCTTTCTTGTCTTCTAGCTAATGTTTACTAAAAAATTATTCCTGGGATGGAGAAACAGGTCGAGTGGTTTGATTTTCAGTATTCACATAGCAGCTCATACCATTTATAACTCTAGTTCCAGGGTATCCGAAAGCCATTTCTGTATTATGATGATACTAGACACAAACCCAGTACACAGCCAACACCTAGCCAAAAACTGATAAATATAATTTTAAAAATTAAAATTGTTTCTAATTTCTCAGTTTCAATCCAATTTACAAAGAACTTGCAAATCATTGCTTTTGAATATACGTGAAAAGAAAATGCTTGCCTAAATTATAATACTTGACTCTTCTTAGACCTGAGTCTCAGAGAACCCATCTTACAAGGTAATACATCACTGTAAAATCTCAAGAGACAAGTAAAAAAAAAAAAAAAATATATATATATATATATATATATATATATATATATATATATATATATGTATGTATATATTCCACCAACATCACTATGGGCATAGGTAGAAAGTAAAGCTTAAATGGTGGTTTTGACAAATTGATTGAGGCTTAGTATGAAGTAAATGAGAAATTCCTGGGGTATAGCCTTAGGGTAGGACAGGGATGTTAGACTTTCATGGAGCCTTGTTCCAAGCATATCTGTAGACTTTGCAACATAAAAAACTAGGAAAGATTACCTTTACACCTTACATTCTAAAGGGAGTCATTATGAATACATTAGCATGAAATTTAGGGAAAAAAAACTTTGTCAGATTTTGGCAAAAGCCTGGCAAAAAGGAATTTCTCCTTTCTCATCTTCCTTCTTATACAAGAAAGAAAACCAATGATGAGAGAATTGAGCCCCTTTTTTATATCTGTAGTGAATTTTGAGGGGTTGTATTTATATTGAAACTACTATTATAATTGCTATTGTTCCGGTTTCTACCTTTAAGTGAATATGCTCTATGAGTGTTCCAGGTCTCCCTTGCTCATACAGTTGTCTATAGCACAAACAGGATTGAATATACAACTCAGTTAACTTGTCAAAATGTTGCTTAGAACCTTTGTTACTTAAAATTAACAAATTAAAATTGATAATATTTTGTGCACCATAACATATATCCTTTATACAGATTAAGGAATTATGGAGACTGGTGGATCTGAGGCCTAACGTTGGCAGGTTGAGGCTGAGGATTGCTTGTACGAAGTGCTAAGTGTCCCTCATTTAACAACCAGAACTATTGGCATAGATTTCAGCCTCGACTGATTCCTGAGACCAAAACAGAGATGATTTTATCATTTGGCATTGAAATTAGAAAAAGATCAACATTCTAGCTCAAATCAGTATGGGAGCTGGATTTCTGTCTTGCTCAGTCTTTATGTAGGGTATCGGTGATGGATGGGTGTGAGGTGGCCAGGTCACAGTGAGCAGGAGGACAGAAAATCTCTTTTACAAAGTCAGTGTTGGTTGACCCAGAAATTCCTTCTCAGATGCACCCAGAATAAAATCCTACCGAAAGTCATGGCTCTCCATGTTCTAGTCAGGTGGACAGAATTCATCATTACAGGTAACATGGCTATCAGATTCCTTTTTATTTTCAGAGAGGCTGTATGGGTTTCATTCAAATTCAATCAGTCATTTAGATGATTCTTTTAAACTATCACACAATATGTTTATTAAATTCTAGTCGCTGGAAACATTCAATAAAATAAAATTTCTATCTGATAATTTTGAAGCCTAAAGTCATTTTAGAGGACATAAGTCTATTCTCTTTTCTGTTATTTTTTTGTTAAGCTTGTTAACTCTTACATATGCTGTCGTATTCCCTTGTGTATTTGGAAATTGCAAATTGTTATTAAGTTCATATTTTACTAGATACAATTTAGTAGTTTTTAATGGACACAATTTTACCCCTTTCTCTCTAGGAAACTAGTTCCCTCTGTCACCCTAGGTAGGACGTTTCTATTTCATAGTTGTTGCAGCCATTTCCTGGCCTTCAGACTCTGGGAAGATGGGTGATACAAAGCGCATGGCTTGTCAATGTCTGAGAGCCAACCTTGTGCTTAGAGAATCTCTGAGAAAACCATCTTATTCTTCACATGTTATGAAGGAACAGATTTAAAAAAAAAAAAAGTAATCCCTTTCTCACTTTTCAATGTAGTATCTACTCTCCTTCATTATACATAAGTCTTAGACTCAAAAAGTTCTCTTCATGTACACTGCCCTAGTTTGCTTTTCAATGTGATGATAAACATAATCAGAGAAAGTTGGGGAGGGAAGGGTTTGTTATCACCTTACACCATATCATCATGAAAGGGAGTCAGGACAGGAACTTAAGATGCAAACAGGAGCTGCAACAGAAAAAAATGGAAAAGCAATGCTTCCTGGCTTACTCTTAGCCATTTTCACAGCTTGATTTCTCATACAGCTTAGGACCACCTGCCCGGTGATGGCAGTGCCTCACAGACTTATCTATAGGCCAATCTAATGAGAGTATTTTCTCAATTGAGTTCTCTTCTTCCCAGGTGACACTATTTTAAGTTAAGTTGATAGAAATCTGTCCATTACATACATTTAAACTTTCATTTTTGATCAGCTACTAAATACAAAACTGTTTCCCAGTTATTGCTCCTTTGTCAGAACATCACATGTAGGCATGCTTTTCTAACATTGGTGCTTTTAATTTACTTCCCCAAATATTTCTTACCAATTCACAAATGCATAAAATTACCTGCCTACCATTTTGGTGTTTTATGGAGTGGAAATGCATTCACTACCTTAGCTATTGAAAATGATTATTGAAGCCCCAGAACTTGTTCAAATATTCACTTTTAAATCTTTCGGTTCACTCACACCTACTCTGTGCATGTCCCCCTGTAGGATCATAAACACAGGGATATAAAGTACAGATGTTCTCAGGAAGGTTGAATTCTCATGTTACCAAGGACATAAACATGCCTGTCTATGTTTGAAGCAGCACTTATTATTACAAGGCAGACAAGCAAACTTGGGGAATTGTGGTGGTGCTGACTGTGAGTTGGAATGTAATCCCAATGAATGTGGTTTTGGTATAACAGGTAACAGAGCCCTATCTGAGCACATAGCATTCATTCGCACACCTCAGCACAGCTTAAAAATGAGCTTCATACAAACCTGTGACTAAAGCATTGCCTCTTTTTTATTCAATTGGATATTTTATTTATTTACATTTCAGATGTCATCCCCTTTTCCCATTCCCCCTTCCTAGAAATCCCCTATTCCATCTCCCCTCCTCCTTTTTGCTTTTATACCATTATGTGCAAGCCAGTTCTAGATTGAGGAACTAACAATACAATCGATGCAAATAGTCAAGGAACAAGCAAGACAATAAAGACAAATAGTCAAAGAACATGCCAGGCAATAAACAAAGTTCTGTTAACACTTCTGTGATCACTGTTTCCAAGGGCTTATCAGGATGACTAAAATATCTGAGCCAACTTCCCTGCCCTAGCCCAAAGTCATTTTCATGTTTGAAACCTACTTCCTTGTTCTAGCCTAAGATTTAGATTCCTGCCTGAAATTGCTTCTTTGTTCTAGCCTAAGATTTAGATTAATGCTTGAAATTACTTCTTTGTTCTAGCCTAATGTCAGATTCCTGCCTAAAGCCCACTTCCTTGTTCTTGGCCCATGCCATATTCTAATGCAAACACTGTTGTGAATATCAGTGCATACTGATAGGAGCCTGATAAACCTGTCACCTGAGGGGGTCTGCCAAAGCCTGACATATACAGAGGCAGATGCTCGCAGCTAACCATTAAACAAACCATGAAGTCCCCAATGGAGGGGTTAGAGAGATGACTGAAGGAACTGAAGGAACTGAGGTCCCATGGGGAGAGGTATAATATCAACCAACCAGAGCTCCCAGGGTCTAAATAACTAGTCTGAGAACACACATGGAGGGACCCATGACTCTAGCTGTATATGTAATGGAGGGTGCCCTTGTTGGGCAATAGTGGGAGAGGAGGGCCTTAGTCCAAAAGGCTGGATGCCCCAGTGTGGGGGAATTCTAAGGCATGAGAGTGGGTGGATGGGTGGGGGACATTCTCATAGAAGTAGGAGGGGGGATGGGCTAAGGGGTTTCTAGAGAGAGAATGGAGAAAAGGAATAACAACTGAAATGTAGATAAGTAAATTATCCAATAATTAACAAAAACCAACCAAACAAACAACAACAAAACAGGTAATATAAT
This sequence comes from Rhabdomys pumilio, assembly GCA_030674055.1. NCBI lineage: Eukaryota > Metazoa > Chordata > Mammalia > Rodentia > Muridae > Rhabdomys > Rhabdomys pumilio. The sequence continues at coordinate 66,105,257 of JANHMN010000003.1, read as the reverse complement.
TGGCTATCACAGTTGAGCATTTGAGACTTTTCGTCAGTAAATTAGTATTACCCATATTACTGGGATTTCTTATAATTGTCAAGGACAAAGGATGATAGAAGGGGCCCATGGAACTTTAAAACAATATCGTCATAAAATTAAAAGAAAAGGGAGGAGGGTTATATCTCATACACCACAAATTCATTTAAATCATATTCTTTATACTCCAAATTTTTTTTAAAACTTGGATGCCAAGTAACTTTATGCTGAGTGTCTATGGCATTCTACCACTAGGCATACTTATGCATAGGTGAAAGGGAAAGATCCACTTACTGGCATATGGCATGATCCCAATCAGGTATTTAATATGGGGAATAGGGCATGTTTGTGTTTTTACTGCAGGATGCTGAAGGAGAATGGGTGCCAGAGTGATGAGTAAGACATGCTGATGCTGGGACAAAGAAGGATGCTGACTTGTGAGCTTGCTGAGTGCCCTGACAATGATGACTGGGAAGCTGTATTAGACATATATTTCTTACCCACCTATGCTTACCTGTATCCCAGATTGGAAAAGCTGCCTTTCCTCAAGTTTTTAGACCTTGTGGAATAGAGAATCAAAAGAGAAGTTATAATGACACTTGTATTTTTCTTAAAGGTGACCAGTTATTTGGACTCAATTATGGACTGGTCTAGAAATAAACATAATATTGGAAATATTAGTCTTTATTTGGAAGGCTGGTTCTGGAAATTTTCAAAGACACATTTGGATGTCAGTTGCAGTTCTCTATGATGTTATGTTAGTAAGAGATAAAGTTGAGATAGGATCTGGATTTTAAACAAGTATTAGTACATGTGTTAAGGCTCTTTTAACTGTCAAGTTAAAATTACTTTTGTTTCTTCTACAGTATTAATGTAAGTTGCATTGATTGTACACTTTCTAATTGTGTTAGTGTGTTGAAACTCAGCATGTCTGTTATGGAAGTCTATCAAATAGCTTTTCTTTTATTGTCCTGAGTATCACAGAACCTTGGTATTCTGAAAAAAGCTTGCAAGTACTGGAAGAAGTGAGTCAGGCTTTAAGCAGAAGCAAGAGGGTTGTAGGCTTGATTATTGCTGGTATAACAACTTTAGTTACATTAATTGCTAGAGCAGCACTGCTTCTGCAATTGCTTTGATACAAGAATTGAAGACAGCTACTTTTGTTAACCATTTAGCAAAAAATGTTACTAATGTGTTGAATATACAAGAGGATTTAGATAGGCATTTGGAACAACAGATTGATGCTCTTTATCCTATTCAAATTATTGGAAGGAGGGTCAGAGTTTAAGAGTAAAGTGTCATCTCGAGTGTCATGCCAAATACCATTGAATTCATGTTAGTTCTAAAATTTACCGTGGTGGTCATTATAATTAGGAAAAAGTTTAAAGATACTTGCAGTGTATTTGGCATACTTCTAACACATCTCTAGATGTTTTAACTTTGCATAATGAGCTTATGAATATAAAGAATGTTGCTCTGCTGAGTGTTGATGCAGCAGATATTGCTGATAAAATTACCTGTGGCCTGAGGTCAGTATTTCTATTTCGTTCAAGCTTAAAGAATGACATATATAGCTTGATCATGCTAGCCTTTTTGTCCTAGGAATACTTTTATTCCTGCCCATCATGTTAAAGCTTGTCTTTAACAACATCAACATGCTTAGCAGTCAAAGTACATGACTTGAAACTGATAATGGACCCCCAGAGCAAGTTATTAATTTAACAGGCTGACAAGCCAAGGATGGGTAAAATTCTGCACAGAGCCTTACCAACCTAAGACAGAAGTTCCTTGCATTTGACAATGCATATTCCATGATGGATAAGAAAGGCATTCTTGTCAGAGCGACCTAAGACATACTTAGTCTTGTTTATGAAATAAAAAGGGGGGGAGAGGTGGAGAGATTTTTGGGCTGCTTGGCATTGTTTCTTAAGACATGCCAAGTGTTAGAGATTCTAACATTGAGATGAATTGAAACGCAGGGATAAACAGGTAAGAAGGTTAAAGGAGTGGAGAGAAGAGGTAAGGGAAAATAACAAATGAGGTGTCTCATTGACTATGATTAGTATATGATTGGATTTTTACACAAATTAGTGAAATTATATGTATTTTTCTTTAAAAACATTGAAAAACATTCTAAGAGATGAATTAAATTATATATGATATTTACAAAAAAATTCACACATGAAATGAAGATGGCATGGACCAGGGTGCAGTAGTGGAGAGAGGGAATGAGGGCAGGATAAAAGATAAGCCTTAACATAAGGATCTGCAGGATTTGGTGATAGATTCAAACAAGTGTTAAGAGAAGATAGCTCAAAATAAAGTGAGTGTTTTCTTTAAGTAAAAATTGTTGGTGGAGATTTGGGTTCTTTGAAATATAAGATCACAAACATTGTTCATATCCACTATCAAATCTCCCACCTACTCACTCCAGATCCCCAACACATCCCTTCCTGCATCTATCCCCTCCTCCTCTCTACCCTCCTCCTCCTTCTCCTCCTCCTCCTCTTCTTTTCCACACTGGATACAACTATTGGTCTCTGCTAGAATATTGGTTAGATTTCTTGTCTTGCTCTTATACATTGAGTTTATGAGTTCAAGATCCATGTCATGGCAAGAAGACAGAATTTCCCAATATTCTTTCACAACACATAGCTATTAAATTGTTTCTATTTTGCCTTCCATAAGTTGGAGACTGATGTAGATCACGCAGTTAATGATGAGCACTCAACAGTCAGCTTGTCTCAGCACTTTGACTTTTTATGTGTCTGTGTATTAATGTCTGCCTGCTGCAAATGAAACTTCCTTGCCAGAACTGAAAGAAATACTAATCCACAGATATAATAATAAATATGCACATGTAGGTTGCATTCTGAGATTTATATTTTGAAAAACAGCAGCATTAGACTCTATGACCTCAGCAATCATGGACTTTCAACCATGTTTAATGAGATATGAATGTTTCAAACAGTTGTGAACTCACTCTGAGGGGAGTGCCTCAAATGCAAGCAAACAGCAATAGTCCTGTCACCCTGTGACATTGATAGCATTATTTCATCATCGGCCACACCTTTCCTGGCCGTTCAGTGTTGCAATGTTCTGGGTTCACCAGTTGGTAACATCATTGATGACTTTTCTTCTCTCTGTCCTATATGGTACCTTACAGAAATATTGAAACAAGCCAATAGACAGGGAGTTTCTTGGTCAGTCATGACATTTCTCTTTGGACACCAATTGAAGTAGATGGCCTCTATAGTAGGTTCTTACTACCAGAAATATGGTGTGCAACTAACAGCAATGCCAATAGCCTGTGGTGTTTCTGGTGACTTGGGTGTCTCCAGGACCAGTAACTCATAAAAGGAAATGCTCTACCCTAGCAAAGATTTTTGTTTAATAAGCTGTGTCTTCTGGGAACAACAATTTGACTGCACAGGATTTTTGTTTTGTTTTTTGTTTTTGGTGTTGTTTTTGTTTTGTTGCTGTTTCTGTGAATTATTTTTTTTAATTTTCCATTTCTTAAATTTCTCAAAAATTATTTTGAACAATTGTCATATCTTGATATTGAGTCTGAATTTCTTTTCTCTGTTCAAGTCTTTGAAGTACATTTTGTGTTTTATTTGCATTTTGGTGTTTTGTTTTGTTTTGTTTTATCATTCCAGACTGTTTTTGTTGTTCTTCAAATCTTCTTAGACGTAGTACTTTCCTTTTAATTTGCTTTTAGGAATTTTTAAAATTCTATCACATTGCTTCAATGAGTCATCTGCCATTCAAGAGTATTATTCGGTTTTACTGTATTTCTATTTTCTGTTGCTTTTCTTGCTTTTGGTTTTCAGTGCTATTGTATTATGGCCCAACTGGGTATAAGAAAGTGTTTCTTCTGCATTTCCCTAGAATATGATCTAGTTTAGAAAAGGCTCCATGATCAGCTGAAAATAAATTTCATTTGTGTCTATTAGGTGGAATATTCTATACATATTTGTTGCATAAGTTTGACCTACTATGTAGTTTAAATATGAAGTTTCTTTGTTGATCTTCAGATTATATACCATATTTAAAGATTGGAGTGAGGAGTGAGTCATTGAAATGACATATTATTGTGCATGTCAGGAATGACCAGAACTTGCATACCTGTAAGTGTTGGTTTTATGAAATTAGAAGCTTCAGTATATGGTACATAGGTACATTTTCATATTTATCATAACTTCTTTATGACTAGTTTTTTTATGAACATGTAAATACATTAACTATGACTGTGTATTGATTTTAACTTGAAATTGGGTTTATTAGATGGCAGAAGGGCTGTAATAGCTTAACTTTTCTGTTTGCTTGATTGTTTTCCATTCTTTGATCTTATTCTCTTGATCTCTTTGACAGTGAGGTGTGTTTTGCTAGAGGAGTATTTAGTTTAGTCAACCAGTCTCTGTTTCCTTACTGGTGAGTTGAGGCTATTTATATTTAAGATTATTACTGAAGGGTGTGTAGTAATTTATATAATATTTTTATTGATTATATGGGTGATTGTTTTTTCTTTATTCTTTCAAGTTAGGACAAGGGCTTGGCTAGTTTATTGTGCTGGACATGAGTATTTTCTCTCATGAAATGCTCTTTTTGCATATTCTCTTGGAACCAAGGCTGCTTTTCATCTTTGTGTACAGCATTTCTTTAGGATTTTCTTGAGTTCTGGCCTAGTGCCCATAATCTACCATTGTTTCTGCATATGATAAAGTGTCTATTTCTATAACAATTTTAAATGATAGACTTTTTTAAATATAGCAATCTTAACTGATGAGATTGCTTGTTTGCTTTGTATTCTTGACATCTACACTATACATTCTTTGTTGTTTTGTTTTTAAGGTTCTAAATGCCTTGTTACTTTTGGATTTCTATTTCTTTCTCTATGTTTAGGAGTATGTCTTATATAATTTCATTGAATATATTATATACACCTTCTATGTTCCAGTCTCTATCTTCTTTATTCTTAGATTTTCTCCCTTCTAATACCCCAGTAGTCTTGACTTCTGTGTTTATATTTCATTTTCTTTCTTTTTTTATGTTTGAATGTAGCATTTCACTGGATTTCTCCTTTTTTCCTGATGCTCTTTCTTCTGGTTGGTCAATAATTGATAATAATTTCTACTATGTTTTTATGTGAATCAGTGTTTATTTTCATTTCTGATATTTTTAGTTTTTCAAATGTCTATTTTATTGCTGATTTATTCACCTATAGTATTTATTTTTCATGAACATGGGTGACTTTCTTATCTATTATCTTCTGCGTCTTTCCTCTAGGTTGTTGACTTTCCTACACAGTGTCTGGTTTGAATTAATTTGCTTGTCTGTGTCATCTTAGGTACATGATCATGATTACTAGTAAACATTATGAGTCCTGGATCTGACTGTGTTTATCTCTATGCCTTTCAGGTTGGTAGTTGAGAAATATCTTAGGTAGGGTTTCATTTTCTGTGATAAGATTCTGGCCAAAAGCAACTTCGGGAAGGAAAGGTTTGTTTCATCTTATACCTCTCAAACTACACTCTATCACTGATGGAAATCAGAGTAAGAATTCAAAACAGAATCCTGAAGACAGAAACCAAAGTAGAAACCATGGAGGGAACACTGCTTACAGTCTTGTTTTCCATAGTTTGGCCAGTGTGTTTTCTGTTAGCATCTGAGATCACTTGCCCAGGGATAATTCAACCACTGGTTTGCTGGGTCCACTCCTATCAGTCATTTATCAAAAAAAATGCACCACATGCTTGCCCATAGACTACTTTAGTTGAGGCATTTTGTCAATCCAGGTTCTCTCTTCCAACAAGACTCTAGCTAGTATCAGATTGACATAAGTATACTCAACACCAAGACTTAAGATGTTTTGGGAAAGATCATGCTTTCTTATTTCTATGCTTCTTATATCTCTGAATCACTATTTGCCTATTTGTTGCTTTAGATATCTGTGATAGTTTTTTTTTTTTTTTTGAGGACCTTCTTATTCATCACCCTACTATTGAAACTCAACTGCAGTTCAGCGAGTGTAAGAAAACAAACAGTCATGACACCAAAACTTTATTTAAATAAATAAATAATGCCTGGGTGAAATTGGTTCTCTGATGAGTATGTGTAGTAAGTTTTTGAATGAAAGAGAAGCATTCCATATGGTACTACAAGATTTTGTCTAATCAATAAGGTTTTTTTTTTTCTAGTATTCTCTTTAAAGTAGGTAGGTATGACATTGCTGAGATAGAACCTTCAGGAGAACTGGTAACTCAAGTACCTGGTTGCACTTGAACATTCTCTGCAGGAGAATTTCTAAGTGTGCAAGAAATGTAAAGGGCCCCTTGGCTTTTCAATTTATATTCACCTCTATTCTAATTAATTATTTTTGAACTATCACTTATATGATGCATTATATTTTGATTTTATACATATTAATTAATTGATAATTCAATAAGTATATTTGTAAACAGAAATTTTGAACATTTCTTTATGATTCATATATGTGCTCAAAATCATCTCCTTTGATTATTTTAGACTATTTTGGTTGCAGTATTTTACAGTAAAGTTATTCTAAAAAAATATTTGGAACCGGGCAACTGGAACATTTAAAATATTTTTACCTTGTTAAAATATTAAGGCTCCTATGATGGAGAAATACATTACTTAACATTGACTGAGTAACCATGATGTGTCTATAGACTTCCAGTGCTATGCTTAATTATTTGGCAGCTGGGAAGAATATTTGGTGAGAGCCAAGATTTTGGCTAGTATTTTCTAGTATTCAGTAAAAGTAAGTATTTTGCTTTTACTGGATACTAGAAATAGTTACAAACCTACCCACTGTGTGATATAAAAATAGTCTTTGCCAGTCTCTCTGATGGACAAATGATTAGATAAACCATTAAAATGCATGGCTTGAACAGAAGTCCAGTGTCGTGCTCAGACAAGTGAGATGCATTGAGGGTATAGTTCATGACAGAACAATTGGAAAGGAAGCAGAAGAGAGAACATGTTCACTTGTAGGTGTTGAATTTCTTTTGATTTAGTAATTAAGACAGGCGTGAGAAAGGAGAAATGGAAAATGTGTCAGCTTTACCTCTGTAGTAAATAATAAGCCTGAGCAAGCAACTCAAGGGAAGAAGTACTTATTTTGGCTTAATGCTTCAGAAGGATTAATCTACATTTCTTTGGCTGTTTATGTCATGGTGGAAGAAAAGACAGAAAGGAACAGACAGGCAGACACACACACACACACACACACACACACACACACACAGAGAGAGAGAGAGAGAGAGAGAGAGAGAGAGAGAGAGAGAGAGAGACCCCAGGGACACACTCTCAGTAACTAATTCCTCCAGCAGGATATGGATTGCATAAAGTATTCAGAACCTCCCTGGATAAGGTCATCAGCTAGGGATAACCCTTTCCAAACAGTCATTGGTGGAAGGCACAAAGGTACTGGCTTCTCTTCGTTCATAGAGATTACAAGTTGAAATATTGGGTTGAGGTGGAGATGCATGACCTTGGAGGCAATATCTAGCATATAGTTGCATAAAGTTTGATTTTTCTAGGTTAAATAAAAGCATTATAGTGTCAATACATATAACTTCTATCACTTTGGTATCATTAAGGTAATACAAACACAGTAGACAGTTCCAGGAAACTGATAATTGTGGTTTTGGTTGTTTTATTTTATGGAATGAGAAATGGATCTAGAGTACCAAGGATGAATTTAAATCATTGGCTTCAGGGAGATTTACCTTAAGGAAATAGAGTTCTTAAAGACTTAGATTTTGTTGTTGTTCCTGCCGCTGCTGTTGTAGAAATATGCTGACTACCATCTTAGGTCTTTTCTAAATCTTATCGTCTTCAGAAAATAAAAATATTTTTAATATTTATCTTAAAATATCCACCTGTCAATACACTGATATTTTAGAATAGTGAGTTATTTGAATTTTTCTAAGAATTTTCTTCTATTTTGAAATTATCATGCAAATCAATATTATTACTTAAGGATTTTATTTTTATTTTTAAATTATGTGCTAATGTATATGTGGGGGAGAGTTTGTACATTTAAATGCAGTATTTGCAGAAACTATAAAAGAGCATTGGATCTCCTGGAGCTAAAGTTACAAGTAGTTATGAGCCACCTGGTACGGGTGCTAGGAACAAAACTTCTGGTACACTATGCACTCTTAATCATTGAGTCATCTATCCAGCCATTACTATCACTATCTATAAGTTCGAGATCTCTCCAGACTCGGATTACTTCAGTTGATTGGAGTTATTTAACTCTACTCAATTTCCTTAAGTTTCCTGGAATGTCACCCAAGTGTTTTCTGTGTCTTTCAGTTTTTAAGGTCTGAAGGGCAATCTTTCAAAGCAACAAGAGAAAGAACCAGATCCTACCTAGATCCTGTGAAGTCCAGCTTTCACCAATTTAGGGACCAACCAGAGCTGGCAATTTACCAGTGAAAAATCCCCATGTAAATTAGTCCTCCTAAAACATCTGGAAGTACAGTTCATTTTGTAATTGACATAGTTGAATGAGCAGAAGTCAGACAAAGGAAGGAAAGCTGCATGGACCATCTGGCTCAAAGACTGCAGGGGAATTTTTGAGAAATTAAACATAATCACAGATTATGTTTGGGATAGGATTAGGCAGAAAACATTAATTTTAGGTCCTAGTATACCTTGCAGGTATGTGTAACACAACTTTATTAAAGTAATTGTTACAGAATAATAGACAAAACTAAATATATTTTGTTAAGCTTGTAATACAGAAAAAAAAACAATAATACAAACTAGTACGGCCATTTCCTGTCATAAAATACTGCATATTTATGTAATATTGATTCTGTCAATTAAAGGTCTTAATTATGTAGAAGATGGTGATATACAACTGGTGTGTTTCAGAACAATGTGAAAGACACCTGCGGTTTAAGGAACATGAACAGCATTGCCGAAAGCATGTTCACGCCCCTGGTTGCACTTGCTCTTCTGAGTTCAGGTTTTTTTGTTGTTTTTTGGGGGGTGTTATTGTTGTTGTTTACCTAGTTCCTCATAGACTGAACACTCTAGCTTCTGAAATTTGAGAAGATAATATGCCGTTCCTTTATTGAATGAAAATACTGTACTATTAAAGATTAACTCACCTGTACTTTCGTGTATTGAAGAACGTATGAATAAAACCAAATATTAGCTATTTCTCTGAGGCTATAACATTCATTTTTCTCAGTATAATTTGTAAAAGGGAACAGACCTCCTTGGGAATAAATTAAAATAGTTAAACATGTTAACAGCTAACAAGTCTCTTGGTTGGTGGACTAGGATTTTCAAGACATACAAACAAGACATACAGACAATCATCTCTGGGGCAAAGTGAAGAAAAGGAGCAGGGCCTTGGAGACTATGTTTAATATTTATAGTTGAAAGCTCTGGGACTGTTTGTAGGTGTTATCATTATTAATTAGAATGTCTTATCTTAAAAACCAATGAGATGTTTATCATTATGGTCCCATCAGCTGATTTCGAAAAAACAGGCATATCCGGATGCTGTCAATAGCCACCTTAATAAGATGAGTCCTTCTCAGGTTCCATAGCTGTTTTCAAAAGTTGTTGAATCATATTTTCCAATTTAGTAGAAAGAATTTATAAAAGTAACTTAGGAAAACTCCCAAAAGCTTTGTATCTCCCGTCTATAGTATATCACTGGAAAGATGTGTGTTCAACTCTAATTTCCCTCCACTATTCATAACACTATTGTGGTATTTGAGTGGACTGAGTTCTCAAAGACAAAAAGATTCTGGTCTTGCATAGTCAGACCCAACAAGGAGGGAGGCTAGAGAAAAGAAAGCATCCTGTTTGCAGTGGTACTTACCAAACATTAGTAGTAACATAAGTGTCTGGGGACAGTGAAGAGAATCAATTCCTATCTATAACATGTAGTATGTAAGGTGTTTATGAGCAGTTTTAGGATCTTAATTTTTAATATAACATCTGGATATGACTATCAAGGGTAAACATGAGCATACTCTCAAGATTGATGTTGATTGAGCTTAATACACAACATCTCATTTTATAGAAATCATTTTATTTTGTCCTCCGAATTATATACTGTTACTTCTGAGTTGTTCACCAAATTACACATGCACACACATGTGAGTGCACACACACACACACACACACACACACACACACACACACACACGCATGCACGCACGCACGCACACGCTTGCTATGTATAAATCATGCTTTCCTCTGTTCCAAGTACTGTTGAGTTACTTACTACTTACTAGTAAATTTCTGTGTGTGTTGTTTTGAAAGAGAATAGCCCGCAATAGCTCATATATTGGAATGCTAGGTAATTTGTCTTTTTTTCATATTAACTCAAATTTGATAGTGTTTTAACCAACAGTCTTGGTAGAGGGCCATTGAATCTATGTTTCTGAGACCCGTAGGCTTGCAGCGGAACCCTCTGAATCTAGGTTTCTGAAACCAGAGGCTTGGGAGAAGAGCCACTTTATCTTGTGGGGTGGGTTAGGCATTGTCTTAACTCTTTTGACCTGCATGCTTCTTGTTCCTATTAGAAGACATGGATTATAACAGCTAAAATTCACTGCAAGCACAGAGCTTTCCAATCCTTAAATCTTACACATTTCTGACTCACACCATAAAATTCAGAAATGATTCCCTTGAACAGATTTCTGTTTCGGTAGATGGACTTTCTGCCTATCACAAGAAATATAAAGGAAACCATTTTCCCCTTGTCTCTGCCATTTCCTACCTTCTTTGATCCACCTGTCATGTGGTGATCGGTCACTCTAAGACTAGATGTCTAAACAACGCATGTGGGGGATTTTTTTTTTTAAAGAAATAAAGCTATAGCTAACAATTTCAGCACTTTTTACTAGGACTCTAATGGTGTATCTGAAGAAAAAGTAATAAATGTGCTATAGTCCATTAGGCAAGAACAAATTTCCCTCCATAATTTTATCTTTGTTTAATTGAATATTTAATTGGTATAAATATAAAACTAATTTTTGAGTGTGTTCAGTACATTTAGCAGGGAGGTTTGATGCAGGGCTATCTAGAGAGGGGTGTCTGCAGATATGGACAGCCACCATGCCCTCTGTGTCCCCATCATGGTGCTGACGGACACGAGTGGGTCACTTGGCATTAGCAAAGGAGTAAGTTAGCATTTGCGCTGAGCTGCCTCTCGCCAGGCTGTGCATATTGGAACCCGCAGACAGAGGCTGCTTTCACGGTGATGAATGGGTTTTTTCAAGCGTTCTGCTCCCTAGTTATGAGAAGGGTGACCCGGTCAGGAGACGACTTTATGAAGCTATAAAAAATGTATGTCACTTCGGACTCTCTAATGTCACGGGGAAGGGAGGGAAAAAAAAGCAGCGCAAAAATGGCAGGGTAATAAGGCTGTTTTCAATGCTTGAAATAGCTTTCTGTCTACAGTCATATGTAGCCCTGAAACCAGGGCCAGAGAAGGAGCTCACCATGCATTGTTGTTGGATGGATTAGAAAAAAAAAATCTAGCGGGGGGAGCTTTGTCTGACTTTGCTTGCCGTCACAGAAATGCTTATAGGATGACAATAAGACATTTCAAAATGCAGGGCTAGTAGCTCTGGGTTGGAACTGCGAAGGGTGCAATGTCTTTTTAAAAGCAAGCAACCTGCTCAAGGTGGTGACTTTTAAGTATGCAGAAAGCCAGGAAGGGAGTCACCACAAAGCAAGCACTATATGAAAGCCATCTTTTCATCTAACATTTTATAAAGTCTTTCCTCTGTATCACAAAGAAAAAAAAATTTTTTAAGATAGAAAAGAAAAGGAAGGTTTCCCGGATACACCTGCCCCCGTGCTTTCTCCTGAATACCCTGGAGTTTACAGATAGGGACATGCAGATTCTCACAAAGGCAGCCCTCTGCAGACCGAGAATTTAACATTCATTGAATTCTCACATTTGTCTCATCAATATGCAGATTCCACCACACCAGGTGCTTCCCTATTTGATATGTCGTACATTTCATAACTCATGTTTAAATGTTCATTTACATAAGGCAGGAGACCCAGAGGATCAAGGTCAGGGGTTGTACCTTTATTAGGGCTTCAATTAGTCACAGGTGAGCTTCAGAAACGCCTTGGCTGGATTCAAACATTCCCCGTTATGATTGATTGCATGTGCGTGGAGCGGCCCCTTCCAAACTCAAGATTCTTTTGGCATTTCTATTCTGAGACTTGTAAACCTCTTCCATCAACACTTTCAGAGGGAAAAAATAATTACATGAAAGGTCATGATCTTAATACCCCAATTACAGCTACTATTACTAGGCTCATAGCTAATACTGAAGAGAGAGAAAGAGATGTGAGTTTCCTCCCCTAGAAATCTCCCATGATGATATGCCCTTTTTCATCATGAAGATGTCCAGATACATGATATAATTCCCTAGAGAAATAGGAAAATAATCAAAGCATCATGGAGAACAGACATGACTACTCTTACTGCCATGGACCAAAGCACCATGACATCATGGCAGAGTCTGGAGACCTCCTTCACTGGCTGCTGATCCAACTTCCCATGAAATATAAACTCTAATCTTCTCTGAAGTCTTATTCTGCTTTCCTTTGGAAGCATGAGCAGACATCCATATGCTAAAAAGAGACCTCATTATTTCAAAGTGAATGTTCATATACAACCTTTAAACAAAACCTTGACAATCAAGGTAATAGGCAAATATTTGTGTTTTGAGCATTCAAAAGGTTAGAGTGAATGCATGCTCACCAGAGGTACCTGATACACCATTTTGTGAACATGGGTTATTTCCTTTTATAACCTGGAAAAATGAAAATCATACAAAGGAGTCGACTTTTCTAACTGTAAATTTAATCTTTTGTGTTGCTGCTGTGGTTATTTTCACGATTTTTTTTTTCAGCAAAAAAGAAAATCTCTTTCTTTTTCTGAGGAAGGGAGTTTAACTAAAGGAAGCCTTGTAGAATAACATTGCAACCCAGGCTGTTAAAGATGACAGAAGAAGACAGGAGCTGGCTTATGAGAGCATCAATTAGTATAGCATTGGAGGAAGGGCCAGGCATAGCTTCAACCCCTGATCTTGCTTGATTGTCATATTCCCATGTTGGAGCATGTAAGGGCAGGTACGCAGTGAGAAAACTGCCCTAAAAGAGACTGAAAAGGAAGTATGGATGCTGGTTGGTAAAGAATTTTAAAACAATGATCACACTAGTTAAATGACTGGCATTTAATCCTCACCTCCCCTTCGTTGCTATCCACACTAAGGAATGTATGTCTTCAAAGAACCAGGAAGTTGAGACGAAGAGAACATGCTACTTCCCAGGTTTAACTGTCACAGCACAAAACTCCCAGAGGCCTCCTGAGACAGATATCAAGGTCTGTCATTATTTCCCAGAGTTCTCATGCTCTCTAAGTGTTAGACCTTCTTGGCTTAAAACAGATATTTTTCTCAAGAAAAATTCCGCGTCACTTAAAGAATTTATTAACAATTTACATAATTGCTTAAGTAATCTGTGTAATTGACAGAAAGTTTAATTTGACCCCAGTTCAACTGTAACACTTATGGTTTTAAATTGAAAGTGGTATAATTCATTTATGAGAGTAATTAAGCCCCAGTGTCTAACAAATACGTATGCTGCCTGAGGCCTCCAAGGCTAGAACATGCTATTAGAATGTTTTATTTAAATATGTCAGATCAGTTCCTCGTGACACTCACCCCTGTTAAACCAGAGCAAATGGCTCTCTTGACCTTGAGCTCTGTGCTTCTGAAATGAGGGCACTTGAACCACACAATTCAGCTCTCTTTCTATCAGAAACCATAACTTGAAGAATTTAATGATGGCTGAAAGTACACATACTTTTTTTCTTCTGGAAAGTACACATAGCTTATTTCGTGATTATCCCAGAAGTTCTTCATCATTAGTATTTTTGAAAGCAGAATTTTTTTTAATGCCTCGTAATAAATTTTTAGGTCATGTTTAGATCACTAATAGTTATAGGAGTAAGAGAAGTGGAAAATTTGCCTACCAGCAAAGAAATATATATTTACATGCTAAAGTCCATAAGAAATCTACACCCCCCATTAAAGGTAAGTTATCCCATGCAGTAAACAAGAGCACTAAAATGCCCCTGCATATAACTAAGGAAGGGTTGAGATAAATATGCAGGGTCCAGTAGGCTGCAGCATCTCTTTGGTTGGAAAACACAGGCTCTCATCAGACTCTTACTTTGTCTTTGTCATCTGCTCAATGGTAGAGACCAGAAAACACTCATGTAGGTCAGTTACAAGAGACATAGTGTTGGAGACAAAGTCTCCCTTGGTCCCACTTACGATCTAGCCTTTTGCTGGATTCTCATGAGTGCTCTAAAGGGCATGGACTATGTACGAGTGGCCACAATCTCTTCATATTAAAAGTAAGTCCCCAACTAGGGGCAGGATTTCATAAGCACCTGCCTATCTATGTTGTAATTGATCTTATGCAGGTGACCATGGGCGCTGGAGGTTCATAAGTGCAATACCCATGTCACGTTCTGAATTTCTCAGCACTCCTCCTCATGCTTTAACATTACAGCATTTATATACGTCCTTCTGTAATGCGTACTGAAGCACTGGGGGTAAAGGTAGTCGATAAAGATGTCTTTTTTAGGACTGACCATTCATAAGCACTTACTTGCATCAATTTGATAAATTATGAGTCTCTACATTAACCACTACACACTACAAGAAGGAGGAGGAGGAGGAGGAGAAGAAGAAGAAGAAGAAGAAGAAGAAGAAGAAGAAGAAGAAGAAGAAGAAGAAGAAGAAGAAGAAGAAGAAGAAGCAGCAGCTTCTCTGGAGAAGATGAGAGTATCTCAGGTCTACAGATATAAACAAGTATTTTGACAGGAGTTTGACAGCAAAATTATTTAGTGAAATAAGAATAGGTTTGCTCAGGGCCTGTGACCTACCCAGATGTGGGATTTGACCAGGTTAGCAGTACCAGGTATAGATTTTCAGCTGTGGACCTGGCCTCAATGCAATCGGGAAATGGTTGGCTACTGAATAATGGTAACATGCTATTTCATGAGCATGGGTATATCTTTCTTCAAAAATTGGAAGTGTAGCATGCAGGATAAATGCTGGATGAGAGCATTGATGTCTTTTATCCGTCAGCAGCCTTCTAGAACTATGAAACTCAACCAGCAGGGAGAAAGCTTCATCTCGGTGTCAGTTTGATTTCTTTATGCCCTGCACCCAAAGCGTGTAGAGTCTTCAGCAATAGAACCTTATCTACCAGTTATGATGGAACACCAACCTAGAAATACATTGATTTGTTTTGTAGATCTCTAGTTTCTCTCTGACTGATGACTCATAGGGAAGTAGCCCATGCTTGACTCTGCAATTTTCATTTAGTACGTGTGTCTTCCAGAAGTAGCATTGTTTACTCATACAGAGTACTTTCATTCAAACCCCTTTTGAAACTGTATAAACTCCTATTAATTTTTGAGTATTTAACACATAAGTATGACATATGTTGATGATAGCCTCCAATCTCTCTCCCAACTCCTCCTGGGCCAATCTCCTGTTTTCCCATGTTCTTCCAACTTCATATAGTCATATATACCCCAATGAGTCCAGTTTGTGATGCACTTATGTTCATGGGTATGTGGCCATCCATTGAAGGGCAGTTGACCTACCAAGGGCTCCACCTTTAAGGAATACAGGCATCTCACTCGCCCTATCAGGAGCCATCAACTGTTGGTAGCTTAACTTTTTACAGTTAATAATTGGAGTTTGTTAATATTTATTTATGTTTTTCATATTTTAGGGGGAGAAAGTTTCAAGACAGGGTTTCTCTGTGTAGTCCTGGCTGTCTTGAAACTCACTCTTTAGACCAGGCTGGCCTCAAACTCAGAAATCCACCTGCCTCTGCCTCCCAAGTGCTGGGACTAAAGGTGTGCATCACCACTGCCTGGCTTGTTTTTCATATGTTAGTGGCATTTAATAATCATTCACAGTTTTTAGGCTAGTCAGTATTGCACATTTTTCATGAATTATACATTTTATATTTCTCTCTCCAAATCTGGATTCAGCCAACTCTTTTCTCAGTGAGTGTTACAAACAGAAGATTGTCCAAACGATGTTCATAATGAAGCTTTAGTCTCAGTGTGACACTATTAATGAGCAGGCTGCTGGAAAAGCAGTTAAGTCCAAATAAGGACTTAAGGGTGGGGTCCCTGACATAACATATAATAAACTCAATAGGATGACCATCTTTAACAGAAGAATCAGACACAAGGGATCTCCTTTTTTTTTTTCCTTTCTGGAAGCCCCAGTGAGGGTAGAGTGTGAATTGTGACTGTTAGCAAGCAGGAAGAGACCTTCCCCAGAAACCAATTCTGTTGGCACTTTATTCTAGCCCTCTGGTTCACAGAACTATGATAGAATACATTTCTATTTTTACATCCCCAGTTTGTGAAAATTTGGCTTAAGAAGCTAAGCAGAAAAACATAGTGGGGATAGATGTACCCATGCATTAGAAAGAAATACCCAGTCAAGGATGGTCAAGTCTTTTCATTTGGGAGAAGTAGGCCAGCTGGATGGGTGAGGATGGGGTGGGTGTGGGGCTAACTTTAAATAAAGTGTCTCCTTAGTTCCTATGGATAATGTCACGCAGTATTCAATACTGCAAGGCTTTCCCTTTTTTCACTTGACCTAGCCTCTTTCCTTTCTTTATCTGTACATAACTGAGGCTGTCAAGTGTGACCTTACTGTCTCAGCCTCCCAAGTCCTGGGATTTATAGGCATGTATGCTTACCCACTCCTATAACCTATTGTCAATTACATCTTGGTTGTCTTCCTTCAACACCAAGAACTCTGGATCTTAAGGTGACATGCCATGCTGGAACTGAAATATCTCATACTAACTCACTGGTTTTATCCCATACTGTACAAACAATTCTCTCAGAACAATACTAAATTTGCCAGTATTCATGTGCCCCCCATCTGCACACATATCATTCTTTACATATGCTTCTCTTTGCGATGCTGTTCTCAGAACAGACAGTCACGGCATAACACACTTCCTGTCTTTACATTCTTGTTCAAGCAGAGTTATGAAATAATTACAAACTTAATTCTTTTGATCAGACCTGCATTAGTGTCTACATAAATATTTCAAAAGGAGAGAGCTCATTTTCTGTTAATGAGTGGTAATGGTGCTACGTAGTATCTTACATGATATAAGTTTGTCCACACACCTTTTTACATCAAAACTCATTTTTTTTGGACAAAAGAACATCTGGTTCACCTACCTTCCCTGTGTATTTTAAAAGTAAGTTACTCCATCATTTTTTTTCTGTGATTTGCCTTTAATTGGACAAAAACAATAATGCAATTATATTTGTAATATAAATGACTTTTTAACTTAATTAATATGCCTGATATTTTATTTTATTTATAAAATAGTATATTTTATTTATTTTATATAAATTATATATAAATGTTATAGATATTTATATATTGTATATTTATTAAAATACATATTTATTTATTAAAAGTTTTAAATTTTTCTAATATCTCTTGCAGTATTCATCTTTCAAGATATTTATTCTCAAGTCCACGAAATTTTCTTATGTTATATAGTTTTAAATATTCCCCTTGTACTCCAGGAATTGTATCAGCTTGTAATTGTCCTGTTGTGCTGATTACTTAAGCAGTAAATATTAAGCAACATCTGTTGTGTATATGTTTGATTTTCTTTGCCTGTATTCAGCATGTTTAAACTTTATCCTCAGTACTTTCAATCTCTCTTTCATTTATTTTTTGAAAAACAGAACAGAACAAAAAACGGTTGCAGGTTTGCTCTCTCTGGTGGCTTTGTCACTATGTATACCCATGCTGTGTTCCTTCTGGTTTGAGTCAAGTCTATTCTTCAGATTTCAAATCACTTTTAACCATTTTTAAATAGTTTTTAAATTTACTAATTGCAGTTTTTATCTTCTCCAGCTTTTATTTCTTTCTTCTCTATGTATTATTAAAGTAGTTTGGTATCTAAAATCTCTGGAATAACGAGATAGAAATTAAATGTCTTTCCTGAGCCAATCAGTCTTCTGTGCTTTCAACAAAGAAAAACATTGATCAATTTGATGTCCCTTACATTAAAATTTTGAAACATGATATTAAGATGGGAAAGTAGGTGGGGTGTGGGAAGGCTGGGCACAGAGATGTCTTAGCAGTTGACAGTGCTTGCTGGTTTTCCAAAGGATCTGAGTTTTGCTCCCAACTCCCAAGTCAGGAAGTTCACCGCTATGTATAATTTCAAGTCCTGAGATCCAGGAGCTCTGATGCCTTCTTCTGCCCTGAATACATATGGAAAACACTCACACTGATACACATAAAAGTAAATTACATGTTTGGGGGTCTGGTTTATTTGAATGTTTGATTTTCTAAATAACAGAGTTAATTAACATTTTATAATACACTTTTAAAATGGTGAAAAACTAAGATTAAAACTGGAAGAAAATGTTTGCAGACTGAAAAATGACTGACATATAGATTCACTACAGTTTCCTAAATCTAAACAGCAATTAATATTGTTAAAGAGCTTAGGAAATAACAGGGTAACCCCAAAATAGGAAGTGATATTTTACCCAGGATAATCTTCTGATGACATATAAACACACAGAAAAGAATTTAAAATCAGCCTTTAAAGAAATGCAGACCATAAAAACACGATTTTTTTTCTACACACATAACAGAATGACTAAATTTCATATGTACATATGTAAGCATGTATACATCACAGAAAACACTGGCAATAACAGTGGGAAGAAACTCCATCATTCAAATATTGATGGTGTGAATGTAAAACAGGAAAGCCACTTTGGAAAGCAGATTGGCAGTTTAAGTGAAAGCTAAATATGTTGTCAACCTACAATCCAACATTCTTCAACACGCATACCAAAAACAGAAAGACTATGTTTCTACACACACACACACACACACACACACACACACACACACACACACTATACACAAACATTTGTAACAGCTTTCTCTTAGTAGATGGAAACTAGAAGCGACCCAAATTGTTCATTAAAGAGTGAGCGGCTAAACTAATTGTGGTATATCTATGTGAGGGAATATTATTACATAATGAACAAGGTAGGAACTAATGCTTGAATCTGCAGAGAATTGTGTCAACTAAAAAAAATTGCAGAGCATATGATTCCATTTATATACAGTTCTTACATTACAAAATTATAGAAAGTTGATGCAGATTGGTTACGCCTAGGAAAAGAATCAACAGAAGGCAAATAGACATGTCTATAAAAAAGACACCATTAGAGACTTTTCATTAATGAAGTTATATTTTAAGAGTATCAGCCCTTTCTTTGTTTTTGTATTTTATTTTTGTGATATATTATTTCTGAAAACTGGGTAACGAGTCAAAGATATCATTACATTTCTTTAAGCTGAATATATGTTTAGGAATGTTTTTAAATTAGAATAAAATATAACATAAGAGTTCTAGTTTTGTTTCCACTATGATCATTTCACTTTTTACTCACAGGTCATGTGCCTTTACAGTTATCCTTCACAATGAGCATAGTGATGTTGGCTAAAACCCTCAAACGTAAGAACGACACAGTATCTTACACATGCTATCCACCAAAGAACAAAAAGGCTGCCATTCAGTTTACTGGGTATAAACATGAATGGCAGCTGACATGGCAATTTATGTCTCAAAGTTAGAGCCAGAGGTATGTAACTGAGGGACTGTACAATGTTTACATACCAATTGGCATCTGTATGGAAAGTTATACCTGCGTCAGAGAAGAATTGTAAACTCAATTGTAAAACTGAGTTTTAATGTTTCTAGTTCATTCTCTGCCCACATGGACCAGCGCTCAGCCTTCTCACATTGCTAGATTCCCAATGGACTCTGGCAGAGCGCCTCGCCTCCCCTCGCCTCCCCTCGCCTCCCCTTGCCTCCTCTAAATGACAACCCTTACATCTTGAAAGGCTCTTCTCTATTAGACCAAGCTTCCCTTGTTCTATCTTAATCTCTGGTTTCTTTTCCTGACTCCACTAGTGGGGTAAACTTGAGAGGGAGACCCCATGACTGTCTTCTTTGTTACTCTTTCTCAAGTACCTAGGCTAGTCCTGTTTCAGGGAAGCCAGTCAACAAAAAACTTCCTGTGACTAAGGATTCTGTCTTAGGGAAGGTCGGATGCTAGGGTATGGTCAAATAAAAAGGTTAAAAGGAGTGCCTCACACTTTATAAGGAATAAAGTAACTTTGCCCGGATATGCTTTAAATTTCAATATGCCATTGAGGTATATTTCAGTGTCAGAGGGAGGACCTAGAATGAACAAAGCCAAGTGACTCATCTCTAGAGCTACAGTGTTTATAAATAAATGAATGGATAATCGCAAATTTTAAAAACAAGCTTAATTGTTACAGTAATGGCTATGGCTTACTAATGATTATCATTGCCATAATGATGTTAGACCTCTAGGAAAGCTGGATTAATCAGATAGCATTTGACAATGGCACCTCAGCAAACGAGAAAGTCAGATTTTTGACCAATTCAGGGTTTTTGTTGTTGTTGTTGTTGATTTATATTCATCATTTTTTCACTCATTTACCATATTATATAGACAATGTTTTCACCTTATCAATAAAGCTAATTGGTTAGTTATTGAGATATAAAGGGCAGTGAACCATCATGACTTAGAAAATTATTGTTTATGGACAGTGCCCAGGTACCTAGTGTGAATGTATTTCATCTATCTCTAAGTGCTGTGGTAAGGAAATTTGGCTTGATGGCAAAAAAAAAAAAAGAAAGAAAAGAAAAAAAAAGTAATTATACCTTTGTCAGTGACTGTCTGAACACCTTATTTCATTGCACAAATGAGTCTCTGCTATCTTCACTATGTTCATGGGTATTAAGTTCAAGGAGGACAATAATATCACTCTCCTATAAAACCTTACCCTTGTGAAAAGTTCATGTAGTTGTATCTTTTCTTCTTACAAGTGAGCACAGAACAAGAATGAGCAATAAACTTACAGAACATACTGGAATTACCGACGAGGTGTCAGACTTGAACGACCTTTATCTTAACTAGTTACCTGTTAAGCAGACGTTTGAAAAATTAATCACATGTAAAAAACATGTCCTCAGTAAAACATAACAGAATGATCTTGGTTTCTTTTCCTTATGCTGAGATACAAGACCCTGAAAAATTCTCCTGGCCCAGAGTTCCCATGTTCAATGCATCCTATGATGGATTTTCAAGTTGACAAGTTGACAACCCTAACTTGAATAATTATTAATTGACAGAATTCTAATATCAAATAATATCATTGCTGAGTGTTGGGGGGACAATATTTTTGATGTAGCAATATAAGTCCTGTGTCATAACAGCCCCTGTGGCCACAAGAAGCCAATGAGAATGTTCTTCATTTTGCATATCCTCCCCATTCCTCTCACCCCACAGACCTGCTCAGTGGTGTTTTCTATCTCTGATCTCCTTAATTAAGAGCTAATCTGACACCTTGTGTCTTTCAGATGTGAAAACCCTCCTCTAAGCTTTGAGATTTAAGTACTATTTCTTCAGGAATCAATGTGACTGTTTAGTCACTGTGCGTGAACATCATCTCCCTTCTATTCCATGGCTTGGTTGGTCTCAGAAAACTGCTGACAGGAAGTCTCACAGCAGAGATTGATATATTTCCACCCAGGTAGTCACTTAACTATTCACAAGCTTCTTTGCTTTATTTAACATTGGATCAATATTCCCTGCAGAAAATTCATCTAGGAAAAGTTAGCTTCTCCCTAGGATGGTACTTTGTCTACACGTGGCTCCATCTAAGACAGGAATGAAAAGCTCACAAGATCTTTCCCTTTCTGAAAGTAAGTGTATCAAACTCCCAAACAGACACCTTACTTCCTCTTTAACCAGTAGATACATACTTTATTTTTATATTTTCCACTTAATTTTTATTCTGTTAATTTACGTATGTAAACTGTTATGTCCCACTCCAAACTCCCAAACTTTAAAAAATGACAGTGTTAATGTTTGAGCAGAAGCAGAAAGGGAGCAGGAGGATTCAAATCAGGCTTTACACACACATTGTTTGCAAATCCTGATTCGGAGCCTTCTTTTCTGTTTCAGAATTTGGGTTTGGTGGGTGTTGCTATTGGGAAGAGGGGGACTCAGCACAAACTGAGATATAAATAAGCCTGTCTGAGTGCCCCTTACATACCATATGTGAAAAAGAAGTACTCGGCAAAGCTGGTTATCACAGGAAACCTGTGCTCCTGGAGATGCACAACTTTAATTAGCTATTGATCATTTAGCAAGAGGTGAAGTAGATTAGAAAAGTCACATTGGATCAGAAGAGACAGTCACAGGCTCTGCCCCTACTGCACAGTGGAGATGCTGCTGTGAGGTAAACAGAATTGTGGGAAACAATGAGGGGCAATTTGCCTTAGTGGAGATTCACCATGAAAGGTCCTGTGCAGGTCTTCTATTGGGGATTTTGAGGTGAATCTCTCTTTTATAAGCAGTAATTTTATTAATTATTTGACAGTTTTATATAATGAATTTTGAATATATTCACCCTATTCCTACTACTCCTATAACTCTCCTCTCCTTGCTCCTACCACTTCCCACCAAACTTCAAATGTTTTCAAAGCTACTTAGTAGAGATGAAACCTCCAAGTCAGTACCAGATGGATATCTTCATGTCTGGTGACTAAAATATATGGTATCTTCCACAATAAGATCTTGTTATCCAATCCTGAAGGACAGTCTAGTGTTTTGTCAGTAGCCTTTAAAGTTTGGATGGCTATGTGACCCCATTAACCACAACTTGAGAAGAGATAACTCATTTATGGTGGTTTGAATAGAAATATCTCCCACAGATTTAAGTGTTTGAATATTTGGCCATAGGGAGTGGCAATATTAGGGGTGTGGCTTTGTTGAAGTAGGTGTGGCCTTGTTGGAGGAAGTGTGTCACTGTGGAGGTGGGCTCTGAAGTCTTATAAGTTCATGTATGGCCAGTATGTTACAGTCTTTTTCTGCTGTCTGCAGATCAAGATGGAGAACTCTCAGCTCCTCCAGCACCGTGTTTGCCTGCACACTTCCATGTTTCCTGCCTTGATGATAATGGACTAAACCCAATTAAATATTTTTCTTTATAAGAGTTGTTGTAGTCATGGTATCTTTTCATAGCAATCAAACCTAAACTAAAACCAAAGTTGGTACCAGGACTGGGATTTTGTGTGACAGGCCTGACTATGTTCTTGTTAGGAGAAATGTCAATTTTGGCATTTTGGATTAGGAAAGAAGTAGAATGCTTTAAGCTGGGCTTAATGGGCTATCCTAGTAGAAATATGGAAGACATAAGTGTTGAAAGTCATTTGAAATGTGGGGGCATGGCTCAACAGGTTGCAGAGTATAAGAATTTTAGTACATGATATAGAAACTATTCTTGTAATATTTTGGCAAAGAATTTGTCTGCTTTGTTCCCTTGCCCTCAAAGTCTGCCTGATTTTATTTTGAAGAGTTTTGGATTAATTGCATTGACAAAAGAAATCTCAAAACAGACTAGTATAGACTCTGTGGTTACTACTGTTCACTCTTATGAAGAGCATTTGATAAAAAGAGTTACAGTTAACAGACTGATTGAATCTCAGAAAAGACTTTGAACAGTGGACTTTCGAACAAGTTTGAGACTGTGATGGACAATGGGGACCTTTAAAATTGGATTGAATGTGTTTCTAC
Source organism: Rhabdomys pumilio (assembly GCA_030674055.1). Lineage (NCBI taxonomy): Eukaryota > Metazoa > Chordata > Mammalia > Rodentia > Muridae > Rhabdomys > Rhabdomys pumilio. Next base: position 66,081,427 of record JANHMN010000003.1, on the reverse strand, counting down.
ATTCTGTTATGGCTATAAGCCTAGGATGGGCAAGGATGGTAGTTTTGACTAAGAATGCCCCCCCCCATAGATTCATGTATTTGAACTTTTACCTCTTTCTTCAGTACCATGTCTGCCCTCACACATGTTTCTTCCCATGAGGATAATGGACTAAACCTCTGAACCTGTAAACTAGTCCCAATTAGATATTTTTCTTTATATGAGTGGCAGTGGTTATGCTGTCTCTTCATAGCAATAAAAGCCAAACTTAGACACCATCCTAGTTCTGTAGTTTTTACTTGCCAGCATAAATTGTATTGTTTGGAGTATTGTCCCTCCCACACTGCACAGTAACTCTGCTAAGTCTTTTTTTTTAATATATGCATATGTATATATCTAAGAAGGTTCTGTGGTGGTAGGTTTCTATTTCATTTTCTCAAAAGATATTTAGTATTAGTTATAAATCTCCATATCTCATCCTTTCTCCCCTTACACCACCTCAATTTAACCTATTCTATTCTATTTTTTTCCCTAATCCTTACCAAAATACAACACACATATCTAAAACTTCAATGATAACAATAAGAAATAAGATAAAATATATCATGTTTATCTTTATGTGTCTGGATGGCTCAGTTTGGTTTTGTTGACTGAGATATACATCTTTCTTTGGGACTGTTTCCACTCCATTAGTATCTTTCCTTGACTGGTATCTCATGGTTCTGACATTTCTGACACCTTGTGGTCTCCAAGGTAATCCGCAAAAAGCCACCATGAGTCAAATATACCATACTGAACATAGACCCCCAAAGGACTGTTGATCTTATTGTAGAGATACCTACTCATCTATGTTCACTGCTGTTCTATCCACAATGGCCAGAAGATGGAAACAACTTAAATGTATGGATAGTGATAATACGTTATGTTTATAAAATGTAACATTATGCAAGTAATAAGAAAAACACTCTATAATTCACAGGTATGTGAGTGGGACTGGAAACAATTATTTTTGGGACATTCTTTTCACCATTTTGAAAAAAATATTTTAATGGAACCAATAACTAACTTTCCATGGAAACAAATAATCCATGCACATACATGAAATGTTTTCATCTAGTCTTATTAACTAAGAAATCATATAAAAATTACCTTTTCATGATATTTATAAAATGAGAAAAGACTTGTGATTTTAAAGGTTGTGCATTTAAATGACATGTCTTTTTATTATCTTGAATAATCTAAACCTAATTATAAAATACAAATCTGATTATTAATTTTGAAAAATATGAGCTAGAGTCTCTTAAGAGAATTTGACATTCTTCACTTAAAAAAAATTTATCAGTGATGTGTTAGTTGGGTCATTAGAAAAAAAAAATAGTGTAAAATTTTGCACCTCACACAAATAAATATTTTCCACAGGTAAGTGTAGCCAAGAGAAGACTAAAAATCCAACACAGAGGCTGAAGGATGACTCGGTTGATAAAGTGCTTGCTACCCACACATTAGATTCTGCTTTCAGATTCCCTGAACAAATGTAAAGAACAGATCTAGCAGTATGAGAGTGTAATCCCAGCATAGGAGAGGCAGAGAAAGGGGGACGCTTGAGGCTTGCTGACTAGTCATCCTGATCTAATTAATGTACCAAAAGAATAGAGGAAAAGACTCAATATTGACCTCCAAATTCATTTACATATATGTGCATGTGTACACACACACTCATACATACATGCATGCACACATGCATATGTGTGTGCACACACAGAGACAGACAGAGAAAGAGACAGAGAGAGAGAGAGAGAGAGAGAGAGAGAGAGACCTAGCACAACACCTCCTTTTCAGATTTGAACATCATGTGCTAAAGTCTTCCATAAGAAATGTCCTTAGGATTCAATATATATAAGAAATTAAAGTACCTGGAACTAACTGACTGATGTGGTTGAAAGCTACTGACATTCTGAGAGTCCATAGGTATGACAAGATGTCTTTTAATTTTGTTGAAAGAATAAAATAGAAGAATAAAGCAATGAGCTGTCGGGTCTGACATGAGGTCTAATCTCCATTCCACCTTTACCCTTCAGTCACATACACAGGTGGAGGGTGTGAGGCCAGGCCCTAGAGAGATTTACATACTAATGAGGTACCTGACTGCCAGAGGGTGGAGCTGATTAAGCATTCCTCCCCAGTCCCTCCCCCCTCTTCCCCTCCCTATTTAACTCAAGTCCTCCCTGGGTTTTGGCGGGGCACACATACAGATCCATCCACCATCCACTATCCACCATGTCAATAAACCGGTTTTGGAAACCCAAGGACTTCCTCATGGGTTGGGGCCGTGCCGTGAGGAGCTGTGGAACCACAGCAGAGGCCTTTAGTAAGCAGCCGGGCCTAACTTACAGCTAGAAGAACCCAGGGAGTTCTCAGCCAAGAGAGACCCTGCGGTTCCAGAGCCATGGGGGGTTTTTTTTTGTTTGTTTGTTTTGTTTTGTTTTGTTTTCCTTCAATGAGCCAAAAAAATGAGAGTGGAGCTAGCTGGGTTGAATAAATGAAAATCTTCTCTAGCTGTAAGTCATGCCTTCCCTTTTTTTCTTATACATCCAAGGAAAGTTCTACATATGACATTGTATTTAGTATGTAGGTTATCATACATTTTATTTTATATAGCTGACTTAAATTTAGGATCCTCACTGTCAGTTGCCCATTACATGAATGTGCTCCTGGCACATCCCCAGCACCATCCCATTCCTTCTTCCTTCAGTGCTCCTATGTGACATGAAATTGTGGTTCAGGGAATCTGAAATCAGGATTCAATGCATGGTAGGAAGACTCAGTCCCTCCTGCCACAGAGACTTGTGAACACATTTCTTTTCACTTCCGTCTTTTGAAAAAAAAAAGTGTCTTAGGTAGTGTGTGCATACAGTTGTTTAGATAACAAGATGGAGATGTTGAGCCAGGTGTTAAGATGATGCACAGTATGATCTCAGCCACTGGTAGTCAAAGACAGGAAGACTGCTATGAGCTGGAGAACAGCCTGAACTACATAGCACACTACTGAAAGTAAAAAGTAATTGTTGATATGACCAAGCTACAAACCTTGAGACCTACAACAGCAACCTGCCTGCAATATGTGTTGACTCGATGGTGGCACAAATGTGATGAGAGTAAACAACAATGTTTGATTCCATTTAAGATCTACTCTGTAAAATAAAACCCAGACCTGACACTACTAAAGCATCTAGGAACTTGAAACTAGATATTTAATGGGCCCAGGGAACAAAATCTATCGTTATTCTGATAAAGCTGCATAGCAATCAAACGACTGCTAATAACATATTGCTACACCCATAGGTTAGTGATTTACCCAATCCTTAGACAGGAAACTTCTTGCAATAGGTGACCATTAACACAGAGACCCACAACTGGACAATGTGCAGAGAACGAGAAACTCTGGAACACTCAGGTGTAAATATGATGACAACATGAAATTCCTTCCCCTAAAGCTCAGGGATCCATATAGAAGAAAAAGCAGAAAGGTTGTAACATTCAGAGGTAATGGATAACGCCAAGAAAATAGCATCTTTCAGATGCATTAGAGTTGATGAACATGACTTCATAGAGATTGTAAAACCATGCACAATACCTTCACGAGTCCAAACCAGAAAAGTTGGAGCACAGTAATGAGGTTCATAGTTTCTAGGTTGATCACAGAAGGAAGACAGGTCAGAAGTGACCTTCATGATAGAATGCAAGAATCAGTCTCTGGAGTTCTCTATCAAAGTTTAGTGCTTGTGCACTGTGATGAAAAAAAAAAAAGCTGTAATGATTAGAAGTTCTAGTCTAAGCTTGAAATGTGAAAAATCTGATATATTTGTAGCCATAGTTCAAGAAATAAAATAGAATAAAAATAAAATATCTGTACTTGGGGTAGTAAAGTAGTCAGGAAGCTGGGCATTCATAGGCAAGACTGTGTTCTCATCTGAAAACTTATCTTCCGCTCACAGGCATCATAGAAAGTCAGGGAGAGAGTGTGCTCCTGATGACTAAATGGAGTTACCATTCCCAACCATCTCATATGACTTCCAAAACATACCAACACAAATCATCAATTTGTGTGAATTGAGTGCAGGAAAGCTGGCCCTGGAGTGAAAACATTTCAGAACTGCTTTATTTTGTTCTAAACAGAAATCACAAATGTGATATTGGAGACGTACCAGTGCAACAATTTGATATTGATGTGACCTTTTTTTAATCTCTAAAGGCTGAATGGAAATTTAAACATGTATAGTCAACGTATTCTGTATATTTATGAAAACAGAAAAAATGCTTTTAAACTCCTTAAACTGTATAATAGAGTACCGTACAATTATGTAAATACTTTGAGAGTAAAAAGCAGAGGAGATCATGGGGTAATATTATGGTCTCTGGATACATTTGTATTAAATTAGTTTGGGGCATAATTGATAACTATCACAAATATCTCTAACTGAAGGGAAGGCCACTAAGGGGAAAAAGTGTTTTCTGACATTATTCATTTAGAATGTTTTGTTATTATTTAAGTCCATAAAGTTTGCAAAATGCTGATAACATTATTTAAACAAGAACATTAAATTCAAGGCACACTGCTACATAATTATAAAAATAAATAGATATTAGCACACTAGAATTTTCTCTTATGTTCACAAATTTTATACCAAGTAATGCTTCCTATCAAGTCTCCATCAAAATGTGAAATTTAAAGTGGACATTTTCTTGACTGAGTGACCCAAAAGCCTACTTGAAATCAGTTCTACAGAGGGAAAATTTGGAAAACGTTTGCAGAATGTCTCCAGATTCTGCTTGAGTGGGTTTTTCCTCAGCCAAGTAAGAATCTTTGCAATCAAAAGCAAGAAAAACAGAGTGGAAGCCAGAAAGACTTGCTGGGTATGTCCTTTTTGAACTGAAGAAGTATGAGTTGATCCTGGTTGCTTTCTCTTCTGGTGTCTTCTTGTGAAACAAAGTCACTTCATTTGGACATTATGAGGCTAGAAAGATACAATATAAAACATATGCCAGACTCAGGTTATGTGGATCTCTCTAGATTTTTATGTACAACCTTATTTTTAAACTTTTATAATGGTATAAGAAACCATGAGGGAACTAGTGACTGCCTCTGGTTGACCAGAACATTATTTTTACAACCTATCTTCATTCTGTGGCTGAAATCTAGTAAGTTGTAAGTATGAAATTTCCCTTTAGAATTTCTACCCACCACAACAACATGTAGCTCAGATTTTAAATATTATATATGTATATGTGTATGTGCATACATATACACATACACATATACATACACATACACATATGTGTGTGTGGGTGTGTGTATGTGTGTTAGCTTTGCATGGAATTCTCATTACTGAAGTTTTCTGTGTCTTTGTTCTGCTCAATGATAGGGCATCTAACAAGGAGAGTACCATTTATACTATTTGTGTGATATAAAAATTTGAGTTAGTGGACAGGGTTTTGGCTCCATTGATAGAGTGCTTGTCTAGCAACAAGGCGGGCCTTCTTGCTAGAATGTCATCCCTAGCACCACAAAACCAGCTGTATTACTACACATCTGTTATTTTAGCGCCCGGAAGATAGAACAGTGGGATTAGGAGTTCAAGGTCATTCTCCACTACTCAGTAAGGCTGGAGCTAGCCCAGGCTCCATGAGACCATGTTTTTTTTTAAAAAAAATAACATCAGTTTTATTTAAAAGAAAAGTACCTCAATGTATTTGGGCCACCGAAATATATTTCAGAACAGTCTAAAACTCAAAGGCTCTAGAGAATTGGCATTGTCTTAGAGGAAGCATCAGGCTTCCTCCAAGTGTATCACTGCAGCCTGAAGCAGTAAGATTGCTGTTCATCTACCAAGAATGAGAAAGATGGATCAGTTCATCTGACACTGGGAGCATAAGTGCAATTGAATCCTTCTCAGCTTATTCCAGTAGCTCCAACCGGGGAATGAATTTGCATCTCGGCACCATTTGATGGCCTGGAGTTCTTAATTATGAAACAAATGGAAAGTTGTTGTCTGATGCTGATGGCTCCTTTGTGTACCATTCTTCTCAGAACATGAATGATTAATGGAATTTTCCCAGTACAGACAAACTTGTTTACTGATGAAATTCGAGCTGAAGTTGGCATGGTGCTAGTGGAAAGACTTTTGCTATCAAGGTGCAGGACTGCCAAACTCTCTGATGAGGAATAGGAATGATATTTTTTTTATAGTTTGGAGTGGTTTCGAATATCCTTAGGGATTGGTCCCTAGTGGTAATTATTTTCATTTAGATGCTGTGTTAGAAGAAAGGCCTTCCATTCAGCTCCTTGTCGTGAACATTGATGTTAGGTTCTTTGTCCTCATACAAGCCCTTTGGGAATGTGTGTGACCTCCATGCTCTTTGGCATCGGTCCAAAGCCTGAGTCAGCAAAAATGATAGCGATAGGGAGCTTTTCCAAGCCACTTCTCTGGAAGTCCCCAACAAGTCTCAGCAGAAACTCAAGGCTGGTTGTCATGCCATCAGGAAGAGGAGTATTAGTCCTGTTTCCTGAAGACTGTGACGCTGGTGACAGAGTCCTTTTGGTGACCTAAAAAAAATATAAAAGTAAAAAAAATGTAGGCTTCACCCCAAAGCATAAGAAGCTGTGCATAATTAAAGAGAGTCTTCCTCATCTGGACCAGAGATTTCTGGGGACTCTGTAAGTTTCATATGCATGCATGCCTTTCTCTTTGCACTGCATGGCTCTGTTCCACATCCCTGCAAACTAATGCTGAACACTGTTCCCCACACTTTTCCCATGCTTATCTGTCTTACCTTCATAAGAAAAACCATGGTTGGCTTTTATTTATTCTGCCAGAGCTTGCAAGCATTCTTCTGTCTTTAAATTCCAAACTGACAGCAACCTTTGTACCATGGTGGGAAATAACAAACTAAGTGGCCAGTATTTCCAGGACTTGGCTATGGCTATGCAGAAGGTAGGGGTGGTGGCCAAGAAAGCCGTAAATCTATTTCATTGTTCAGAAATGGCCTGTGAATTTATGACTACTATTTTCAAGATGTAGAACTCATTCCACCAATATACCTCGAGTTGACATCACTTTTGGTAATTAATCAGTGCTGCCATTTTGCAGTAAAGGAAGCAAGTTCTGGCAGTATATGCAACCTCTTATTCACCATTCAGATGAAAGTTGCTGATGCCTGTTATTGGTTTTAATTGGGTGTTATTGGCTGTCCAAATTGCAAATTTTGGCATCCAATGTGTAGTGTTATATCTGAGATTTGCAAGTTGTTATTTTCTCCATATATAATTTGACCTGATGACATAATTGGTTTTTTTTTTCTTTCTTTTCTAGAAACAGAGTCTTACATATCCTAGGCTGTCCTCAAACTCAAAAGTTAGCCTGGAATGACCGAGGACTCTTGATCCTTTTGCCTCTACAGCTCATGTTCTCAGACTGTAGATATATGTCTGTCACCATTCTTGATTTATGTAGGACAAGGTGTAAAGTCAAGCCTTCAAGCAATGACCAATAAGCACTCTCCCAATTGAGTTACATCCAAGCCCTGTTATGCCAGCAATTAAAGATGAGTTTCCATAGAGTCTATTGGCATGAGTATTAGCTTCTGTATATTAAAATAGATCACCAGATAAAATGCTGAAGCTGTAGATTCAATGAACTGGTTACAGTCAATCTGTTTAGGTTTCCCCAAGAAGGGTTTCTGAGTGAACGGTGTCTCTGAAACACTTCAACTGCCATGACTTCTCCTGCAAACATAAATAATACATCTCCATTTGCTTATGAAATACTCTGTCATTATGGTATTAAGCCTTGGGCAAGAGTGTAAAAAGATGTGCGGAGGATAATAGCTAATTTGAATGTGATAACAGCAACCAGTGTCAGGTAAGACTCACTCTGGATGCATGCTACTGATGTGGATAGCACTGTAAATTACAGACTATCAGAGTTCCTTCTGTTCCAGTTGGCACTAACTCCTGACAAGCACAGTGGATCCTGCTCTGTGTTGTTTCCTGCTGCTCAATCCAATCAGAACCAAGCGAATAAAGCACAAGGAAGCTTTAGATTTTATATTACGAGCTCTCTCTGGGAGTTCTACAGTGCATTCTTAGGAGACATTCCCATCTCCATGAAACTTGCTACATTTTCACAACTTCATTTATTCTGCCCAAAGTGATGGGTGCCACACAGATCCGCATAAACCAGGATCATTGCCACAAAGTCATGAAAATTAGTAGAGGCTTCTCAAGGCCTGGAGAGGCAGGCATGATCTTTTTCCTGTCTTTTTCTAACACTTAGAACCATCCCCTGGCAAAGCAACAAGAAAGCAGACCGATCACCAAGAGGCTCAAATCATCTGCTGGGGGCTATTTAATAATTCTGATGGATTTTTTTTCTTCTGTTTTATTGGTGGCTTAGGCACATCACATGGCACTTCAATATTTCAGAGAGGAAAGGCTTTACACTGCCTGATTCTAATAAGCTGATGTTACTCTTTAGATTTTCAAACACAGGTTCTGAATGGAATGAGGTGCATCCTCTCAAAATATCAGGAATAAATGGAGGCACCTCAGAGCATGATTTCTTTTATCCCTGGATTCCTAAATTCAGATGTTGATCATTTGCAGAGAGAAGGGTGAGGATGTGAAGGCAGCCAACAATGCAAAGGAACGCTCACACAGTCATTCTTAAGGTGAATTCCTCAAATAAAGTGCTGACACTTCACCTGAATTAAACCAAAGCTTGAGAGAGCATATTAGAATCTGGGAGAACTGAATGTAGCCCAGAGATTCCCTGTGAGATGTGGGGATGACATTTGCCTCTTTGATATCCTACTTAATCAAATGCGGTCACAATGTTTGGTACACTGCTGTGGTAAGAATTGAAGAAGATATTCTCTGTAGAGCAAAGCAGAATGGACGCCAGGGAAATACTTGGCTACCTGCATGTGTTATCAGTACATTATCCCATGCCTCATCATTACTGTGGCACGCAAACTTTGAGTTGTTGATAAATATTCATACTTAATGACCTGAGATTCCTTTTTGGACTGTAAGTGACCAAATTGACTTAGTGCTACATGTGTGTATGTATATGTGTGTGTGTGTGTGTGTGTGTGTGAGAGAGAGAGAGAGAGAGAGAGAGAGAGACAGAGACAGAGACAGAGACAGAGAGAGACAGAGAGAGACAGAGAGAGACAGAGAGAGACAGAGAGAGAGACAGAGAGAGAGAGAGAGAGAGAGAGAGGAGAGAACTCTTGTATGTATACTTGTATGCAGAGTTGAGCACTAATCATGGTTTAGTAACCTTAATGATTGAAAGTTGGGGTCTCTAGAATTAAAATCCAGTGTGTTTCTTATACCTTGGAATCCCATTAAATTTATAAGTTGTGGGGGTTGGGGGGAGAGACTGGGCTATTCTTATATTCTCTGAGACAATCAGCTACCACAACTCCTCTGTTTTCCTCTTCTCTTTCCAGTACAACAAGGTTCTCTCTCATGTTCTGACACCCTGCTTTCTCTGTCTTCTATGTATGTTTGGCCACTTATTTGACAATCTTAAAATGTATGAGAATATCACCAATGAGAAATAAGCAGTATGTATTAAACACAGCTATTTAAAAGTACCTCCAAGCAGGAAGAAGAGCAAGCATGACAGGAACACCAAATGGAAAAAGCAGACACAAGAAGTAACTTGCAGACACAATGAAGTAAAGAAGAGTTAGCTTTTCCACTGAGGCAAATTTAGACCTCCACAGGTTGAAAATGATTGCAGGCTCCATGACCTTGGCCAGGGTTCATGACTTCTCTGACTTCAATGTCCTCGTGCCTAAGGTGGGAAGGAAATAGCATCTAATACAGTTTACTATGAAGCATTGAGATCACTTTGTAAAGCACTCATGACTGCAGCTGGCATAAGGCAGAGTTACCGAAACATTTGCTAAACACAAAGGAACAACTGAAAACACAGGAGACTAGGATTTTCCTAAATGACTATAGGGTTTCTCTTGCTGCAGTATGTGCACTTATTTGGTACAAAATGAATGCACATGTTTGTATACATATGTGAGGATAACAAAGAAATATTCGTCAAAGGAGCACATTGGCATTTTAGTCAGAAATGTAAACTACATTTTCACTAATTTTTTTAATTTGGCATCTCATGCTGCAATACAAGAAATTCAGTTTAAAGAGGCTAGGGAGATACATCAGTGGGTAAAAACATTTGCCACACAATTTGATGACGTGATTACCGATTCTGAAAACGCAGGTAAAAGTCTGGCAATCTGTCAAGCATCTGTAATCCTACTGTGTTTCTGTTAGGGGATGGGAGACAGAAACAGGAGACTCTCCCAGAATCTCACAGACTAGGATGCCTGGTTATAGGACAATGAAGAGACTGTCTCAAACAAGTTGGAAAGATCAGGATTTGTACCTGAAGTTTGTCCTGTGACAGAACCCTACATGTCCTAACACCCATGTATGTGTACCCTCCAACATACAAACACATCAGTTACAAACACACACTCACATTTGCATTCATGCATGTATACACACACAAACACACATACATATATATGTGTGATTGTGCACAAATGCACTTACAAAAACTTTCCAAATTTTTCTTTGGAGATCTAAGAACCAAAGAACATTTTAGAAATGAGTGTTTTACCTTTGCATCTCAACTCCACACTTCAGACTGAAGAGCTAGTCCTGTGGCTAGAACACTTGCTAATATTGCAGAAAACCAAGCTTAAGTTCCTGCACCTGCATAATAGTTTACAAGTTCCTGGAGAAATGATGCTCTGTCCTGATCTTCGTGAGCATGCACCTAGTATAGAGATTCGGGCAAAACACTCATGTGGATAAAATTAGATAGATGGATGGATGGATGGATAGATAGATAGATAGATAGATAGATAGATAGATAGATAGGTAAATTCCGAGAGTTACCTTAACCAAACAGCTTGCTTAGCCTGTTTGTACTAGTATGCCCTTGTGAAGTAGTTGATTGAGACTGAGTTCAACATAAGTTCAACATAAGTTCAATTGTTGCCCATGAGACCAAGCTCTGTTTTGATTCTGGCTTTTTTTGAGGTTAAATTGTGGAGTTTCCCAAGCTCAGCATGATATGCCACATTTTCATTTTATATGTTATAAAGGAACTGATTAAGAAACAAAAGCAGTTAATCAAGGCTAATCTCATCAGCTCTTCTTGGCTTTACTTTCTTAGACAATCCCACCATAAACCCCCAGACTTGGTTCCCAGAACTAGTAATGTGATAGATAACAGCACCGCACTGACATCAAGAAAAGAAGCCAAGGACAACCTTTGATACAACGGCAGTGAGGAGCCCATCTTGGTTGATGAAAGTCAAGAAGTGGGCCCAAAGTGGAGGAGAGGAAAATCAGAGGCTTAGAACAAACTCAGTGTCCATCAGAATAACTTTGACAGTAACACCAGGAAATTGATCCTAGAAACTCCCAGATCATAGTCTTCTTACTTTAAACATGTAGGAAAAAAAAATGGATCAACATACATGACTGAGAACATAAACACACAGTACTTCCAAATAGTTCCAAATAGTTCACACTGTGAACCTGATTGCTCTATTATGTTTATGTTTGATGAAAAGTTGAGTGAAAGGAGAATAAATAGATTAAGGGGGAAAAAATCACAAGTGAACTAGTACCTAGTGGAACCCAAGCAGCCCAAGCACGGAAAGGCCTTCTAAAAACCTTCTGCTGGGTCAGTAAAGTGACAAAGTTCATGGTTTCACCTCATGGTGATGCCTGGGCTGGTATTTTTGACTCTCAAATGGTGTAAGTTAAGTGCAATCTTATACCAGCTGATAATTTAAAAAATGAACTTATCAGTGTGTATTACTTTTATGTAGTGCTGGGTTTAATAAAGACAATTACTTTCGATTAATCATGTGCTTTGGACAAACTACTCATACCTTCTCATTCTCCTGACTCCACGCTGGGATCCCCTTTTCTCTGGAGTCACTAGATCTTTCCTGTCTCCTATATATGTTCAATTGTTGCCCATGAGACCAAGCTCTGTTTTGATTCTGGCTTTTTTTGAGATTTATTTATTTCTCTGTATGTGTGATGTTAAGAAGTTTATTCAAACAAATCAACAAACAAACAAACAACAAAAAAACCTAAGGGGAATTAAGGTCCATGGGACTAGAGAGATGGGTCATTAGGTAAAGTGCTAACTACATGCAAATGTGAGGACCCATGATTGGATCACAAGCTCCTATTAAAAAAAAAAAAAAGCTAAGCCTGGTTATACTGACCTCACTGGCCAGATAATCCTGCTAAACTGGTGAGCTCCAAGTTCAGTGAGAAAAACCTGTCTCATAAAATAAGGTAGAGTGTAAAATAGAGAGACATTGACATCACCTCTGCCCTCTACACATGCACATGCACACACCTGTATACATGCACATACATGTACACATGAATAAAGCATACACAAGTGTGAAAAAGAAAGAAAATGTATGAACCACAAATGAGGGAAAATGTGATTTAAAAAAGTAAGACTGGCTTGTTTCACTTTACATGATGATCAGGATGAACCCATTTTCTAGAAAATGATGTAATTTTATTCTTCTGTATATCTAAAGAAAAAAATAGTGGGTCTACACACTACCTTTCTTTGATTCATTTATTGATTCATTTATAAGCATCAATTTTGGTTCTATAATGAAATTATCATAAATAGAGCTACAAGAAACATGAATGTGCAAGAATCTTTGCAGGATGCTGAACTAGATCCCTTCAGGCACATATCTAGGATTGCAGCTGTGCCTGTTCATACTGTAGTTCTATTTTCATTGCTGCTAGCATTGCATAAGGGCTCTGTTTCACCTACATCCTACCCAGGTATCTGGTATTATTTGTTTTCTTTATGATGTCCATTATAACTAGAGTTTTAAAAACAATCTTCACACTTATTTGTGTGTGTGTGTCTAGAGTTTTAAAAACATTCTTCACATTTATTTTTGTGTGCATGTGCATATGTGTGTTTACAAGCATGTGTGTTAGCACACATGTGACTGTAGATGCATATGTGCCATGGTGTATTTGTAGAGGTCAAAGGATAACTTAAAGAAATCAGTCCTTCCTTCCAGCATGTAAATCCCTAGAGCTGAACTCATATTGATAGACTTTATAAATGCCCTTACACTATGCACTATCTCACCACCTCTAGGATCATTTTAATTTAGGTTGCCACGATGGGTGAGGCTGTTGAACTGTTGTTATCCTACCTACCTCTTCACTAACTTCTTGGTACCATTCTGAAGATTATAGTGTGACGTCAGCTGAGCCCATATTGCTACTGCATTTCCAGTATTCTGCACTTGGGACACTGTTAACTGTCTGGAAGCTCTCCCTTGGTTACAGAGAACCTTGGTTACTGAAAACCCACATGCATGGTATACACATTCTACAGAGGTGAAGAGGTTTACTTCTTTCTAAGTCTCTAAAGTACACTGCATACTCCTGAAACAAGCCTTGGACTAATTCTAGTTTGAAAATGAGGTTGTTAAGTCTCCAAAATCTCATAGTACTTGAGTACGAGGAAGCTCGTGCAATCAGTAGACAGTACATAAAATGTGTATCACTGTGTTCAATGTGCAATTGCCAGTTGTCTACTGCTGACCTAAGAATGGGAGAAGACTGACTGCCATCAGGTTCCACATTTTCTATTTGCCCGTCTTCCTCATCTACAAATGCCTCTGACCTATGCTGCCTACCGTGACTTACACTTTCTGTGCCTTAGCATAAGCAGAGAATCCACAGGAAATTTCTGGATTAAGTTTTACCTGGGGAAATTCAAAAGCAAAACTAAAGTATTCAAAAAACAATATATCACCTTTAAAATAAAAAATGAAGGCTCGGGTAAGTATGAACACCCACAATCTCACCACTTATCAATACTGTTTCTGAACAGAGGTATGAAAGAGAGTCTTCTTGGGGGATACCTCACTTCTCATGTCATGAAGAGATGCTGGATGCCTGACATTAAGCCTGAGACTGAAAAGGGCAAGTATTCTTCCTGAGACCTCCAGAATAGAATGCCATTCTTCCTACAGGATGAAGCTTGCTCGATAAGATTAGGTTGGCCATAGAGTTTGCAGAATTCTAAACCAGTAGTTCCTATTATCTAATGCTGCTGGTGGGTATGGGAATCTGTTACAGCAACAAAGGGAAAATAAATCTATTATTTGAAGATATGTGGATCTGTATTTATCCCTAAAGTCAACAATGTAGTAGCAATGAAGACACCTATCGCTCAGTGTCCCCAGTGGTATACTAATAATAACTATAACAAAAAAAAAATGGCCTGCTAAAATAATGGATCCGGTGGTGAACATGGTTGCAAAGTTAACAAATTAAACCCCTAACAAACAAAAGAGATATTGATACTACATTGCTCCTGACATGATGCTACAGGATGTAACCATTAAACACGGGTAGGCCTAAGTAATGAATGTCTACTTTGTATGAATTGTGTAAGATAAAAAAAAAATTACCTTAAAAGTATAACTTGAAAATGTCAATATGTGATTAACAGGCCTAAGATAAGTTTCCTTTTTATCTGTTTGACTTTCTTTTTTTTTTTTTTCTTGAAAAGGGGTAGTATATAAATCTTATAATATGATCTATGAACTTAAAAGTAGATATTAAAAAATAGAGATACTACATATCTCTCTGTATAAGAACATAGAGAGATACCTATTTATCTCTGTGATGGTTTGAATATGCTTGGCACAGGGTGTGGAGGTGTGGCCTTGTTGGAGTAGGTATAGCCTTGTTGGAAGAAGCCTGTTGCTGTGGAGGTGGGCTTTGAGATCTTCCTTCTAGCTACCTGGAAGAGACAGTCTTCTCCTGTTTGCTTTTGGAACAAGATATAGAACTCCCAACTCCTCCAGTGCCATGCCTGCCTGGACCTTCCATGATAATAATGGATTGAACCTCAGAACCTGTAAGCCAGGACCAATTAAATGTTGTCCTTTTAAAGAGTTGCTTTGGTCATGGTGTCTCTTCAGAGCAATGAAATTTGTAATACAATCTCTATACATAAAAATATAGAGAGATACCTATATAGCCATATAAAATGGAAATCTACACATGTAAAATGATCCATGATTAAATGTTGTTTAATAATATATAGACTATCCTCACATTTAGAAGATGAATACTTTAGTACTGAATCATTTATTGGTATTTTCTTTGAAACTTTATGCAAACAAAACAGCAAAAAGAAAATTGTGGTAAAATATTTGCAATTGTTTAACTTTAGTAAATAATGTACATGCATTTAATAGGATGTCATGTTACCTTAATAAACATGATAGTTTCAAAATAAATTTTAAAATAAAAAAGAATGACAAATAGTGGGATATTTTCAAATAATCTAAACGATTAGACGGATTCAACAAATAGGAATGGAGCTTTCTAGAGTTTACTGTGCTGACAATTAAGTAAACCAGATAATTAAAGTGTTCAGAAACTGTCCGACTGATGAGTCTCAATGTTAGCTCATGTCTGTATAATCATTCCATGTACATGTATGTGCATTATGAAGCTAGTTATGGGGTGCTAACACATAGGCAAATGTCACCCCAAGTCATAACAATCAAAATGACCAAGCATAGCCATTTCCCAAGAATTGAACAATCAACAAGAGTAAAATATTTATACTGACTTAGGAGCAATTAAAAGCCAAGGACAACTCAATCTGACACTAATGAGGCCCCGATAACAAAGCCTGTTTCCTGGAAACTGTGGGAATTCCAACCATCTGCTTGCCTACCTAAATGGTAGGAGCATCATGGCATTGCTGAGGCTTTTGTAGCAGCCAGACGTCCTGGCACCATACTAGAGGAAGCACTGAAGCAAAATCCCTTAGCATGCTAATTTTAGTTCATCAATATCTCATGTTAGTAACTCTTCAGAGCTCATTTAATAGCTACCAACATTCAATGGGATTTTGCATTATTTGCACAAGACAATGAAAAGGAGTCCAAACAGTGGTATATATATTTGATCCTTTCAGAGAATCTTCATACACACCAGAGGATCAGATATGACTTCTATAAACACTACCATAGAATGAAACCATTACAAACAAATAATGTGTTACTTCCTGCATCCACTAACGTATATCCTCAGTAAACTTTCTATGTAGAAAAAATATAGTTACATGCATTTGAGTGACACCTGGACTCCTCGTTTTTCTTCTCTTCTGAAAGGTTCTTTCAGTGTGTAAATTGTCCCCCACTTGCTTATTTTCTCTTCTCTGTTTCCCCCCTACATCCTAACATTCTAAAGCCTAAAGACCACCACTTAAGAGTAAATATAGAAATGATCCAAACTGAAGAGGAATTCCTTTGTCTAGAAACAGAAGTTTGCTTATTTTAGCCTTCTAGGCAGGATGCAACTGGACATAAGTAGTGTCAACTTCTTTGACCCGTTTTACTAAACATTTAAGAATTGTCACATCACCTTAATGAGTTCCCCAAAGGCTTTTTCTTTACTGAAATAGAGCCTTAAAGACTGGGAATTTTTGTACTGTAGACAAAGTTTCTACCAGTTTCCCCCTCCCCACCCCGTCCCTAGGGTTTTTTTCCCTTTAAAGCACAGCCTTGCTACAGTTGAGTGATTATAACAGACCCAAAGCCTCTGAAAGTAATGGGGTTACTCCAGCATCACAGTTCACTGGCCAGCCTCATTTCGGAAAATTCATCTCCCTTAATGTTGTTATAGTAAGGTGAGGCAGCCCTCACCTACTCACCTACCTGGTGTGAGCTCTGATGTTTAGCAAAGCAAAGGCCAGAAGTAAGAAACAAACAAACAAAAAGAGGCAGGATGCATCTGAAAAACGTTGTTGAGGCAAATAAGTAAAAATACTTAGAATACAAAATCTCTCATCAGCCCCAGATGATTGGAATTTTCCTATTTATTGGCATATTCATTGAAGACATAAATAAAAGCTCGATTAGGCTCAAGAGTATGCTCAAAGAGTACACTACTGGGATATGGACATTCAGAACAGCCCATCTCTGTCATGCTCAACAGGGAACCTAAGACATTGTTTCCTTTAGAAATGCTTTGTTCAGCAACCATTCTTGTTTCATCTTCTGTGTAGCAATATTTGCACCAGATCAGAGATGTGCTAGATTCTAACCTTCCCTAGATTCTAACCTTCAATTCATTAAGTAGAACAAAGCTAATGTGAGCAAATATCAAAATACATTATGCGTCTAGTACCCAATCACACACTCTACAGAGCATAGCTTGGAAAGGAAAAGAGTGAAAGAGTAATATAATGCCCCAAGGCAAGGGGAGAAATTGGACAGTTTTCTCTCATGATGTAATGCTGAAATGGACTTCTGAAGGACCAACATCCCGATAGAAGGGAGACACAGAAAACTGTTGTACTGTCATGAATCCTGTGGGATTGTGAAATGCATAGGCTAGGTGAATAGGTCCATATACTGCAGATCCCAGAGGTGAGTAATGAGTAAAGGGTGAGGAAAGTGAAGAAGTAGAGGCAGGGCAACAGAGCAGATGAGTGTTTTAGGTACATCCATGAGGAAGAACTGTGGTCCTGAGAAGGGACAACTGATGGAGAACCAAGTTAAAATCTGTTAATTACAACTATGCAACCCAGAAAATGATCTCATGAAAGACTAAATCAAAAGCAGAGGTTGTCGTAAGACTTGAACTAGTTCCAAAGAAAAGTGAACATGTTAGATTCTACTCTTTTATCTTCTTTTATCTTGGGCAGCATGAAGGGAGATGGGAAGGGGCTGTGCATACTAACTGTGTTGATGTTTAACAGCCATCGACAAAGGGTAAAATTTGCAATGTCAGTGTCTCTGACTTGTACACTTATTAAAGACGGCTTCCTTTACACTGTCTTCTATCAACCTTAAGCAGCTTTTGACAGACAGTAAATTAATTCCTGGAAGAAGCATCTTTTAAAACTTTTGTAGAGTCAAAGGGTTTGAGTTCACAGGCTATGAGGGGTTCTGTGTCATTACAAAAACACTGAACTTTATGTAATTAGGTTGAGGCATATAAGGGAGCCACTGTGTTAGCATGTGATATGGATTGGTGTAATTTGAATATCAGTCTATACAATTATATTCTGTAGAAGACCTAGCCACATCTTCTTTCTTTAGACTAGCTGCAAATAAGACTACTGCATCTATATCGTGAATATACTTTCATTTTCCCAGGAAAGTTAGATATTCTGATGGCACTTATCCAGCACAACACATTCAGTGTTACAAGGTTCTGATTCTGACACTGAGACACTCCAGACAAATGGCACAAAGCAGAAATGGAAGGAGCTAATTCGGAAGTTAAAGGGGAACACTGTGGGAAACTTTTCTGTGGAAAAGGCTACATAGTTTATAAACATCTGAACAAAGATAGAAGATACTAACTTAACCTTAGTAGGCAGAAGAGTGAAAGAAATGGAAGTTTATATCCATCAAAAGATGTTTAAATAAATCATGGTACATGTATGTTAAAATAGCCTAGGGGTGAGATAGAGTGGGTTTCTGGTGTACATGAGTCCTGGGTTCCTTCTCCATCACTGGTAAGAAAAAAAAAAGAAAGAAAGAAGAGGTTTAAGGAAATAGAAGAGCACACAACTATTTAAAGAAATATCATGAAAATGCAATTGAGAAAAGGGAAAAAATTCAAAGATTTTTGCTCACAAAAAGATATATTGCTTACGATGATTCCATAATCTGTGCATCTAGTTTACAGACTAAGGAAATACGTTATAGTGGTTTGAATAAGTAGTGTCTTTCCTGCTCTCTGGCATTTAAGCACTTCATATCCAGTTGGTAGCAATATTTGAGAAGGCTTAGGAGGTGTGGCCTAAGGGAAGCACTTACATCAATGGGGGTGGGGATTGAGAGTTTATAACCCATCTATTTCCAGTTTATCCTTTCTGTTTCAGCTTATTGTTACTGCTACAATGTGTGCCCTTTCCAGGCATGTTTCCCACCATTATGAGAAACTCAATAATAAACAAAATAATAAAACTTTCCTCCATAAGTTACCTTGCTCATGGCATTTTATCACTGCAACAGAAACGTAACTGAAACACAGGGTATATTCACAAATGCAAAGATAAATACGGTAAGAAGCCGTGTTGTACCCCATCCAGAGCTTCTGAGAGGAAGGAGGGTTGCAATCTGAATGCTGGATGTAAGAGAGAATCTTCTCTAAAGACCTGTGCTAAGTAAGAGAAGTCCCTACACAATGATTACATGAAAAGTGGCCATTCAAACTAAGGGATGAATTTTTAGTGCTGTTTCCTTTGAAATCGTTTTAAAGCTAACATGTGCAATTATTATAAATGATCATTATACTTAAAAATAAATGAATGGACAGAAAGTCCCTAAATCTCTGAGTATGAACTCATGCACTTTTTTCATATGCTATCCAAGTCATACCACATGGGAAATGGTTGAGTGGATGAAGCCACTGTTTTTATCTATGTGCACAAATATATGCAGATGAGTTAAAGGAGCCCATGGAAATTCTTCTGTGGTGGGAAGTGTCAATGCCAGCTATGAGTATGGTATTTTCTAAACAGTTGTCCTTGACTCATATTGATTTCCTGATATGAAACCTTTGTCTTAGATTTTAGCCTAGTTTGCTAATCAAGGCAAACAATGCCTGGAACCTTGGTGGGATATTCCAATGTTAGACGATGTTTTCTCCAGTGAGCTGAACATCCAGTTCCTGAAAAGCTTTTGGATTACAGAGAGAAACTGAAGTCAACAAGTATGACCCTGAAGCTGCCTTGTCTTTATGGGTGGGATATTTGGTTCAGCAGTATATTAGTCTGTGTGTAGTGTTCAGTCTTTGAAGTGGTGAGCTTGTTATTTATTGATATGGCTTCAAAAGGTCACAAGTCACCAGTGGTGTTTTAGAGATCAGTGAACTTATCCAAAGGGAAGAAAGAAGGATAGCCTGGGTCCCTACAGTGGTCATTTAGCCTAACCATGCTGACCACCTATGCTGAGTTAAGTGGGAGTTCAAGAAATCTTGATGCCACAAAAGGAAAGCTTTGGAACTTAGATATTTTTGATAAAGGTTTCAAATATTTCTCTGTAAGACTGCGAAAATCAATGCACATGGTCAGTTATTACAGAAAGATGCCCTGATTATAAAAATATAGTAAGGTTCAAGTTGTGCCTGCATGTGCACATATGTACATGCAGGCATGCTTGTGTATATGTGTGTTTGTATGTGTGTGTGGAGCTAGGCAGCAAACTCCAGTTTGGAGATGCTAAATAAATGTCTTTCCAGTGAGATATATCCCCAATCAATACCTGATATAACTTAACAGCTTCATAGTCAAAACAATGGGAGTAAGAAAATCAAGAGCGTCTTTTCTTTTTTTGTATGGTCTGAATGTACATCCGCATTCCCGCTTGCAGGTATGAGTGCAGATAAGACTGAGAGACATGAGTGTGGAGTGGGGTCAAAGGTTGAAGTCTTGGATCTTCCTTGTTTTTTTCTTTTCTACCGTATTCACTGTTACAGAGTCTCTCAACTGAGCCATGAGCTCAATGATATAAGGAAGTCTAGCCAGCCAACTTGCTCTGAGGAACTGATCTCTGTCTCAGAGTATTGAAGTTACAAGCAGGCCATCATGAACACCCAGCATTTTATGTGGGTCTGAACTAAATCTTTATCTTGCATGTATGCATCCTCTCTGTTGAGCCATTTTCTCCAGCCTCCTCACCAAGTGTTGCTTTCCTCTGGGTAAAGCAAATACCCCTTGAGCAAGTTCATATCACACAAGAACGGAGCATGACCAGCTGATTGCACATGTTATGATGACACAACCCTGACTATGTATCATCACTGCAGTATCCAGAGATCTCACGATTTCTATATAACAGCAGATAATGGGAGAGAAATGGTCTTTAACACTAGCAGTAGGATTCATTTTAAAAGGGAAAAAAATGAACGCACCTAAACAAGTTTACGTGTGATGATACAATTTAGATTTGTTTGACATATTGTGGTGTAATATTTGAAATGGCTAATAAGTCTCTAAAGCTGCTGCACGCAGGAAAACAAATTAAGTCTGCCTATTGTAAAGAGATTGCCTCAATATATGAGATGTGAGAACACAGAATGCTTTTCTTTAAGTACTCTTTAAAGGTGGTCCTTTAGGAATATATGATAAAGAATAGGATGTTTACCGGGGCATTTTAGCTTCAGTAAAGCCATTTATATTTGCCAATGCCATGCTGAGTAGGCTCTGGAGAAGTGGTGTCTTCATGGCATATTTAAAAGCTAGCTCACATCTACTGGTAAAAATGGCTCGTAAGGCTGACAACTCCTGATCTACCATGGTAGTTACTGGGGAAAATAAACCTCTTTCATGCACATTAGACCTTAGAGAACACGCACATTACAAATTATAGTCAAGGTAAGTCACCGTTTGTCTAATTGATCAATTTAGCATGTTGGAAATGTTTGTTATGTTAAAAAAGGAAACTCTTCAGGAACTTAAGAGTTGGAAAGGCATTTTAGAAACCTCACGTGCCATCAGTCATTCAAATGATGCATTGAGTGTGAATCCCAGTTAACTTGAATGACATCATGGCCATCATTAATCACAGTAATTCTGTTGTGTGACCTACTTTGGCATTTTCATCTGATGGAGCCAGGAAATGGGCTGGCTAATAGTCCATTTTGGAGTATTCAAAGATCTTAGCAATTCCATATTTAAGGAGGTTAATAGGATACTAATTGGGGCCTAGGTGAAGAGTTCACAAGAAAAATGAACTCACCTGGACATGAAGCACCCGTGCAGCCCAGTTGCCCCAACCCATTACAACTGCTCTTCCAAATGGCTTCACCTTGCAACTTAGACAGGAGGAAATCTTGCACCTTGGGAGATTTGAACAGCCACCATTCTGTCTCCTGTTCTCTGAAAAACAATGGCTGGCCAAAAGCCAGGGTCACAGACCGGTAGCAAGGTCAGCATTCTGCCTCTTAGGAAACTGAAGGAAAGAAGAAATCCCAAGGGCTGAAAATGCACGCTGAAACCAAGCCCATTTCGGAGCTGTTGTGGATTTCAGTTGAAGTGTGCTTTGTTAAAACTTCAGAAGTTCTGGTTGAAAAGAAAAAAACAACAACAACAAAAAAATTTTCCAAAACATAAGTTAACTCTTATTTGCCATCTCTGAAAAACAAGAACAGCATGTATATGGCTTTTAGTAAAGTTCTGAAAATCTCCAGTTTGGTTCAGTATTTCTATATGGACCAGTCAGTGCTTCTACACAACAGCCTTAACATGCAAAAGAGAATAATATTGTTCTCAGTTTTCTCCCCTGTAAACAATTACAATAACGCTTCACATATCTCTTGAATATTTCAGGCTCCTCTGCCCTCTGTCACACCTGGCAATGACTACCCTAAGGGTACCTCTGTGTTGACATTTCTCACTTTGTCCTATTAGAATGGTCTCACAGATCACCCAGTGTCTTCTTTTCCCTAATATTCCTTGGGGAATTTATGTACAAAAGAGTTAAGAATCTTTCTTTCATAAAGGTGCATGGCATGTCTTTCTGTCTTCCTGTCTGGGTGCAATCAATCTTGCAAGTTTCCAGGAGTGACTGGGATTTTTAAAAAAAACAGCTGTAATCTGCGGCCGTTGATGGTGGAGTAGATTGTTTGCCAAACTATTACCATAACTGTCAAACAAAATCAGAAAAATAATCTCATTGTGCTGGACAGATGCGTTTCCTGCATTATTGATATAGTCGCTCCAGAGTAATAGCGAAATATAAAGCATTGTTCTATTTACAAAAGGAGATTGGCCAAGTCCTTGAAAGTAAGCATGAGGGACAGGCTCTTACAGGAAGTGAGATATAGGGAGCTCAGGAAAAGTTATGTGTCAGGGTCATATGACCCTACGAGTCAGCAGGAGACACCCCCCCCCCCTGCTGCAGGTGGTTTTCTCTGAATCTGAAAGACCTGTTTAAATGGCTCAGGCAAGCCTGGTGAAAAAATGGTCACACATTTTTTTTTAAATCTCACATTCTAACAAGTATGTCAGCTGTTCTAATGTGTTGCTCTGGGTAGTGAGTGGCCTTCTTTATACCAATGTGTCATAGGAGAGTTGAACTGTTTAATCTCAATCAATAAGCCTGTGATGTAATGAGCTGGATTTACCTCACGTTGAGGAAAGTCAGTAGTTGCTGCTGCTCCATAGCTGTCCTACCATAATTTGAGCTGTGAATAATGCTGAAGGATACTATTTGTTGAGCATGCATACTGGGATATATCAGGCACTTCATATTCATTATCTCTAATCCATTCATCACACTGTCCAAGGCAGAGATCATCTTTTATTGTTTCTTTGTCTTACTGTTCAAGGGCTATTCAAGGAAGTTCTATAGAATGTGGAAAGGCAGAAATTGTCCATAGGTGACTTAACATGTCAACCTATATAACCCTCTAATGATCACTTGTGTATCAACTTCCAGTTTTTATAGAGTTACAGGCAAACATATATAATGCACTGTGATAGTCATCTCTGTCTCAAGTACTTCCCCCAAATTCATATGATAGCACAAAGCAGAGCACCATTTTCTTTTCTGACATAAACAAAGTACAGTGATACTTTATCTCTGCCTATCTTGAAGGACTCTTTCTCAGCCCTCAGTAAGATGGGTCACATGGAACCCCCACACACAGTGCACCATAAATAACCACTGAGGCCATTCATTGACTATGACCTGAAAAAGCTGGCTCCGGATATTTCACAGCTGAAGTTCATAATTTCTGATAGCTCCATTATGATCTCAAGGCAAGTAGCCCAGAGGTCTTAATTGCAACCTAAGCACGGTGTCTTAGCATCCTTCTTCTTTTATAAAAATGCACAAACCCAACATACATCTTAAATATAAATGTTAAAATTAAGGAGATCCTGAGAACAGAAGGACGGTGAGTATAAAAGTGGTCCAGGAAAGTACCAGACAGAGCTCTTGTTGGAGGGGCAGACATCTTAATGTCTTCCAGGGCTGGGTAAATGTAAGTGGGAGTTGGTGTGTATGACCTCATTTTAGGAATGGGTAGGCTGTGGCATATGAAAAACAACCTTGAATAATCCCCTCCCTGCACAAGACTCTGAACCTTCAGTTGGGTTCTGTGCCCTGTGAACTCTCTCTCTCTCTCTGTTGCTGGTTTCTAATGGAGGAAACACAGTTCACTATTCCATCTGAGGAAGCCACAGAGGTCAACTGGGTTACAAGTTAGAATCATCTCCAAATCTTATAAACCATGTCAACTTATGGTTGGTCAGAATCTTTCATCTCGAAATGAACAAGTTGATGTAGCTTGTAAGTGTAAGATAGTGTAAGGACTATCTCCAGATCTGAGATATGATCATTTTTTTCTCCTTTTTATAAATATCTCTGCAGGATTAGGGCTATCTTTTATTGAACCAACCATGTTCTCTCACTGTTCTCTTGCCTTACCACAAGGAATCCTTGTCCTATGAGTCACACTGTCTAATCCGCATATATAAAATCCCAAGACTGTGTCCAGAAACAGCTGAGGAAATAACACTGGGGTTAGAACCTTCATACCATGGTGGAATGAACCACGTCCAAAAGCCTGAGCCACAGGTCTCTGCAGTAGGCAAGTTTGGATTGATCTGGCTGTTTGTTTCTTTGAACTTTTTAAAAATTTGCATTTCAGAATGAAAAGTAATTTTCCAGACAAGAAAAGAAAGAAAAACCCTTCTTCCTGATTCAGGGCTGTCTTTCCAACACTATGGACAAAATGATGAGTTTCTAATCATTTCCTTGCCTAAGACCACATGCATCCACTTAACATGAATAGACTGTAATGAGGCAAATATAACTAAGGGCACCTTGAGTTGAAAGTGGAGTCCTATCTAGACTGACACGCAGTTGTGCCACCAGCTGAGTTCCAAGACATTATCTCTGGTCCAAGTACCCTGTGCCTTGTAAGCTATGTAACCAAGGAAAAGCAGAGACAGATCACAATGAAGACAGATGGACCCCTCCTCCAGGGAGTGGGGAGTGAATTGCTCTGTTTATGGACACCATAAATTATGGCTTCCTCCATTTTCTGATAACCTGTGGTCAAGGTAAGAATGTCCATCTCATTGATAAAAGTTGGCTTGTTCACCCAGAGACAGGGCATCCTGTTTATATGCACATATAACCTAGCACTAAGCTAAGAGAGTTTCCTCCTGATTTGCTGGATGGACTAGAGGAAAAAAATCAAACACTTCAAAGCATCTTCTTCCCTAAAGCTGAAAAACAATACACCCTCAAAAGGTAGCTAACATTTCAATGGAACACTAAAAGTCTCTTTTAAAGAATTATGATGGGAAACTACTTTTTTTTTTCCTCATACATAACTGCTTTTGAAATGTGGAGGGAGAATGAAGGAAGTTACCAAAACTATGAAGAATTGATTTAATTAACCTTGGCATCTTAGCTTTGACCCAGTCACTATAACAGCCTCAAACTCTAAAGTACCCCTAGCTCACAGTATAGGTTTGCTTTCTTCTAACTACAATACACACACACACACACACACACACACACACACACACACACACACACACAGCGTTCATGCGCACACCCAAACACATTCTCTCTTACACAGATATACCAACTGTGATAGCATTTTTTAATTGAAAAGCATAAATTTGGACTGCTAAATCTATTAACGATTTGTTTTAATTAGGAACCCAGCTGCTTCCTGAGATTTTGCAGTCTGGGGTTCAGAACTTCTGCCATACTGAGAATGAGTCTCAAGTGGGTTGCTTCACTCTTCCAGATCAGCATTTTTAAAGACTTGTTGGAGGGAGGAACCGCCTAAGCTTCTGGGCTATAAAATCCCAGCTGCATTTGTCCTTGGGTGGGGATGGGATTGGTTTGTTAGTGTAGCCAGAGACCCAGCCCTGACCTCTGCTTTGGCCCTGTTATATCCATCAAGCAGCCTGATCTTTAGATCGCTCTACTTGAATTCTTGCCAACTAGATGCAGAGATGAGCGACTGTGGTTGATTACATGGTTCAAACTTATACTGCCACCAGTAGAGGAAGCTGCTATTTAATTGAAGTTCAAAGTATCCAATAGGACTGGTCATTCTGTTTTGTTTTAACACAGAGGAGGTTTAGATGATAGTTCAGTAAAAATTCACTCAGTAGAGTTTGAAGGACAGAATGTTCTTTTGGGAAACTGTTTGCTTATGCCAAGGCCAACATTAAGAGGAGTGCAAAATATTTTGCTCATCAGTGAGTAAATTCATTATGATGTTTACTCACTTTTTTATCCATGTTTTAATTCAATTTTCACTCATAGCCTTCAAGGTCAAATACGTGGTGTTAGAAACACGAAGAATACCGAGGCGTTCCTTTGTTCACGGAGTTAGAGTTTAATGAAAGAAACCTGAATATGAAAGGATTAATATAGAATGGCGTGGGCACTGGTCCAGGTGTATACAGAATATAAGAATAATGGTGTTTGGGGGTAGAGCCATTGTCTGCGGCCTGAGTCTACAGTTGGATAAATATACTAAGGGAGATATGGGTGAATTAATGAAAGGAAAGACACTGGGGTAATTGTCTGAGGAAGGAAGAATGTCTTTTACAAAGTCCTATGAAGAAAGGCTTTAATAAAAATTGCATGATAAAATTGAAACCATGAGAAGCTGGGCGTGGGGAGATCAGGGTATTGTGGAAAGAACACAGCCATAGAATCAAGAGGTGAGACTAGCTATGGCAGATAAGGAGCTCAGACTTTATTATCAACAAGCCACTGGACCAAGGACAAGAAAATGTCCGTTAAACATGACAGGAAGTTCATTTGGAGAATTATTTACCTGACAGTGCAGATATATAAACAGTCACAGAAAAATACACTTGATGAGACTGATATTAAGGAAATGTCGCTTAGAAGCCAAACTTATGGAAGATGATGAAGACAGAAAAGAGAGTGGCAGGTCAAAGATGCTCACTGCTGTGTCAGACTGACAATAACTGGAGAAAGAGTAGCGGGCAGTGTACTCCTGAAGATGTGTCGTCATGCTACACTAGGAAGAAGTGAGTCGCTTCAAGGTGATGAATAAAGATGACTTGTAAGGGGTTACTTGCTGGATAACCGAAAAAGTCACCCAAAGATACCATATACCAACATAGATAACAATACAACAGCATAAAAGATAGGACTAGAACATGCCAGAATTTCTACAAATTTAATCATAGAAGAAAAGTTTCAAAATAATATATTTGATTTTTAAATGTGCTTCACTAATTCATTAATGTATGATCAATTAACTTACCAAGAAAATTCTTCTAACATGTAATATAATGGGAAATAGCCATGGATCAGCAAGTGATGAATGATGGTCTGTAAGGAAAAAGTAGCACCCATAGTTGCCCACAATTTTATAAATAAAGTTTGTGAAAACTTTATTAGAACACACATCTCTGTTGATTTAGTTAAATATCTCTTGTGGCTATTTTCATGATCCGTGGCTCAGATGAGAAGGTAATTGAAGAGATTGCCTGATTCACAGAGCTACGTAGTAGAACGGCAGAAGATGCCCACTCTAACCCTTGGAGAAAATGGGAAAGCCAATGCTCGTCTTAACTGGGAAATTGGTGTGGTACGGTTCTATCGTTCCCGTGTCATTGAACCAACTTGAAGAAGGGATACTTAAAACTTGTTAGTAGGATATTTATTCATTTCACCCACCTGTTGTCAGCAGATGAAGGTAGATGGTGCATGAATGGCAAGGAGTAGTCAGTATAGGAGTTTGGATGACCCAATGAAAGGGTCACTGGAACCCACAGACCTAAAGCAAGGTCTAAGAACCCCAAGAATCAGCCACAGGAGGGCAGCAAAGTCACATGATGTTAAAAATAGCTCTTTGGGAGCAAGAGGGGCCAGCAATGTGTCTATTTAAAGAATTATCTGGAATTTAGTGCAATGACACGAGGATCCAATGGGGCTTGCTTTAGCATGACTAATAGTTTCCCTTGGATCAAATTAAGAAGTATTCAGAAATAAAACTTTGTGTTTGAGATAATCCAACAATATGAAAACAAGAGAGATCTTTGATATCAAGTGATGTGTCAGCTAGTTCCTGGAGAAGATGTGTGCATGTTCACTTAAAGAATGAACGTTTCCATTTTATCTGAGTCCTTTACAGAAAAATATCATGAGTACACAACCATTGAAGTCCTGCAGTGAATAAAAAATGTTTATACTTATTTTCCCGTAACACTGAACATTGAGAAACAGTGTCTCTCTGTCTGTCTGTCTGTCTGTCTGTCTGTCTGTCTGTCTGTCTGTCTGTGTCTTTCTCCCCTCCACCACATTTATTTATTTTGTGCTCTGCTCATACCAAACACTGGGTTTGAGAAGAAGAATATAGCACAAGATTAAAAAAACAAGTGATGGAGCTCTTTTGTAATGTTAAAATCATGCTCACACCAAGAATAACAAATACCCGTAGGGAATAAATCCTGACTTTAAAAGATAGTTTTGTTTTTATTTCTGTTCTTTCTTTTGATTTTGGTCATATGTCATACCACATTTTAATTTCAAAATGTAGGCAGACATCTAAAATCTTTAGCTTGGAAGGACAGAAGGTCAAAATTTTAATGCAAATAAATGTACTTATTTCTTTTTTAGATTTTATTTTAAAATTTTATTTTCAAACACTGAGCTTGGAACCAATGTTATAATTATAAAATAATGATCAATGCTTAGAATGATTGAACTTATATATCCCTCCAAAGTTAGCATGGGTCTTACAGATGACAAACCAGTCCATGACAGTGACATATCCAGCATTCAACTTTCTCAACCCATTCTCATTCCTGGTGATAGCTTTTGTTGGCTTATAGTGCTACATCTATTAAATGTTTTCTGAAACAATTATTCTTTGAAAACCCTTGATATTTGGGAGGAAACTGATGATTCTCTAAAAATTTTTCAATCAGAATTTACTTTGACCAGATCTTTCCTACTAAGAAGTGATTACTAAATGATTATAGAAATTATAAGAATTATTTCCCTTCATTATCACAGTAGATAAAAGCTTACACATTGAGAATTAAAGGAACTTTAAAAAACATTTAAAAATTGTTAAAAAAAACAATTAACTTTGCAAAACTATAGGGGTTTAGTATGTGACAAAGGAAGAAGTTAGAGATAGAGAGACTATAGAAAGTAAGGAAGGAGCTGAGACAGACAGAGCCCTAGCAAGTTTCGATGTAGTAATAGAAAGATGTATACATGAATGTACAGATTTAATAATTTATAGACTTTGTTTGCTTACACAGAATACACCTAGCAAGAGCTTGCACTGCTGCCTGCTAGCTGTGAGCCAAGCATATAAGAAAACCACTCCTCCTCCTTACCCCACTCTCTTTTCCCTCCTCCTCCTCCTCCTCCTCCTTCTTCTTCTTCTTCCTCCTCCTCCTCCTCCTTCTCCTCCTCTTCTTCCTCTTCCTC
>JANHMN010000003.1:66025756-66051735 GCA_030674055.1 Rhabdomys pumilio | reverse complement strand
CCTTCCCACCTTTTTCTGCCTCAACTTCTTTCCCTTCCCTCCTTAGTATAAGTCTTTATACTAGACTTATCCTTTGGCATGATTCCTCACATGAAACACCCCTGCAATGATACCCAACTGTACCTTATCACAAGATGTAACAGTCTTTATAGAAAAAATGTATGTAAACCTCTAGCTCAGTTGAACTCTCAATACAATTTCCCCTACTTGCTTCACTGTAAACCACTGCTCCTGTGCTGTGAGGCTTCTGCAACCTAAGTGCTCTGAGGTTTGCTTGCTGGGTCTTTTTTCAGGCTGTGAATTGTGAAGGATAAATTTTCCAGGTAAGATCTCTGAACATATATTTGTATTTCCACATCTGAGATACATGTGGGGAAAGAATTCTGAATTCTGAACAATCAGCATAGTCTCAGTCAATGAATGGAACACTGGGCTTTTGACCCAACAGCCCTGTATTTCAAAGAATGCTGCTGTCCACAGACAGCACACTACACAGAGTCTGGAAAGCCGAATTATCACGTGATCTAGCTTATACTGCCCTATATACCCTTTAGTCTAATTACTCTATAAATTCATTCTTCATTTGAGACATGCCTTCAATTATAGTCACATTTTGTCTTTTGATAAAGAGCAACACAGGAAAATACCAACTGGAAGAGTAGTAAGGAGAGAAAACAGGAGAGAATAAAGAGAGAAATTTTCAGAAACACCTACTTGTAACTTAAGCCCCATCACATGACAATGCAGATTGGAGCCAAAGCTAAACTCTTGCCTTATAGATACTTACACTTTACATATGAAGGATTGTTATCTATGACACTGTAATAAGTAGCATCTTAACTTTTTTTTTTTAAAAAAAATATGATTGTCCTTTATATCTAAGTTGGGGAAAATCCACAAATACTGTGAATGAGGAGAGGATGACGCTGTCTTTGAAGTTAGTCATCATAATATACATATGCCCAAATCAGTACATAAATGGGCTCATATAGATAAGAAACACAATTTCAGGGTTTCCACACAGCTGAAAAACATGTGAACAAAATGTAATAACTTGAGTGTGAAGTTTGTCATAGGAAAGCATCATGCCAGCACTTGGGAGGCAGAGGCAGGTGGATTTCTGAATTTGAGGCCAGCCTGGTCTACATAGTGAGTTCCAGGACAGCCAGGGCTATACAGAGAAACCCTGTCTAGAAAAACCAAAAAAAAAAAAAAAAAAAAAAAGAAAGAAAGAAAGAAAGAAAAAAAAATAGGAAAGCATCATGCACTAAACTCAACATTTAATAAATCAAACATAAATCAAGCACAGTCATTAAAAGTTTGTACTATACTTGTTAAGGGTCAAAGTTTCTCCCACCCACAAGCAGTTCACAACTACCTATGACCTAAGTTCCAGAAAGGTCAGATATTTCTGACCTCGGTTGGTACCTGTACTCACATAACTATGCACAGACACACATCCTTATTCATAGTTCTTTATTTTAAAAAGAACTAACAGAGCATTTCCTAAGAAATTAATTTGTATCTTAATTATAAAGCTTTGTTTCATTTATGTTGTCAACAGAATTCGTTCCATACATATATATTTAAGATATGCATTTTAGGAAACTTCAGTTAAGCAGATCTCTCTTGTTGGTGTTCTGATGGGAACTGAATTGCAGCTATTCAGTGATGGTCAGGTCATTTCACAAACTAACAAGGTGGTCTTCCTGTCACGCATATGTCAAGGCTTTCCTTGTGATACGCATTAGCTACTTTTCTCATTCTATGACAAATTACGTGCTAAAAGCAACTTTAACAAAGGGTTTCTTGAGGCTCACAGCTTGAGGCTCATAGTCCAACATGTTGGGACAGGAACTGTGGTGGGTGGGTGCTTGAGGCAGCTGTCACACTGCACCCACAGTCCAGAAGCAGAGATAGGAATGTCAGTGCTCACACCCTTTTTCCATTTCTAATCCACTGCTGGCCCAGTTCTCACACTGATGCAGCCTGTACTCAGGTGAGTCTTCCCTTTTAGTTAAATCCCTCTGGAATGTGTCTTCTAAGTGATTCTGAGTCTAGTCAAGTTGGCAGTGAGGATTGACCATCACATAATCCTTCAAAGAGGTCTAAAGCTTTGTTTAAATTATATTATATTTCTGGTCTTTTGTTGTTATTCTTGATATCTTCCCTACACTTCCCATCTGTTTTTATATCAATTCCTAGAATTACATTTGAGAAGGAAGAGATGTTTCTAAGAGAATATAATGGAGCATAACCAAACAGCATAAAACAAAACATTGTATGCAGGTACAAGAACTAAAGCACCTTGGCAATGAGGCTAACAGATCAAAAGCATGGAACAAAAAGTCAAAAATGAATATATATATATATATATACATATGGAAACTTAGAAGTTCATAAAACTAGCATCTCATATGAGTGGAAAATAAATGTATTTCTCTTCAAAATGCATTACAAAATCTCACTACCATTTGGGGAAAATAATAAGCTATGTCTGTACCTCTCTTCCTATGCCACTAAAAAAAAATGATGGAAGGTTCAAAACTGAAACCAGACAATAAAAAAAATATTATTGAGTTTTATAATAAGCTAAAACATCAGTTTATTTAAACATGGCCCATGGAAGAAAAGAAGAAATATAAATAACATAAGCACATAAAATTTAGAAATTTCTGATGGCAAAATATCACAAAGAGAGTAAAAATACAAATAGCTGACTGAAATATATTATGACAGATGGAAGACCAATTTCATTAATGTACAAGGATATTTTACAAACATCTCATAGAAATGGGCAGAGATCTCAAGATGGCAATCCTTGGGAAAATAAAAACAGAGGAAAGAGTGCCAGGCGTATTCAATGGGATCAAATGCAAAGTACAGTGGAGCTGTGCAGCCTTTGTCTAGGATGTGACTGTCTATGGCTTATGAGCTTGTTAAGAAGTTCAAGGAAGAAGGGCCTGAGTAACCACACAGGAACGTAATGAGAAATAGAATTTGGACAGTGCCTTGGCACAGTCTAGTGCTATTACAAATGCACACGGTATCCCACAGAGAGATTCCAGTTTCTTTACTGGCATATCACACAAGTGTTAAAAAATTACCTACGTAGGATTGGGAAAGATAACTAAAGTGGCTAAGAGTGTTTGCTGCTCTACCTGAGGACCCAAGGTCATTCTCAGCACCTCTATCAGGTGCCTCCCAACTGCCTGCTAATTCCAATTCCAGAGGACCTGACAACCTCTTCTGGCACCTAAAAAAACACACACACACACACAGAGAGAGAGACACACACACAGATACACACACACACACAGGCACACAGACACACACACACACACAAATGCTACAATATGAAGTAAAAGTTAAAAAATAAATCTTCAAAAAATGATCTCTATATAAAAAACTCTTTGCCAATTTTATTTCCATACTGTATTTTAAAGATCATTTTGTTTTAGTATATATAACGAGCTAATAAAATCATAAAGTGTTGGGAGAAGGCTCGGTGGTTACTCTGACTGCTGTGGAATCATGAAGACCTAAGTTCAGAAGCCAATATCTGTGCACAGTTGCCAGCCATTGCTGTGCATATCTGTAACCAGTCAGTGAAATGCAAGTTCTAAGTTTAGAAACTTAGCCACAAAAAAATAAAGCATAGAGGAATATGGGAAGACACCAAACACCTATGTCTGCACTCCACACATACATATGTACCTGCATGTGTACATATATAAAACACACATAATAAACCACACAAATCAACAAATAACTGTGGGAAAGTATACTTTTTATTAAAACTTGAAATACGCATTTATACTGGCTTATAATGGCACCCAGGATATATTGACAGTAAAAATTTAAGGTTATAAGTCTGAATAGTTCTACAGTAATATTTTATTTGTGGTTGATCTGTATATTGAGAGAGATTGGACAGGTGACCATGATGGGAGAAGATGAAGGAGTTTGGAGGTTAGTTGCATTTGTGTGATCTTTATTGTTTTCTGTCCCTGTTGTGGTAGTGATTACACAGATCTCCAAGGTTGTGAAATTCACAGAGCTGATGTCAGCAAAATAAAAGAGGTCGAAACAGCAGGCTTTTGTTCTCACAAATAAATGAGAAATAATCAATTAGGAATTAAATTTAACATTATTGAGGCTCTGGAAAACATTAAAGATCTACAGTAACAAATGACAAGTGAAAAAAATCTCACATTGAAAACATGGTAGTTCTCCCAAGCACAGACCCACTCATTAATTCCAGCCTCACTGACCTAACATCCCCCTATCGTGGGGCACTGACCCATCACAGGACCAATGGCTTCCCCTCCCACCAATGCCAAGTAAGGTCATCCTCTGCTACATATGCACCTGGAGCCATGGGTCCCTCCATGTGTACTCTTTGCTTGGTAGTTTAGTCCTTGGGAGCTCTGGGGGCTCTGGTTGGCTGATATTTCTATTCTTCCTATGGAGTTGAAATCCCCTTCAGCTCCTTCAGTTCTTCCCCTAACTCTTCCATTGGGTCCTTGTGCTCAGTCCAATGGTTGACTGCAGACATCCACATCTGTATTTGTCAGGCTCTGGCAGAGCCTCTCAGGAGACAGCTGTATCAGGCTCCTGTTAGCAAGCACTTCTTGGCATAAGCAATTGTGTCTAATGAGTGAGGAGCACCCTCATAGAAGCAGGGAGGAGGGGGATGGGATAGGGGGTTTGCAGAGGGAAAACCAGGAAAGGGAATAACATTTGAAATGTAGCTAAATAAAATAATCAATAAATATAATAAACAATGAAAAGATGGAAGTTTCGTGGAGTTTTGTTCAATCTCCCTTTAGTCATCCTCTAGGGATGGAGGATAATATCTGGAGAAAATATAAACTTCATCTACAGTTACCTTCCATAAGTCAGTCAAAACAGATTGAACCAAATTATCATGTAATGACCTGTCTACAGACTGATTAAATGCCTTGCACTTTAAGTTCAGCAAATGCTGTGAGGACAAGCCAGGTATATGAAATTACAGTCTACTGGCTAGGTTTATGTTGTCTCCATACAAGCAAAAGTCGTCAGGGAAAGGAGCCCCAACTGAGAAAATACCTCCACAAGTTTGTGCTGTACATAGACCTAAAGCATTTTCATAATTAGGGATTGATGAGGGAAAACTCAGCTCGTAGTGGGTGGTCACTTTTCCTGGGCTGGTGTCCCTGAGTTATATAAGAAAGCAAGCTTTGCAAGGTATGATGAACAAGTCAGTAAGCAGCACTCTTGAATGGCCCCTGCATCAACTCTTGCCCCCAAGTTCCTGACCTGCTTGCTTTCCTGTCCTGACTTCCTTTGATGATAAACTATGATGTGGAAGCATAGGCTGAATAAATCTTTTTTCTCTACAAGTTGTTTTATTTATTTTTATTATGGTGTTTCATCACTGCAATAGTAACCCTAACTAAGACGTGTAGTGTGTTCAACTACAGACTCCTTGAGCCTAAAAGTAAATCCAGAGAAGCTCGACATCTAAGGATCTGCATCAAAGTAGAAGAACTGCTCCTAAAGTCACTGGGGCACATACAGGAGGTCATTGACACGAGGAAAGTAGCAGTGTGAGGGGTGAAAGCTCACACATAGGCCCAGGGTACACACATACCCAGAAAGTGATCAAGAGTACAGTAAGATCTCCAAAGATCTCCCTTCACACAAAGCCAGTCTCTAAAGACTAAGAAAGGTGATGGTATTTTTTTTTTTTAATGGTCAGTTTTCAACAAAAAGACCAAAGAAATAAAAAAAAAACTTGCTCCATCCAAAGGAACAAAAATAAATCTCCAGAAAGAATCCCCAAAGAACCAAACCTCCAGTCTCACTAGACAAAACCCTTAAGATGCATGCCTTAAGTAGGTTTAAAGAACAAAAGAAAGATATGAAGAATGAAATTAAACCTGGAAATGACAATACAAATAATGAGGATGCGTGTGAGGCAGAATGACTAAGAGAAAAGCTGGAAAATATTGTGGGTGAAATGGAAAAAATTCACAGGAGATGCTGAACAGTATACACAAGCACATGGAAGAAAGTATTAACACCATTAAAGATTAACATTTACTTGAAGTTATTGGGTCCATTGGTTGGGGAAGGGGAGAACACAGGATATAGAAAGAGGAACTGAGACCAAGGGATTCATTGCTTTATCAAAAGGAAAAAAAAAATGTTGGAAGACATCAGTAAAGTCCACATCATCCGAATCCAAAGGTCTTGCTGAACTAGAATATAATGACAATGCCAAGGGTTTTTTAAGCTGATAGAGAATATAATTATGTTACATACAAAGATGTTCAATCAATTTATCAAGCTACTTCTTAGAAGAAACTTGTCAAACTAAGATGTTATATGCATACAGTCAACTGTCAATCAAGAAGTTTACAGTTTGCTTTAAAGGGAGAGAAAACAGACCCTATTAACAAACTAAAGTGGAAGGGACCCATCACCACTACAAGAAATGCTTCATATTAAAAATATACTAGACAATGATTAAACTTACATAAACACAAATGTCTCCAATAAACAAAAATACATCAGGAAACATAAAAGCACACACTATTATAATTCTGGTTCATAGCTCGGCTTTTTACTCATTCAGAACGTGAAAAAGACAAAAGCATTAAATGACTATAACTATCCTAATGAATTCACCGCATAGAGACAAAGCTTGTCCCACAGCAGCCTCCAGGAGGGATGATGGGGTGAAGCCAGGATCCAGCAGTTTTACTTACAGTTGCATTGAAGTGGTTCATAGCTTTACCATACACTTTTTCACAACTCTCAGATGTTACATGCGATCTCCTTAGTAAACACAAAGTAATCATCTACAGCATAAACAAGGGAATGACAAGGAGATTGGATGCCATTAAGACAAGTCCAAATAGACAGTTGAAGACGGTAACAGAAGAGATCGAGGTTGAGCTATGAGTGGGTGTGAAATAAAGACTAGGCTGGAAAAGAGCCTCTTCCTAGAAATAGGTACTTTAACTGTACACAGGCAGGGCTACCTAATCAAAAGTTAAGACTAATGCAGTTCACAAAGTACAGGTTACAGCGGCAGCAGTCCATGATCTCCAGTGCTGCATTGCTCTAGCACAGTGGATCTTAACCTTTCTAATGCTGCAACCCTTTAATGTTGTGGTGTCCCCAAACCATAAAATTATGCTTGTTGCTACTTCAAAACTGTAATTTTGCTACTGTTATGGATCATAATGTAAACATTTTTCTTGAGATAGAGATTTTTCAAGGGAGACACGAAGTACACGTTGAGAGAGCCACTGCTGTCTCTGGCCACAAGCTCAGGCAGTGGGAGAGCTTGAAAGAGCAAACCTCAATGGCAGAAAATGGAACCTACAGAGGCCAACTTAGAACCAGAAAGCCTACAGTAACACACCTATGGCATTTTGATCCACTAACCAGTGGGCTCACATCCACTTATTTGCAGTCAGCCTACAGCACAGTTGTAATCCGTTTCTTCTAAAGGTATCCATTACCTCCACCATCTGTAAGAGCCCAGGAAGTCAGACACCAAAGGGATTCGGTCATAAGAAACCCACTCACTCATTCCAACACTCCTGACTCCCTGCCAGTGCAGCCAAGGTCTGAGTCAGACTCAGCCTTAGCTTATATCTCAATATTCCTGTCAGGCTAGCTGGCCCAGTAACAGGAAGCTGAGATGGACCTAAATTTCTTGACAACAGGCCATTACACACAGAACCAACACCAGTTCACTATTAAAATCTATTTCTCCATGTTGTGGTCTTCCTCCAGGAATGAGAGAAGCTGCTTTGGCTGGCATCTTCACTTGCAGGTGATGAGGCAACCCCAGATGCAGGCTGTGAAGAGGAAGCAAGCTTGGGAGATGTCAACTACCCACAATGTAGAATCGCTGAGCCAGGGGTAGAAAGCAACACTTATGATACTCCTGTTTCTTAATATTTACCAAAGGGGTCCACCTTCCTTCCCATAAAGGGGAACTCCTAGCCTTCAGGTACATGAAATTCCAAGAGGTTAAGTGGTTTATAAAGTGCCACAGGGTTGGGGCACGAAAGACTTGTGGTCCTGAGACTGGGGTACCAATACACTTTGACCTTTTAAGACCTCCATTACCTCGTTCCCTGGAACAGAAGCAGTGAACATTTATACAACGTTTTTTCGTGCGGGCAACCAGATCCCTATCATACCAGAAACATTTTTTTATTATTGTTAAAATCTTCACCAATATACATTTACATAAATGAGCTATAGAAATGATCTCTGAAAGTATGTGTATATATTTACATTTTAAAATTTCTTGTTAAAAATATTCTTTAAAAAAACGTATCAAAAAAAAAAACGTATCCCCCTTTTATTAACTAATTTACTTTTTCACCTTACATTACAATTGCAGCTTCTCCTCCCTTTTTTTCTTCCCTCTCTCCCCTCCTCTCATCTACCTTATCTCCCCTTCTACTCCAAAAACTATAGGCCTCCCATGGACATCAACCTGCCCTGGCATATTAAGCCACAGCAAGACTAGGTGCATCCTTTTCCACTGAAGCTAAACAAGGCAGCTCAGTAAGGTGAAAGGAATCCAAGGACAGACAACATGTAGTCAGAGACAGTCCCCGCTCCCCATTTAGACCCAGCTGTACCACTGCTAAATGTTCTTCCTTCACTCAGAAATAGAGCTGTCTATCAAAATTTTATATGCTCTTTGTACTGGACCAGGTAGACCTTAATGTGAGTGCCATTATAGGAAGCTGCTTTGCCAATAATGGAGCTCTAATGGGAGCCAGATTTTTTATGTATATGTGATATCTTCCTCAGGATACATATGGGATTGAGATGTGCCTGCATGTGGTATGTGGGCCTACCTATACCTGTCAGATCATTGAAGAGGTCTATTAGCCATGATCAATAGAGCTGGAACCGTGGGAAGGTCGGGATTTAAATTGTCTAGTGAAGTTTCAGTTGTTGTTGCTTCCCGCATGTCTCTAAAACAATCCTACCAACTTCTTAAATCTTTCTGCCATGATTTTTGGTGCATTCTCTCCCCCAAACTAGGTAATTTTCCTCACTGACAAAACAGAGACTCATGTAGACATAGTGGAAAACAAAAGAAAAAAAGACCCTAAAGTGAGGCCAGTACCTAGTGTCTGGGAATCTCACTGAGAATCACATTGCAGAGTATGAAATTGTCACAGTGTGCTATTTGTAACAACATGTGATAAAAATCTCAATGTTGGAGCAGTCTGGATTCAGGTGAACAGTCAATATACGAGTGTTATCATTGGGAATGCCAGCAATGGTTTTCTGAATACACATAACAGGCGTCGACAGCATTATCAAAATCAATAAGAAACACAGTGCACTCAGTTGAAATAATGGTCTGTTATCATTGGGATTGACAGGATGGGTGTCCCTTATGCCTTCTTGATTCATGCTCTGCAGTGTTGAACTGCTGTTCTTATGTCTTCCTACAATGAGTCAGACTCAAATCCTGTCTAGGATTCTGCCTAAACTTTACTGCCAGGCATCATGGTGATCCCCCCATACCACTGGGCATACTCACACTACAGTGGAAGGAGCTCCAGTCCTTATTCTTCTCTAAATGTAGGCAACTTTTTTTCCTTTTCTTCATATCTAAAAGTGGCTAAGATATGCCCAGAAGAGCTTTCTTCACACTCTGTGAATCTTTATTCTTTGTACTGAAGATGAGGGCAGAAGACACCCAGAGGCCCACCCATTGTGTGGCTCATTCTCAGCAGGAGCCACTAATATATGCAAGAAAGGGATAGAGAAGGGGAGAGAAAACAGATAGTTTGGACACTATGAAGAGAGGCAGGACTGGAGACATGAGGCTGATGAGGAAGAGCCTGGTGTGAGTAGCTCATTCTGTCACCTGAGGCCATGGTGACATCCCAGACCATGCTGCCACCGAGGAGCATGTCTAGGTATGTGATCTTGTGGCAGCAAGGGTCAGTGTCAATGTCCAGGGTTCATATTACCACTAAAAGCCTTGAGAATGTCCCCACTCTGAGCTGCAGCCTGGGACCATGTTGATGGTCAAGGGCTGTGCAGAGCTGTTCCTGACCTTCACTAGCTGCAGGACTCCGAAGAGCAGGTTCTGAACCAAGCCTGGGTAGCACAGTAGAGCTGGCCATGGTGGGGGCTGGCACAGGTGAGCTATCTCTTTGGGTGTGAGAGCAGGAGAGCAGACCGTGCCTTTTGCTAGCTGTGGCACTGGGTGAGCTAGCTGGGACTGTGCTCAATATCTCATCTTGTTGGGAAGGGTGCATGAGAGCTGGCGAGCTGAGCAACTCAGGTAGAGCTTTGAGTAGACCCATCCCAACATCCACCTCATCTGTGAACTGCTGGGATGCCTGAAGGGCTGGTCCTGCAGATCCAAAGCAGCAGGATCACCACAACACAGGGATAGCTAAGAGGAGTCCCAGGGAGAATCCAGTATTTATAGTGTAGCAGAAGCCAAAGGTCTCAAATTAGACCAATAACCCATTAGAGGGAGCATTTGCAAATAAACATGTGTGGACAAAGGGGTACGGTGTATGATGCACTGTGTGACACATGACACATTCCAGATGAGATGTTTTTGTTTGGTTTAGTTCTGTTTTTATTTTTATTTTATTTTATTTTATTTTATTTTTACTTTCTTTTGGGTGGAAAGCTGTAAGGATAGAGGGCAGATACAAGGGGACAGGGAGACGAATGGGATGCATGCATTGAGGTGCATGATGTGAATTTCACAAAAATCAGTAAAAACATTAAAAAAAAAAGATGAGGGATTACTCCTCTCATTTCTGTTTTGTAAAGAAAAACAATCAGATTTTTGTCTTGTGTTCAGCTCCAAAGTTAAAGGGACAGTGCACTATTAGAAGAAGACAGTCCTCAGATCCAAGAGAGGAACACAGTAACTGGGACGTGGTAGTGCATGAAAATTAAACATTCATATCTCAGGTAGCTTCAGGAGCGAAATGCTGAAGAAATCACAAATAAATGTTCATCACATTTATCCTATCGCTGACTTTTAAGCCATCCACTTTTTCCTAGACCTCATAAAAACATGAAGTCATAAACCATGGATTAATGTCTAGATTCCAGCTGCTGGGAGTCAGCAGAGCATCCTGACACCCTAGAAACAAGTACAGGCAGTGAGCTGATTAGGGGAAGACTTCAGAGTTACTTCCCTTGGCAGATAATTCCAAGGTTAATCCACAGCTCCTTCTCACACCAACCCAGCCTGTGATATTGACACTTAAGGAAGGCGAGGTTGTTTATATTTTGGTAGAGAGCTCATAGTATCAATTTGCACATTAGTGAGCTCAGCTACTGCTCTGTTCTATCAGAGTGTATTGAGTCGTGGCTAGAAAGATAGCCGCAGCTCAGAGAAGGAAAATACTTAGCTGTCTGATGAAATGTTTTAAATGCATAGGGTTCACCTTGGGGTTCTCTGCTGTTCAGATTTTA
Source organism: Rhabdomys pumilio (assembly GCA_030674055.1). Classification (NCBI taxonomy): domain Eukaryota; kingdom Metazoa; phylum Chordata; class Mammalia; order Rodentia; family Muridae; genus Rhabdomys; species Rhabdomys pumilio. The sequence goes on along the minus strand of JANHMN010000003.1, from coordinate 66,040,242 downwards.
TCCAATAATAACACACAGGGCTGCCTCTGTACTCTCTGGGGTTGATAGGAAAAACAGTGCTGCTTACAGCTCTTTGCTTAGCCAGAGGGAGGAGATTCCAAATGCTGGCTGTGGAGGCATGCACACACACACACACATACACGCACACACACACACACACACACACACACACACACACACACACACCACACACACACACACACACACACACACACACACATATTCATTTACACACACTAACACATGCGGAAACCTAGTTCAGGTGTGTGATATGAGACTTCTGATTCTTTTTAAGTGACATAGGGAACCCTTCCATTACACAATATTTAGCCAAATATGTATGTGATGTGGGATCCTGAACCAAATAAGCCATACTCTGACACATACACTCAGAGAGATCTAAAGTGTCTCCACTGTTTTTGAAGAACTTGGTATCATGAGTAAAAATGGAAAGGCAAGCACGAGCATCCAACTATGGTTTTGTCCTATTCCATTTTAATCTGGTATTTGGTCCTTTAGGGGTAAAACAGAGTAGCTAAAATAAGCGGATAAAAATCTATCACCTTGACTTTTTAGCTAGCAGTTGTGTAAGGAAGTGGTTCTTCTCCCTCTTTATGTAAGACATGTAAGAATTTTGAACAAAGAACCTCTAACCAACTAGATTTCTGCAGCAGGTTCATCTACAGATGTACTACTAAACAAACATCAAAATCATTTTGTGAGCCTCCGTACAATTCACTGAGCATTGATTATGAGCGTGCTTGAAGTATGTAACAAATAGCCTTCTGCCACTAGAAGGGTGTCACTTAGTATGTGACCTTCTGTGTGCAGAAATCAAGAGAAATGCTTAGCTGAGGGGGTAGGTAATAACTGAATTGTTTTCTAAAGGATCATGGTGTGCACCTATTTTTTTTTAAATGCAAGGGGCTGCGTTTAGACAAGTGAGAAGTAATTTAATCTTCTTAATCTCTAACAAGGAAGGCCTCAACTTATTAGAGTCTGTGTGAATGTATGTAGACTCTGTGTTCTTGCATTGGTTCCCATATGTGAGTGTTTCCATATGCGACAGATAACTTAAGACATCAGGTCTTGCCTTCTACACGTTTGCATGGGGTCTTTGTGCTGTTCCCTGCATGGAAAAGGATTCAAATCACAGAAGCATTAAAGAAAGCCAGAAAAATGACCAAGAGAACAGAAATGTTAAGATCAGAAGAAAAAAAAACATTAAAACTAGAAAAGAAACAGGAGATAATGTTTATTTCATGGTAATCTTGAAGAAAAGCAATACTATGGACTGGATTCATGTTTCAAATTATAGGTCAAGAAAAAACAAATTAAAAAAAAAAAAACAACAACAACAACAACTATGGAAGTCACCAAAATGTCTCCACCTTAAAATTTCAGGAAAATAAGAATCTCCTCTAAAAGTGAGCTAAACGGGAATTGGCCCTGTTACATACTGAAATGCAAAAAATGGGCCAGCACTGTGGTTTTGGTGGGTAAGAGCACCTGATGGGCTTGATGATCCAAGCAGCAAGCTGCCCTCTGACTTCCTGACAGCATGAAGTGAGGGTACCACCCCCACACTAAAAGAAAGAGAAAACAAAGTTCAAAACAACTACAACAACAAAACCCCCTCTAGGTATAAACGGAAGGGGGAAAAAGATGCTCATAGTTCGCTACCGGAAGTTCTATGTCCTGGTTGCTTCAGAGAAAATTCTCTGGTGACATTAAATAGTAGAGAATTAGGCTATGGATTGTTTCTTGGGGTTGTAGAGGAAGAAAAATATTCCTTACCATAGTCATTATTAGACATCCATGCATCTGGCTTTCCCACCTACATTCCCCTAGAAACTTTTTTATTGTTTTGTGTTCTATCATGAACAGTCTACAAGTAAAACGTTTCATGTATGTGTTTGATACATCATGTCTTAGGCTATTTCTACTCCCAGTCAGCTAAACTTGGTTGGCTTATCTATCGGCCACCATCTTTGCAACCTATGGAACTTGACACTGTGTGATGCCAGTATTGTATTTCAGACCTCTCTAATTCCATTATCTTAGTTTTCTGTGTAGAGTTCAAACACACTCAATTGAGTAATAACTTCTGTTACTCTAACAATTATCATTATTTAATAATTTAAAAAAACACTCTGTACTGAAGTTCATAATTCCTAATTGTCCCTTTCTCCATTGCAGGTTTAATTTAAAAACCTAGATTTTTATGATGGGATGATTACTAGTGCAAAGCAAAAGAAAAAAAATGCCCTTCTTTATTTATAGCAGGTTTGAAGTGAGAAATTTCTTTGAGAATATTTTGCCAGGAAAAAAAAATCTTTGTCTCCCTAAGTATCCCAGAATGCTTTCTCTTTTATTCCAACATTGAAAACTATGTAAATTACCATGGCACGCATTTTACTCTGGACAAAATCAGACTCAATTCTTATTTGTGGAAAAGTGAATATTAGTATAAATGGGAAGATTAAATTTTTTTTCTCAGTTTTTACATATATTATTTTATTGTATACAGTTGACCTGTTACGTTAAATTAATCAAATTGAGCAAAAGTTCATGAAACACATAGTATATAGGGCAGTGAAGGGCTAAGCACTAGAAATGTCATTTTGCTATGGTTAATTAGGCATTTCTCATATAGTTTGGCAAACAAAAGGCATAAAATCAAATGGCCATCAGCTAGATAACATCCCTGCCTTACTGAACAGTAACCAAGGTCCCTGCTGTATTCCCTGGCATCTTGTCTCTGACCATTACAATTTTCACTGCCATAGATAAATAAGTCAGTCCCTCAGGAGTTATCTGAATTTTGTAGCTGAAGACTCAAGCAACTCAGATAAGGAAACACTTGAGAAAACTATCTCTGCTCTGAATATATATGGTTTTCTTTTTGTATTCTCCATACCACATGGTGTCATGATAATTTATGAAACTATATTAAGCAGGATAGAGACAGCTTAAAGCATATGGGGGAAGGACACAGGTTCTGGGCAAATGGCACATTCATTTTAAACATTGGACGTGAACACCAGCACATTTCAAATGTTCGAGCTTTCTAGAGGCCACGTTGTAGATGCAAAGAGAGTCCTTGCTGTTGTTTTCAGATTTTTTTTATTATTAATTGTGCATAGGTATGGATGGATGTCTACAGTGTTCAAGGAAGCCAAATCCCTTGAGCTTCAGTTACAAGCAAGTGCTGTGACCTGATAACTGGGCCTCTGCAAGAGAGCTGTGCATCCCCAACAGCAGAGTTCCTCGGCCCCTTTGCCCCTCTGGTTTCCCTTTTATATAAACTTCCTAATAACCTCTGCAAGATCATCTTGAAAAGCTAATGAAGTATATTTGAGGTTAAAATATTTTGATGGGCAAGATGCCCCAACTGATATAGAGGCTTACTGACCAAGCTGAGTTTGATCTCAAAAACTCATATGAGAGAAAGAGACAACTCACTCCTGCAAATTGCCTTTTGACCTCCATACTCACACTGTGGCACATGAGTGACACATACATGTGTAACACATCATCATCATAATAATAATAATCTTAATTATTATTATTCTAAAAATATAATTAGTTTTATTTTAAAATTGAAATATGTATGACCCAAAATATAAAGTGTATCCCTGTGTTTTTTCATCCTTGTCTATTCCTCTCTTAGTTGTTATGACATATACCTATACCTAATGAACCAGAAGGAACATTATCTTGCTAAATCATGGTTCTCTGTTTGGACGCAAAAGAGAGGAGGAGAAAGGCAATCATGAGGTGAGACTGAGGACAGGGGCGTTCAGAGACAGAGAATGGCATTTTGAAGAACACTTTCTACTTTGGCTTTAGAAACTCCTGGTGCTGTATTTTGTCTTCCTTCATTACTGAAGTCTAACTTGGTTTATCTATTGCTGGTTGCAGTGTGCTTAGAGCACCATACAGCATACTTGGCTTCTGAAACAAGGAGGTCTGAGGTATGGAGGATGGGCTGCCCAACCATGAATTGATAAGTAGGGCTGGAACTTCACAGGTGCATAGGTCAAATTATTCCTACAGAGACAGAGAGAGCCAGGACCCCAGCACGTATGTGCTTACTTTACTCATATTTAGAAAGTGAACATGATGAAGGAGACATCCTTACCTGGAAATAGGAAAGAGACTTCTTGCTAGCATTTGCTCTGTCTGGGTTATGAGACAGGTCTGTAGGATTTGCTCCTTAAGCTTAAAAAACAGGGGGAAGCTGTGTGAATGTCCACTGCTCCAATAGAAATGAGTTGCAGTCTATCCCTTCGCTAGATGGGACATCGGTACTCATTTTCTCAGCCCAATATTTATTCATAGCCCACTAGATAGAACTGATGGCATCAGAGTCACAACTGCTGAGATGATGACAGACAAGACTGGAAGTCTAAACTCACAGAATAAGAGGTAAGGAAGACAGGTGCTGTGAGCAGGAGAGTAAGGATGTCAGTTACCTACAAGTGTGGACCTTGGGGGTACCTGGGGCATTAGCATGTAGGCATGAGTCATCAGAATGATTACCCATTTATGTTTCCATAGAAGTAAGACCAATTCGGTAGGGAACTGGAGTCTCTGTCCTGAGTAGATAGCTTACAGTCTAGTCGGGCAGGTCAATCATCAGATCAAGGGACCACCGCTCAGGGAGGCAGTCAACCTTAAACCATGCTAATGAGTTAGGAAGAATAATGTACTTCTCTTTTCTTTTTTTCCCCTTCCTCTTTTTATAGCATGCTTTTCCTAACACTTTGGGCTCCACTCTTATAAAGACTCCCTTCCTGCCAAGTGGCTGACCTTCATGTCTGCTTAACTCAAATAACATGGCTTTTTGCTTTCTCTTCTCCACCTTCCACCTCAAGGCAGCTGCTGAGATTTACAGCTTGCCTGCCTGGGGGTTTTCTTTTAAACACTAATAAAATTGTCCTCGGCTCCTGTTGAGGCTGTTCCTACGTTATTTCATTAATGAAACCAAGAACCCCAAGAGAATACCCATACTCTGGCAATACATGGCCACTCTGGTAAGATTTCCCAATTTCTGGTAACATTTCCATTATTTTCCAAGGCTTGGGAAAGGCTTGGCTCCCATCTTGCAGATGAATCAGAAAGAATGACTGTGGGGAAAAATTCGGAAGGACCAGAGACATAAGGATCAGAATAAAAGGGCAGTTACTAGACAACCAGGTAAAATAAGCAGCAAGGGCTGGGTACAGAGCATCCGAGATGACATGATTGACAGATATCCTCTCTTCTAATCTGTCACTACACTTGACACCTCTGCATAGTCACCCAAAATACTAGCTTGTTTAATAACTATTTTAGCTAGAAAAATATTAACATTTTATGAGATGACAGAATCCTGATTGGCCCATAGAACTGTTAGAATAACTTCAGCAGTGCCCCATGTTGACAAATTCGGAATGACCATAACCACATTCTTATTACCTCTGCTCCATGGCTAGGATGCTCTTAAGAGTACACTCCTTCATTTTTAAGCATAAAAAGCCGAATTTCTTTGGCAGGAATGTAATTTTGAAGTGTTAAACAATGAAACGAGCACTCTTCACTGTGAAAACTGAAGCTTGCCTTTCCTCCCTTTAGATGGTAAGAGGATATTTTTGTTAGTTTCAGAATAAAGGAATATTAAAATTCATCTCCCTTGAAACCTATAGTGAACAAAAAAAAAAAAAGGAGAGAAATGTTAACTATCAGCAAATGGACCTGATGATCTGCAGAGTAGTTGTGCTGTCAAAGAGGGACTGCAGGATAAAAAACACATGTTCCCGATCTGACAACCCTTGGCATCTCATAAATAGCCTACACAGATCCACACCTGAAAACTGCCAAGAGCAGCAAAATTGTGCTGAAGTTTCTAGGAAGTTAAGCAAGCAAAGCAGAGAAAGGAAATCTGGTTACATTGCATGTAAAAACCTAGGGACCCTGAGAAGCGAACTTCAGGTCATTTTACCAACAGATAAATTTTCTACAATGGTGGAGAGAATTGTCTTGTTTACAAATCAGAGAGCTGTTGGAGATGGATGGATAAAAATATATGGGGATATGAAGAATGGGTGTGCTAGGTGGGGCTAGGGCTAGGGAGGAGGAGAAGGCAAGTGGAAAGAATTATGTGGAAGAAGGAACATTTCTTGTCATTAGAGCTTTCTGCCTAGAGAAGACATTGAGGTGACCCTGGGTCTGCTTTTGAAATGAATCACCACCAAATCTATCTTTCCCATTGTGAACTCACCCATTCCTAAGATGTCATCATTGATTAATTAACTTATTACTTCTCATTAGACTTGGAATTATCAACACAAGATTGCGTTTCCAACAAATACATGAAAACCACAGGAGAGTTTACTATTCAAAGTTCAGAATTCAGTCACATTAACCATTTCTATTAAATAAAATCTCATTTTGCTACCTAAATTATTCTAAATTATTGATCAAGGACAGTGACAACTCATATATTGTATATCAAAATAACCAATTCAGATACGTGTAAAGTCTATTTTGCCAGCTTCCTAGTGTCATACCCAGCATAACTTGATTGTTAACCTGGTTAAGTTTGTGGGAGGTATGAAAAAAATACAGACAGACAGACAGACAATTGTTTGGAATAGTTGTATTTGTTTTTTTATTTATATTTTTCTTTATGAAGCCTGTTGACTTACTTACTGCACTTTAGAGACAGTAATGCCCCTAAGAGCTGTAGATCAATACTTGGACACATAGGCATGTATTGTTTTGTCTCTTTTGGGAAAGTATGCACAGGTAACTATGATTTACACACACAAACACACACACATGCACACATGTACACACATGCACACGTGTATACACACACATGCACACATGTACACACACACACACATACACACATGTACACACATACACACACACACACCACATCTTGTAAGAAAACATAAGCTTGCAATGCTTAAAGATAAGAATCTTAACAAAAAATTTCCACTTGCAATTGCTCTTGTTTTTATGGCTGCTGGTGATTATGTTATATGGTATTGTAACTTATTAACACTTCTTCATTGATAGACCATTGATGTTGCTTTCCACATTTCTTGTTCTGCCCCTTGTCCAACAAATGCAAACATTTTTTCCTAGTATGTCAATCTGTGCCAATGCTATTGATCAATCCAGAACATATCATGTACAAAGGAATAGGGACTAAATCAGAAAACACTGCAGAATGGCCTGTCAAGAAATCAAAACAACTAGCATTCAGATTGACAGTGTTAGAGACAGCTGGCTTCCTTATTAAGTCGCTGATGCAGATAAGCTGAACATTTGAATCTTTGGCCATTTTCATAGGAAAAAAAAATGTTATTATGTTTTTATTAGATTTTTTAAAATTCTTGAGTATACTACCACTGCATAGGTTTTGTGGTGCCACAGGTATGTGTGTATGTTGGGGGTGCATTCGTGAAATAACTCACCTGTGGAGGTCAGATGATACCTTATGGGAGTGGGGTTTCTCCTTCCTGCACGTGGGTCCTTAGGCCTCCTCGCTAACATCTTTAGCCACCAAGACATCTCATTTGGCCTTACTTTTTTTTCTCATTTTCAAAGAGAAATTGTAATCCATGTGTTTTAATTCTACTTTGTCATTAAACATTATTTAAGTGTCTCTTACTGTCTCATGAGGATGTCAATGGTCCACAATGAAGTCTGAACCGACATTGATGTCATGTGGGTCTTGAGCCATGATGATATGAGTGTCCTGGGCTGAGGCTATAATTATGTCTTGATCTGTGCTGCCACCAAGGGCCATGCCTGGATCTGTGGTCCTACTGAAGCCAGGCTCTGTGTTAATGTCCATGCCCATGTTACCTACTTCTGCCTGAAGCCATGTTGATGTCTGTGGGCTGTGCTGCTGCAAGGAATAGGGCCTAGGGGTGGTGAGATAGTAATTTGAGTGGCTCACACTACCACCGGAGGCCCTTTGGATGTCCATGAGGGCCTTGTCTGGGGCCCAGGGTCCATAGTCCTGCTGCATCTGCTCTGCAGCATGGCCTATGCTGTTGCCAGAAACTGTATGGATCATGACTGTGATCTGTGCTCCCACCGACTGTGAAGAGTGAGGAGGCATGGAAGCTGCTTCTGCTCTGATATCGTTGATTGCAGACACAAGGTTGAGAAAGAAGGACATGAACGGCTTCTGTGACAACCCTACCCCCAACCCAAACCCACCCACCCCCAAAATAAGTAACAGCCTAGACAGAAAACTACCAAAGAGAACTCTTGAAAAATGTGACAGAGATGCTGAAGTGTAGCCTTCCAAAACTGATGGCTTCTGGCAAGGGCGTGGGGGGGAGGGACTCAGTTTTATTGAAGGGACAGGCCACTGAGAGTTTGACCATGCTCCAGTGAGTACATAGATAACACAAATTGGACTTGGGTTTTTTTCTTTATTCTTATTCTTCTTTTATCTTTCGTTTTTTAGGGGGTCACAAAGTGGGGGGTGTCAGACATGGAAGGAATGGGAAGTGATTGTGTTTGAGGTGCATGATGTGAAATTCCCACAGAATCAGTAAAAATGTTATGTTAACAATAGAATGAGTTTTTGAAAAAGAAGTGAAAACTAAAAGTTGTTGAGTTTTTCAATTAAAAAAAATGTTCTTTTTGGGATCTTCTTGTGATGTTGGCTGAATAACCAAAGGCAAAACCAAAGATTCAACACTGGCTCTGAGAGCATGTTAGTTACGGATTTAAAGCCACATACTGACCTTTCATGTGCCCATTCCCCTGGAAGTTGGCGAGAGTGAACCTGGCCAGGTAGCAATGAGGCCAAGAGATGCCTCAGGCTGCTACAGACCAGCAGATGGGGACAAGGCTGTTCTGAATGACAGGGGAGCTGCAGCCCTACATAAGCCAAGAGCACTTGCTGGAGAGCATTGGCAGGGACTCTTGGCTTCAGTTCTGAGCAGCCTTTTCTGCCCACCCAGGCATCCCCTCCACTCTCTGAACCTTTCTACTTAATGTTGTGGTTTCTTATAGTCACTCCCAAGTCCCTCTTTCAATGTAGTTACTTTGATTCACAGGCCTAAGTCCTTTTCCTAACCCCCTAATTGCTCAGAGCACCCCCTCAGGAGCTGGGAAGTCAGTTTTCCAAGAGACACCCAATATCCTAGGTATTTTATACTTGGTGTGATTTTATTAGTTCTTAGCCCGGTGCTATGTCAAATCAACTAATCGTCACAAGTTAGATTGGATACATGGTTTGACATCATTCTGTCCTCCCAGAATACAGATAAAGACTCAACACTACTTTCATCTAAAAAGCTACCATTCCAGACAGTGGTTCTTATGATGAGAATCCCAGAATCATCTCTGGGGGTATTTCAGTGTTCACTAAGTCACCCTAGATAGGGGGCTGCCTACTTAGTGTCCTCCCAGAACAAGGTCTGAAGCTCACATTCACATAGGTCAGGGGTTGCTATGCTTTTTTGTTTTTTTCTTTTTTTTCCCTCCTTTATTTGACAGATGAGAACCACCTTTCTTTTCTGCATTCAGTGTGCAGATGCCAGCAAAGTGTCCATAATTCCCTGTTCTGCATACTTGTTACACAACTCCCTAACACAAAATTTGATGTGAAAATTGGTTCCTTTGAAATTTTTATTTGTGTGGATTTTTTTTTTTAATTTTTTTTGGCAGGCTTTGGGAAAGGCCTATTTCCTGGCACTAAAAGTAGCCATTCTTGGCGTGAACAGTCCCTGACAATCCCCAGCATATGGTAAGAGAAGACGCTTGCCCACCCATCAGGTAAATGCCATCTTTCTGACTGAAGCCATGATAGATGTCGTGTTTGAAGAGCTGTGATTACTGGGAAAACTGCCAAGTAGCCCACTGGCCAAAACTAGTGAGCAGGTCAGGATGTTTCAGGCCCCTGAGTGAGGCTGACCTGTTCAAGCCTAACCAGGGACCACATACCGAGCAGATGCCCATCCGGAGTGGTTCTGCCTTTGACTGCTGAGGGGAATATTATTAGTGTTTTGCTGAAGTAGCTGTGGGAATTTCTGGGAGAGGTGGGGAAAGGTAATTTGGCTGTGTTAAATAGGCCTGCTTAGAGCATGGGCTCCTGCTTTTAGGCTGGAACCCCAAGAGTCTGTCATGTCGTGTAGGAAATGGGCGCAGCTTTCTCAAAGAGGAGGGCTCTAGCAGTCAATGCGCTTGCAATCCAGTTTGCCAAAGCATTCTACCTTGAGTGCTGACAGCCAGTGTCAGTCATCTGTCTGTTTTGATTCTTTGGAAACCACTCTGCAGTTTTGTCCAATATGCATGTACCTAGTATAGAAAACTCAGATGCTTCAGGAACTACCAAAAAATAAAAATAAAAGTTATTCAAATATCAATACCAAGGAAATATGGTAAGTGATATTTGAAGAATAAGCTGATATGAGAGTGCCCATAATTTGCAATTTTATAAATAGTATTATTCATATAATAACATATGAATAATAAAATAATAATGAAAAAAATCATAGTATTATTTTTAAAAACATACGCAAATATTCTCTTAAGCCATTCTCCAGGGATGGCATGTTACCCTCAGTTTTCTAAAACCATAACTACCTTCCTGGTTACATTTTTTGATCCGTTAGGAAAATTCCTACAAGTTAGTTGGGAGAGTCAATGAGTTGACTGTGATAATGTTCTCTCTGATTCATATCATGAAACTTCCCCAATGAATAATTTACAAATTTGTATACTCTTAAGGACACTTAGTTTATAACATGACACTATATAATGTCCTGACTATTCATTAGTTGTTTTGTGGTTTGACAAAAGACAGAGTCACTACTTTTCATACTCATACTTTTTATATGTATACTTTTTATACATATGGATAGAGGTACATGCTGAGGAGGAGGTAACAGACGAGGTGGGGGATATTGCTAGGGCCATGATGAACTGACTGAACTCTCTGATGAAGTTTTTAGGTGATTAAAAACATACCCAGTTCAAAATGAGTAACCTCAGTCAGCATGTGCACACCCCAAAGCCAACAGCCCTTCCTAGTTGCTTTTCCCCCTCCCACCCCTGCTCTCCCTCCTCACACCCTCCTGTTTCCCTCTCCCTCCTCCTTTACGTCAGCAGAGAGATGCTCTTAAAATGGTTTCAAAGTAAAATAGAGAATACCAGAAAAGAATTTTATTTCTTTTCAAAATGACAGCAATAGCCAGTGATAGGTTTTTATGTATAGCATGTCTTGTTTGGGTTTAATGCCATGAATTCATTCATCTGTGACACTGCTGGGACACAAGTCAGAGTGCACTGATATTAATATGAGTGGTTTGATATCCCACCTAAGAATACTGTTTGCTCGGAATTCCTGGAGATTTCCCAGTTCAGTGTTTCTCACCAAGTACAATATATCCATTCTTACCCTAGAGATCTTTGACATTATCTGGAGAATGGAGAGGGTGACTATTGGCATCTAATAGGGAAAGAGAGATAACACAGTAATCTATTACAGTGCACAGAAGGGACTCTTTTAACAATTCTCTGGTCTCAGATATCAATTGTGCTGAAAGACATTGGCCCAGCCAACTTTATAACTCAGTCTTAACAGGTGAACCAGCTGCTCAGTCTTGAATCCTGGCCCTCCTGGTTGAAGAATCAGCCAACAGGGTAACAGAAAGAACAGAAAGACTGGATTGACATGAAGTGAATGAAATACCTGTTAGCATAAAAAAGAAGTTGACAGAGTATGCTGGAAGAGGGCAGGAAGATGAGCAATGATTATAGTGCCTCCTGCATTAAGGAGTGATGGGTGTGGGGCTCTCCATTGGAAGAGAGGATACTTGACAGGGTAAGTGTCTAGGTCTACCATTTCCTGAATAGAATTTATACTATGCCAAGGTGTGAAGTTGAGACTGGAAATGGAGAGTTTCAGGTTAGTATGAGCTGTTGTATATGTACTTTACAATCCCACAACCTCTGCCATACCACTAGGAGTCATGCAAATCAGGGACTTGCAAATTAGGGCAGACTTGGCTGACCAAAGCTAGGTGGTACTCAAAGGTTTGAATAACAGGGTGTGCATACTTCAGCTGTGAGGTGATAGGATAGAGTTTTCCAAGCAAGACTAACAGATGGGTTTCCTGGGTCAAGGTTGTGAAAATTCCTACTAGAGACAGACTTCACTTTCCATATCTCATTCATCACGTTCTATAGGACCATAAAAGGACAGCATGGTTTCTGGTCCAGCACAGGCTAGAAATCGCCAGAGACCTCAGGTGATCCTAAGGGATAGCATGCATTTCGCCATGCTCCCAGACTCTAGGCTCCTGACAGGAGAGCACAGACCTCCATAAATCTCTTCCTTTCAGTCATGTAGGACAACGCCCACTAGCCCCTCCAAAGAAATGACTACAGGCAACAAAGCCTCAATACATATCTCCATATTAATGAGACACCTAAAAGCCAGAGGGCTTAGCCAATTAAGTATTCCTTCCCAGCCCCTCATCCTTGCAAAAGGTGTTTAAGCTCAGGCCCTCCCTGAAAATATCAGGGTATAGTTTTCATCTATTTTTTTGTCATGACAGTAAATGTCTTAAGATCATGGACTATTTTTCTTTTTTGGGACCCTCGGTGGGGAATAGTAGAGCAGGTCTTTATCTAAGAACTCTCTGCATTCTCAGTCCCGGAGACCACCAACCCAGCCACGCAAGCAAGCTAAGAGAGCAGCCAGGCTCCACGAACTCACATTCCCAAGGGATGTAGCCGGAGCTCATCCCTTCCACTTTCCTTTTCAGCTGTGGGATGATCTAGCCCATATGCCCTCACTTCATTCTCAGCCCTTCCATGGCCCCCCAATGGTGTCTGGGCCAGGGTTCAAGAGGCTAAGAACCAGCTGGTTCCCCGCTGCCTTTTGGCCTGGGCACCCCCAAGTCAAAAGCTCTGGTTCCCTGCAGGACCTCAGACTGTGCTCCCCACACCCAAGCGGAGTCCCATGGCTTCACATAGCTCGATGTCTGCCTGGTGCCAGCATGGAGTGAACACATCACATTGCCCCACCTCTGTCCCCATGAGAGACCTTAGCCACTATGTGATGAGACACAGTCAGGACCCACACATCAACCCAACAACAGGTCCCACGCACACTACAACCCAACAATGTTCCCTCCATGTACCACTTACAAAAGGTGAGCTTGATAGATTAAACCTATGAGCTCAGAGACTCTGAACTCTGAGGAAGGCACATCCTTGCTACTGGGGAAGCTTCTGTGTGAATTGCATCACAATTAGAAAACTGCATATACCACAAATACACAGTAGCAGCGGGCTTAGGTGTCTTGATGCCCATTGAGAAGTAGTTTGAGGTTTGGAGTTGTTATATAGTCACAAGGCAAATAATGAGGAAGTGGGGGAAGCTTTAGGAAGTGTGGCTTAGTGGTGGGCCTTTAGGTCATTGTGTGGGTCCCTATGATGTGGAGCATGGGCTTCATCCAGCCTTCTCCTTATTCTCTCCCTGGACACAAGGTCAGCAGCTCTTTCCTGTCACCTGTCCCTACCACTATGTGCTACCATCCTATAAGCTTCACAACACAGGATTCAGTCTATCGTGGGCTATAAGAAAACTCTAAAACTGTGGTAAGTTTGTATGTTGATTCTCTCAGGCACTTCACTGTAGTGATAGTAAACTAACATAGGAAGAATATTATCAGCATCTTCTGATGCTTCTTGTTCTTAGCTCTTTCCTCAGGTCCTTCTACTTGTGTTCTGGAATAATCCATTTGGTTTTGATTTGTCAGGTATATTAATCCTGTTAATCCTGTCTTCTGACTTATTGTGTATTAGCTTTTAATTCTTTATTGTGACTATCATACTGTTTTTTTTAAGACTGTTAATTATATCCAGCTAAATTCATAAACCTATGCACATAACTTTAGTCGCCCATCCCTGTTTCCTGCTCTGTAAAAGCATTATCCTGTACTATGCATGCACACAGCATGTGCAGCCTGTGTAGCTTCTGCATTGCTAGCTTCATTATCTATGCAGTGATTATTTTCATATTTCCTATTCCATCCTCTTAACTTCTTCATTACCAAGTTCCAGCTTCCAAACAGGAGCATAAAAATCCTCTTCACAAATAATTGAATTAGATCATCAAACAACTTCAACATGTCATTAGTTCTTATGACTCAAGGGATAATATCCTCCTGTACCCAGAGAAATTCACATCTCATCAAGGTGTGTCTACTCTAAAGATTCAACCACCATAACATTTTGTTCTGATTCTCCAATGCGAAATGTTCCTTTTTACATCTCTGGGATTTTTTTTTCTCTTTTCTTTCTCTCTTTTCTCACCTGGCCAAATTCTTATTTGTTTTTCATGTCTGTGGTTTAAACAGCATTTCTTGTGAGTAAACTTCTCTTTCTTTTCTTAAAAAAGAGTTTTGTGTGTGTGTGTGTGTGTGTGTGTGTGTGTGTGTGTGTGTGTGTGT
>JANHMN010000003.1:65981791-66025746 GCA_030674055.1 Rhabdomys pumilio | reverse complement strand
TGTGTGTGTGTGTGTGTGTGTGTGTGTGTGTGTGTGTGTGTGTGTGTTGTATATAGGCATAATGGGTATATGATTTTTATGTATGTTCTAGGATTTGACCTCAGGTCCTCACACTTGTATATGAACACTGTACATCGTGAGTCATCTCCCTAGCCCACTCTTCACTTTTAATTATTAACTTTTATCAGAGCATTCACATTCTCTGCTTCTTCTGATGAGGATTTACTGCAAAGACAAACAAAATCATCTGTGTTTGGTGATATGACAATGGTCAATATCCATGCCTACATTATCAAGGAAAGAGTATGTGGCAATGTAAGCAGTTTTATGGTGACTAATAAGATCAGGCCTAACACCTTAAAGACTATGAGGAAGTCTGTCATGGATAGATATGTAAAGAAATTTTTAGATTGTATGTTCTGCCCAGAGTCTACCTGGAAATACTCTTACTTTTCTCAATGTGTCTCCATCTCTGCATTTTAGATTTTTAGATTGTGTAGAGAGAATGTGTGCATGGGACAGAGGATTTCGCTTGGTGGAAATATTCTTGACTATCATGTGAAAGGCTATGTTTTCCGTCCCCAGTAGGGAAGGAAGTAAGATGCAAAAGAGGAAGATAAAGAAGGATGGAGATGGGACTGAAGAGATCACAAGCTACTTTGTCATCTGTTGGTGATGGGTTCATTTCTGAAAACCCCACAGCTAATGTATGCAGGAGGCAGAACATGCAGGACTGGAATGTCCAGAGCCCCTCCTCCAGAAGAACCCACACACCCTGTTGCCCTGGGGGACCTCAGTTGGCAGGCAAATGGAATCTGTTCTGAAGGCCCTGTTCCAGTTCCTTAAGCCCTCATCAGCACAGACACCAATTAGTGGTCATTATGAAGGTGTTTGGAGTTGTGAATTCACCTTGTTTTTCTGATGTGGATAACAGGCATGGAAAGAGTGGGCTGAGGAAATAATGTATTTTAGGACAGGATTCATTGCTTGGGAGACAGCTGCTTTCCAGACACCACCGTGAGGCTACTGTGGACCTTAATGAGGCATACAGCACACAGACCTGGCTACAGAGGCAGAGGTGGGGTTTAGCAGAGCATACTCGGCTACAATGGCCTCGGTAACATGAAGCCTCTGTGCACTCCAGAGCATCTGCCACAGATCACTGTCACTTCATAGGGATTCCAGGCCCTACCTTATCCAAGGTAAGAAGTACTTGCCGATGGTTGTAAAGCTGGAGTGGGTACAGCTTGCTAAAGCATTTATTCTTTGGGGGCCACTGGAGGATAAGGTCTGAGTAGTTTCCTAAACATGGTCTCCCTTCTGTATTATGAGTCTTCAGGGAGTGTGACTATGAGGTACTGCTCTGGAAAAAGGTGTGCAGGGGAAAGGAGGTTGGGGGACATGTTCTGGATGCATGTTCTCTGCTTCCTCAATTCCAGTCTTTGACAATAATAAGCCATGATTTTCCTTATATAATTTCATATTCTCTTGTACTGTTTGACTATAGATTTATTTAAGAGAGTGAGAGAGACAAAGACAGAGGTGGAAACAGAGAAACAATGTCCAAAGAATACAAGATTCACAGCCAGAAGATGCTATTTCTGCCTGAGCTATCCAGTTCTGAGCTCAGTGACCTTGGATTAACCAGCATTGGTCTCCTGACTCAGTTCAGCAAGGCAGTAATATTTGCCTTATTTATATTAATTGTGCAAGGCCAGCGAGGTATATTTTTTTGAGATAAGATTGTACAATGCACCCAAGCTATCCTCAAGCTTGTGATCCTCAGCTTCCTAATTATTGTGATTACAAGTGTGCACCACCAGGTCCAACTTCCAGTTTCCAAAAGGGTATTTATTCCGTGTGAACAACTCCAAGTCCTCCAACAGCACTACAGATAAAAGACTCAGCGAAAGGACAGTCAGCTAGCTTACTACTGCAGTCTGACTTTATAAAAATAACTAAGTGGTACTCTGATACCCAAAGTACAAAAGAAATTACTATCTCTCAAGAATACAAATGATAAAATTCTTAACAGAATGTTAGCTGGTAGACACTCTTCATGGGACAGACTAGAGTATAAATGTCTGTAGCTTGTTAGAACTATCAGTGGCAGATTGGTGGGTCCCCTGTGTGATGAAGAAAAGAGGGACATAGGGACACAGCTAAGCTGGGATGGAGGAATAGAGAAAGAAGAAGAGGAGGAAATGAAAAAGTGGGAAGAGAGAAAGAGAGAGAGAGAGAGAGAGAGAAGAATTGGAATTCATGAGAAAATACTTCCCCAATATAATCTATTAGCAGAACAAGGTCGAGCAACGTGCAGGTTCTGATTCAAACTTTATTATTAATCCTGCAGTTTAGAATTATTATCTACCTCTAGATTCTTGTGGTTTTTTTTTTCATGCACTTATGCATTATATACCAACGACTTTTGTTCAGTCAATATTGTGGTAGTTGATTTAGTGAACACTCCAATATGCAAACCAACTCTGCTGCAAAGAGTGTGTTGTATCAGCCTAACAAGATGGCGCGTGCCTGTGAACCCAGCACTTGCACGGTAGAGACAATGAAGCAGATATTCAAGATCCTCTTCAGTCGTGTAGTGAGTTGAAGGCCAGCCTACGACCCAACCTCAAAATACACAAAGAGGAAATACTGTGTTATCCAATAGAGAATAACAAAGAAATTAGAAACGGAGTGTTATAGAGTACTGAGGGAGAAGGAATTATAATTCACAGAACACAAGGAATTTCCACACAGTGTTAGATGTTTGGGTCTGGCTCTGGTTAGTGGGGATGGAATGATACAGTTGGTCCCTGGTAGAGAGAGCAAGATGTATGATTATTATATGATGTAACTTCCAAGCTGGGATTCCAATCAGACATGTATCTCTTATCAAAGAGTCTTCTCAGGTCTCAGGAGAACATTACCTTCTCGCCCCCTCCCCCAGCTTTTTCATCTTCAGGAGAAACCGAGTATCTCTGGAGGACAGCCTTCTCCGGTGCTCTGGAAAACCTGATGCTGTCTCATTCTTTCACTGGTGAGGGGTAACTGAAGGCCAGGTGTTTTCACTTCAGATGCTCCAGTGGCCAGGACATGCTCAGCACTTGGAAGGTAACAAATTTGCTATGTCACAATTGATAATCAACTCTAGTAAAAGAATGTCCAAATCAATTGAGCTTTAGCAAGGGCAAATGGGCTGGATGCAGGCGGGCTCCCAGCTCAAGCTGGCTGGGCTTGATAAATTTGCCCTTATTATGGCTATCGATGTTTAAATTTCTTCAGGGATGTTGTTACATGGGTGCCTGGTGGTGACAGAGGTACGTTGACCTCCTTCGATCCTTAATCTACACCTGTTAGTTGGCTCCCTGGTTGCCTCGAGTATACTCAGGCTTAAAGGTTAACAAAAGAAAAACAGGCTGAGTTTACGGCACGGCAGCCACAGATCAATGTGAGTAAATAACCTTCCCTGTCTTATTTCCCCAAGCATTATCGATCCACGTTCTTTGTTCTTTGTCATGTTTCTGTCTTCTTTTCCCAGGGGACACTCAACAATCAGCTCACATTGGACATGTTAACTGGCACATTATGACAGCTACCATTTTGTTACATAATGTAGCCATATATTTACATGGCTACATATATACATATACATACATATGGAGAGAGAGAGAGAGAGAGAGAGAGAGAGAGAGACTGTACTTTAGAAGACTGTACTTTAGTCTTTCCTAGAATGTGTATCTCCAGCATAAACTTCCTTTGCTTGAGTTTCCTTCTGTACCACAGAATTCTATGAACTTTTTGGACATGAGCAGAATGACTTATTTGTTTTAAATATCTATTAAAGCAAATACTGATCTTATTTGTAAATCTCTAAGGTTAAAAAAAAAAATGAGCCTGTTGGCTTAAGATTTACATGTCTTTAGGAGCAGGGTCCTTTATTTCTCCACTACAGGTTTTGAAGCAAGGGTCAGCCTTCTCTAGTTTTCTTGGTGAAACATGAAGGAATTACTACTCTGGCCCCCGAAACATCATTTTTCCAAGCAGGTTCTCCTGGTATTCTAGCAAGATTTGTGATCAGGATGATAAATGCTCAGGGAAACATGTCTGGGTTTCTTATGAAATCTGGCCCATTCAAAATGTAAATAATATATCCATATTCATGGTAAAATAGAACAGAATTTTAAATCTACAATTTAAAGAATAATCAACATTCCATAGAGGTAGGAAACTCTTCTTTTCTTAAATTGATTATACTAAAGGACATATTTGTGTGGTTGAAAGAATAAAAAGAAAAACCTCTCCCAGTTAAAATAACCAATCTGGTGGGGAAAGCGTTGTTGAAATGACTCAATAGTTAGAGGAGATGGCTGCTCTTGCAGACCAGCCAAGACTGTTCCCAGCATCCATGTCAAGTAGTTCAGAATAACATGTATTTCAGCTTCTGGGACATCTGATGCCCTCTTCTAGGTTCTATGCCCCCATCACACATGTGGTACATGCTCACACACATACATATGTATGCATATAAAATAAAAATTAAAATAGATTAAGTAAAGCTAAGAGAATGGCAATCCCCTGAAAGTACATGTAGAATGCTTTTCTTTGAACTTTTATCAAATAGGATGGATGGTTTAGTACTGAAAAATATAATGTGGGGGAATTCATAGATAATATAGAGTATGTTTGTATCTATTGCCTTAAGAAGCAAGAATGATATTTCATAAATTACAAAGGGATTTAAATGGGAAAAATAAAATTCAGTGTCTGTAAGTTATTGCTATTGGGTGCAATGTGCATTTGTCAAATAAAATAAAGCCAATACTAGTTGTTTTGCAAAAGAAAAATATGGTTTAACAACTATAGATAGTATTAATTTTTGCTCTATGAACATATTTAGAAATGTAATCATAGCAAAACAGAAAGTTATTATTCAGCTCCTTTAGTGTTAAATATACTCAAGCCTGGTTTTTCAAATTATTTGAGCAAACAGCCTACACTGATTTCAGGACATTTGTCAATCTTTAACATGCTGATAGAAACCATGAATAGGTCTGTGAACTTGCTTCTCTCCCAGTTTCCAACCATGCATTCTGTTGAATCCAGTCCCATAAGACTAACCTTCCAAGCAACTTAGCTTATTTCTACCATTTCTCTCCTTTCAGAAACCACTGAAAGCCCTATTAGACACATTGAAACAGTCACGAGTTGGAGTGTTGCAACTTTTTGCTTTGCAAACTCTCATTAGCGAATCCTCATGTGGCATCCTCATCCACTGGGGCTGTTAACGTTGTGAACAGATAAGGACTCCTGGCCTCTGGTGATTTGTCGGACCTAGCTATTTCAGAATACTAGAGGAGTAGATCACAATCTCAGAACAATTGCATTAGCTGTTTTTCTCACTGTTATGTATGACATCACAACTGACAAAAGTAACTTGAGCAAGTGAAGGTTTTATTTTGATCCTCAGTTCTAGAATACAGTCCATCATAGTGAGGAAGTCATGACAACAGATGCCGGAAGCATACTATATCCAATATCATGTAACACAAGGTGTTGGATGCAACCCTTCTATTAGCTTCCTTTTTAAAAAATACTGCCCAGGATATCAGCTCAGGAAATGAGGCCACATTCAGCAAGCAGATTCTTCCACTTCTATCAACCTAATAAAGACAGGTCTCACTAGAGATC
Organism: Rhabdomys pumilio; assembly: GCA_030674055.1. Lineage (NCBI taxonomy): Eukaryota > Metazoa > Chordata > Mammalia > Rodentia > Muridae > Rhabdomys > Rhabdomys pumilio. Next base: position 66,020,058 of record JANHMN010000003.1, on the reverse strand, counting down.
CTTCTTCCTGGTGATCTCATGGAGTTGACAATGGGGACTATCACAGCAAGGCATGATGGAAGGACTATGAGGAAGATGATCACATTGTATCTACAGTCAGGAGACAGAGATGAATATGAGTGCTCACGTTCATTATCTTTTTTATTTAGTTTAGGGCCTGGGTCTATTGGATGGGGCTACCCACATTTAGAGTAAGTCCTTTCACCTTAATTCTCTCCGTTAGAAAATCCCTCACAGACATGCCCAGAGGTTTGTTTCCATGGTGATTATGTTCTTTGTTTTGCATGTGCTGTGCTGGGTGCTTTCTGAGGCAGCAAATGTGTTTTCTTCTCACCCTGGATCACCTCTTGTCCTTTATGCATTTATGTTGTGTCATCTCTCTGTTTACATATTCATAAAAACACCATTAAAAATATTTTGTTCATACATGCTATTCAAGATATTACACCATATGTTGGAAACATAATTTTAGAATTATTAGCCTTTATTTCTATTTTTAAAATTTTCCAACTCTTGGCCCCTCTCAAAAAGGTCAGTGAAGTTTTTTTTTTTTTTTTAAAGAAAACATGTTCAAAGTGAACAGAAATAAAAATGGAGTCAACTGAAAATACATCAACCTTTGGATTTCTACCAAATAATCTCTTCTTTTTTATCCCCCAAGCCATCATGGCAAGTCAAAAGAGACTAAAAGGCTGTTTTCAAAGCCTTAAATCTACTTGGTTTTATAGGAAAAGTCTTTTTGGGAATTGTTTATCCCTCAAGTAGGGATTTTTTTCATATCTTGCCATACTTTAACATCCAAGAATTTTCCGGAACTTGTATTCAAAGACACCTTTAGTACAGACATTGAAAACACAGTCATTACCCCTTGTGGAATGGCTACCAGGTTCCAACTTGTTCCTTTCCTAGTTTCCCAAGATAGTATTTTCTAAGTTTTCATTGTTACAAACAACCATAGGAGGTGTTCAGATACATCCAGTGCTTGGCCCAGTCAACAAAAGTTCCTCAGCTGCTTTACCAATTGGAACATTTTTTGTACATTAAAAACATCCCCAGAATTCTGCAAAATTTTTAATTAGCTTTCCCATGCTTCAATGGGGGCAAACTCATCAAATCAGTCTCTCTAGCCAATCCAACACAGGGTAGACACCTCTGAATTCCTGACACCAGTTTTCTGTGGGAAGTTACCACAAAGTCAAAAAGGTGTAGGGTGCAAACAGATCACTGTCAACAATTAACTTTGCCTCCTCCCAGAGAAAGGGAGTCTAGAGAAGCTGATGGTTTCTGATTGGGGCCACACGCTGATGCAATTCATCTGGATAAGATGCTGATTAGATGATAATTAGTGTTAACATTCCCACTGAGCATGACCTTGTTATCAATATACATCACTGTTTGTTGTCCTCTTTTTGTGAGTTAAAGGCACATTTGAGCCCACTTATTTAACTGTTTACACCCAGCAAGACCCCAAAATTAAAATGTGAAGTTCTTGAGACCAGAGTCTGGGTCTTCACCAGCTTTCTATCTTTATTGTCTTTCTTGCTTTGGAGGAGCAGAGTGTGCTCTTAGGAGATATTCACCAAAATTACCATAAATGAAAACTACTCCTTAAAGCCACCAGATCTAACTTTTAAAATGTGTTACTAACTGATCAGTTACTAAAATGCTAACTGGAATTATAAGAATAAAGTAAGTTATGAGGCAAGGTTAGAAAAGGGGATTTACAAAAACAAACACTCTCATTCTTTGACAAAGCTCCAGGTATGTTTTCGGGGTGAACCAGATCTTCAATGACGTGGTCACATCAGATTGAGCATGTCTCAGCTGGAACCCAAACTCAGTTCTACTTGTTATAGTAGCCTTCCTGGATTCTGATTCTATAGGTATCTATATTCTATATTCTATATATCTATATTCTATAGGTATTCTTTCATAATGTGATGCTTACAGTCTACAGAACACATCTAAATAGCAAGGATATGATAGATAGCTCCAAACTTTAGAGACAGAGCTTCATTTCTGATTGTGCAATATCAGAAATTGGGCTTTGTGATAAATTAAATGCTTCACAGAATCCCACTTTTCTCAGCTGCTACATAAAAAGGCAATCCTAATCCTTCTAACCAGGTTCAGAGCAGGCCTTTGGGATTCTCTTTTCTTGAAGGTTAAAAATGAAACTCTCTTGCTTCTTTGAGGAAGTTATAAATCTGACTTGAGAACATCCTGAGAACCTCTCTAAGGTCAGCTGTTTTCATTTGTAGAATGAATTCATGTGTTCATGTTCTGAATTACCAACATAAAAAAAAAAATCAAGGGCCTTCATGTCAAGAGCACACATGGGCTTGAGAGAAGGCTGAGCGCTTCTGAGCTCATACTTCCTCGCAAAAGACCCAAGTTCAGGTTTAGCACCTATGTCAGGAAGCCTGTAACTCCACCTTCAGAATGATATGATTTCTCTGGCCTCTATGGGCAACGGCCCTCATTTACACATACCTACTAATAGACATACACAAGTATATGCAATTAAAAATAATAAAAATAAGTGTTAAAATTAATTATTCCAAGAGAACGGAGTTTCAATAAATATTACTGTTTCCCTTATAAGTATATGTAATAAGATCACTGAGTATGTAAACTATCACTGTTGGACAATATCCTTCCTTCTTCATAGAGGCATATTTGTATGCAAATTAGGCCCTCAAATCATCTTAAGTATCATGCTAAAGCAAACACTGTGTTGAATTCTTCCTTCTAAAACGTGTCGAACGGGTCTTTAGTGTTTGAAATAACTAATATTGCTCCTAGTTTTATATGTTGCATATTTTTTTTGCAACAGGGAAGCAGACCTGCATAAACGAAGGTGAAAGCATAAGTAATCATATGATGCTCTAAGGTGAAAGCATAAGTAATCATATGATGCTCTAATTATTTATTGATGATTTACCTGTAGCAGAGTTTAACTGTTTTTCTCTATTCACAGCTTATTTATAAAATACCATTGGTCAGAACAATTTGCCTAATGTTTATTGTGGTAATAGCATTTACTTATCATTCATATATATATACATATATATATATTCTTTGTGGCTTTCCCAAGCTAGGCATTGAATTTTGAGTAGACAAACTTGTTGAATAGGCAGATGCCTCCTCACTGTGGTTTTTCATCAATCAGTGGCCCACATTAATGTAGCAATGGCATGTTTCACATCTGCTCAGTTTTCTTCTCCTAGTGTTGATGGACTTGGCCCTGCACCTTCCAGACAGAGCATAGAATTTTTTCTTCTAGCTCTATCTCCCCAGCAGCTTCCACGCAACAAATTTGTTTAGGTCCTGATCCTATACAGCATCAACATGAGGGTCTAACCAACCTCAGAACTTTTGGTTCAAGATGGAAGATGACCAAACCATTTTAATTTTTTTGGAGTGACTTCCTGTGGTCCTCACCACATGATAATTTTTGGTTACTTTCATGGATTGTAAATTTATTCTGTCAACTATTTTATTATGCTAATAACTGATTAAGTCATTTAAAATAAACACAGTCTTGTAAGCTTCTACATCTTAGAGTAATGAGTAATTATTTGCTGTGGAAGGAGATTCTATGTATTTTGTAGGGTGTTTGAGAGCATAATTCAATCCATACTTGCATCTGCATCTCTAAATAAAGATATTCCAAGTGAGGAACAAAAGTCTTTGTTGTAAACCATGAATATATAATCATTTTTTTTACTTAAACATTTTAAGGTAATTATTTTAAAATCATGATCTGAAAATCATGTTGTAATGGCCATCTACACTTTTATAACATGAGATATGGTTCATGTAATTAGAATTTGTTCTAACAAATCTAAAATGTATGTCTTTTGATAAATTAAATATCAATAGCATGAAATAACGAACCAGTAGAATTATAAATTAAAAAATTCTGAGTTAGGAAGATGAGATAGGAAGAACAGATAAAGAAATAATTAGATGACACAAATAGAGCAAATGCTAAAAAGACTTCAACTGGAAATTATGATGAATATACCTTTAAAATCCTGTAGTATATTCTCATTTTGTAGTCAGGGCATGTAAACATGCATCATGCTAAGTGTCCGCAAACTGTTTGTTCCACTTAATACTTTATATGGTACCATGAGTCTTAATGAGATTATTTTTCCCCTGTTGGGAATGTTTCTTTCTAGGTAATGAAGAATGGTGCATCTTGCTCAAATTGTCATGAGATTCAAATGAAAAAGTCTAAATTAATGAGGTTTTAGAACACTTGGCACGTGGTGAGAACCAAGATCAGATAATCGTAAGATTCTAAACCAATAGCAATTCAGCTTCCATCTTCTTAGGTGTCGACCTGATTTAACAGTTGGCCAAGTTTATTAAGAATACCTCTAACACACTTCTTAATTAATTTAAGATACCATCAAGTCCTGAGGTTCACTTTCGAACGCTGTGATAAACCCACCTTTCCCTTCCAACTTCATTATAACTTCAAGTGTTCTTGAAGTTGAAGGTGAGATTGTTCAAGTTAAAGTATATTCCGAAGGGAGAAAATGCGTGCATGGGTTTCTTCATTCAAATGGATTTCTCATTCCTTTACAGCTGTTTGTTCACTGTTAAATTTAATTATAGAAATCAATTGCAAAATATACGGGTACTTTCCGGTCTCTTCCATCTAAGATTGATGTGAAGAGCTTTTTGTGAATAGATATGCCTTTGGACTCACTCTAAGCACATGTGGTCCCTAGCTTTAAAATAATGGCTTCAAATAAATGTTTGCATCTGGGCAAGATGGTATATATGGATAACCACATCTCCTTTGGAATAGAATCAGAAGGATCACAAGTTCAAAGTCAGCCCAAACTATATAGTAAGACTGTGTCCCCAAAAAGAACACAATTTCGAAAAATGGAAAACCCCACACATACTACACATTTATGTAAATGTGTGTCAGAAATATCTGAATGAAAGTTCTGTGAAGGGCCAAGCACAGATTTGAATGTGAGAACTCAAGAACATTTCAAATCTTATTCCTTTGCATTTTGCTACCTGACTCATTACATTCTATTATTCTTAGCCTAAGTTTTAAAATGCTCGTGTCTGTTTTTGTCTTTTTTTATTATTATTTTTATCAAGACACTTCTAATGTATACTATTACCACAACATGCCATAAACTTTTTAATATACTCGCAATATCTCCAAATGATCATTTGGGAGTGAAATGCGGTACTGGGTATTTGAAAACATTCTGTATCATAACCTCATGACTATTTCTTTTCATGCTTCCATTTTTGAGTTACATTTAATCTAAACATTTTTGGATGTTAGCATGGAGAAATAGAAGGTTGTTTTTCTCCACCACTTTAGCATCCTATTTTATTCTTCAGTCTTCTGTAAATTTATTATTTCTCTGTACTGGTATTACTTTATTTTATGCCTGCTCTACTATGTGTAAAAAAAATGGCAATGATAGACATGATTCCTTCAGGAAATTTTACATTTATCTAGGAATAACCCTTCAAGAAGGAAGTGATAACACTCATATACAAGAGTATATTAATAAAATGAATTTTCAAAGGACATGACATTGACTTAAGTTACTCTTGCTACTTAAATACATATGGTTATAAAATTAGGTATAAAATATTCATACTTACAAATCTTTTTAACTAGAATTTTAAGCAGATTCGTAAATGAAATGCATACAGAATCGTAAAGCCAGTGTAATTCAATAACATTTTTAAGATGATAGATGATTCTGTTTTACAAAAACACCGAGAGTGAAGCTTCCCATGGATCCTGGGATATGATTACCTATCGGACTAAGCTTCTTCAAAGTTCATGTCCAGCTTTAATTCAGTTTTTAAGAATCTTGAGAACTGAAACTCTTACCAAGTTACTTACTCTGTGACAGACTGTGGGACTATAATGGCCCAGGGTTGAGGAAGGAGAGAGGGAACTTCAACCCCAGATACTTCAGATGAGGACAGAAAGAGTTGGCTGCCTTCCTCCCCCCAACCTGGTGCCATAAACCCAGCTCTCACACCATCAACTCTAGTAAGAATTTATTACCCTGACAATTATGAGGCTTCACTCCTTGGTTTGACATTAAAGGTCTCCTCCACACCCTATACCCCTTGAGGATGCAAATGAAGTGTCTTTCAACACCCCCTGCCATGGCCAATAGTACATGGCCACACAAATCCCCTCCCCCAGACCCTGGCCACTTCCCCAGGAACATAAATATCCTCCCATCCCCCAATCCTGCAATAAACCAAACCAGTTCTCTAAAGCTGTTCCCTGGTGTATTTTTTTGCCCACAAACTCATCTCCGACCAAAATCCTGCACTGTACCTACCCACACCCCATTAATCTTCTAGCCCAGCTTGGCTAGAACAGGCCCGACTACCACAAGGGAGAACCAGGCACAGGCAGCAACAGAAGTGCCATTTCAATAAACAGCTTAAGACTGTTATCATGGAACAGGATTCCTGATTAAAAGCGTGAGTTTCTCCTGCTTGTTTCTGTCTCTTGAATGCTTACTTTGACCATATTATGAGGGAAGGCAAAGTTCCTCCCCAGATACCTGTACTTCGCTACCACCATAAATCCAAGTCAGTTTTTATTCTACATGTGAAGCCCAGGCTGTGATGTCTCTTTATAACAGAAGAGAACTGAGCTAAGGGATGCTACAATCAATTTGTCCTTAAATTCAGCATCAGTATTAGTTTTACAGATTCTGAATGTGGCATAGGAATGCATGTGCTACATGAGCCAACTGTTCTGACTCCCGTGGCTACTTAGAATCACCAGTCTCATAGATTACCCTGACTTTGCGCTGAATCAGTCTCCAAGGCCCAATTGTAATGGGCCACTTGATGCATCTGGAAGGCTTCCTTGTTCACTTGAATACAATATTGTTATTGCGTTATTGACAAATATGTTAAATGTGCGTCTAATTCAATGGCTTCTGAGGTTCTCATGAAAAAAACTACTTCATTGTCTTTCTAGCATGATACCTACTACAGACAAAACAGCACAGGTTAATGCACATAGAAACCCAGTAGGCTTGGGATGTCTGTCTCCAAGGTGACTACACTGTTCAACACACGCTTGCTTATATAATGAACATGGGTACAGCTTTATAGCACATCAAAATGTATAAATCATAGAACTCTAAGATGAGAGCACTACCCAAATTCACCATCGATGCTAGTGGCTTAGGGCTTTAAAGTGCTGGATGAAAAGAAGTGATTTAACTTTACTCACGCCAAGTTAAATCAAACTCAACTTAATGACTGCTAAAACCATTTCCAAAATAGTTCAACTTTCATCATAGTACAGCCATTACAGTCAGCAATATTAATCACTTTACAGTCACAATTTCCATTGAAAGTGGACTGTTTGAGTCAAAATAATGGTTCCAGTGGCATAGTTGTGTCCACTATTGAAATCAGGCATGTCTGGAGTGTGACATGGCATCTGTCTTGCAGCTGTCTGAGGCACTACAAATAGATGGGGCCCCCTACTAGAAAAGCAACTTCTTCAGCTGAAATTTCAAGTGAATGTTCAAGAGAAGTAGCACATGGCTTCCTAGCTTGGAACCCCGCCAGGATCATTAGTGTTAATGACCATCCTGCAGTGGTGGAACATGCCGTGGGTGCCTTAACGATCATCCTGACTTCCCATCTGAAAGACGTCATCTCTGACAGCTGAGGGTCTGCTGCTTCTAGCCCAGTGCATGAGGAATGTGCGGTGTGGTAAATCATTGCAGTGCTGGGGGCTCTTTGCAAGGGTGGCTGTGATCCTTCTGGTGTGGAAGAACAAAGACCTCGATCTGCTAATGCCCCCAACTTAGTTTTATTCCAAAGCCATTTCCACGCTATCAGTAAATTTGTGCTTAGGGAGTGCTTACTAAGTTTAATATTGGCTTAAGAACAGCATAATTAGAAAGGTAAATCTGCTGAGGAGGTAATCAAGTTATATCTTCCATATGTGGGTCTGTGTGGGTGTCAGTTCTGACCTTACAGTCCCATTATGTGCATTTGTTTAACACAGTGATAAGCACCCAGTAGTGTTACAATGAATAACTCAGGAGTCTATCCTATAGCCAAGAGATCAGAAAGATAGATGTAAAGTCTATCCAATGTGTTTATAAACACTCCAAACTTGTTCTAGATGAAAAGAATGCACAATTTTCAAACACACACACACACACACATATATATATATATATATATTACTTTTCATGACCTTACTAGTAATGTAAGTTTTTGAAGAAAAGTAAAACATAGAAAATTTATACTTAAGTGGGCTGATAGCTATCAATAATTGTCCATGAATAACATTATAGAGCTAAGACTTTGATACATTCCCCTGTCTTTTATGTGCATGACTACAAGTTAAATTACTTTTATATTAAACAATTTAATTTAATGTGTGTGCAACGTGTGTAATTTAAATCACACATGTGTTTGTAGTAATATTACAATGTTGTCTTTTATTGCTCTTGTGCTGCTTTTGCTTCCTGGTGCTACCAAAATTGGAGTCTCTTTTTTTTCCTGAAGAATAAGGGAAATATTTTCCAGAACAAGTCCAGTACATACATTAAATTAAATTAAATGTTTAATATAAAAGCTAATTAGCAGGTTGTATCTTTAAGAAAAGCCCACTAAACCAATTTAGTCTTGGGTCAACACAATTTATCAAGAAGGGGCATACTGGACCAAAATTGCTATAAAATACTTTGTTCTCCTTAGTAGAGAATGTTCGTTTATGTCCCTGCTTATTCAATATCGTTCTTCTGTGTTCGCAGCATAAAGCAGATATGCCTGGAAACCTTACTTAAAACTTTAGGAAAAGAAGTGAAGAAAAGGATGATGATATTAATGCGTTTCATTAATTGCAGGGGCTGTAAGCTCATTTGCTCAATTGCCCTGGGGATACAGTTACAGCTTTACATGAAGAGAGAGTGGTAAATTGGGAAGCAAGAGTCTTTATGTTGAAAGCAGAACTTGGAGTCAGAGGCGGAAAGTCATATTCTAAAGAAAGCTGAGGCTCTGCTTTGCCCATTTAAAGCAGCACTAAAGGCAGTGCAAGAGAGGAATGCAAGGCAACGGGAAACAGCTGTAAAGTCCTGGGAAAAAAGAGGCCAAGTTCAAATGGAATTTCTGATAACCACATCAGCATTATCTTTCCCAGGGGTAATTGCCAAAACTGTGTTTGTTTATGGTTACTTGAAGATAAAGAAGAAACTTTGGACTGAGAGAGAAAGACTCCAAGTCCCTGAGAAACGAAAGTGTTTAGGATTCTCTTGCAAAGCTTGGAATGCATGTCAGACAAGTCTGCCTAGAGGGTATTTCCTGCCTAATTCTGCAGTCCTGCTGGGCAGTGGCCTCCAAAAGCATGAATATTAAATTGCACCATTCATTGACAAGACTTCTTTCTGAGTTTTGAGGTGGGTTTGGCACTCACAAATGAAGGTTATTGAAGGAGACTCCCAAGCACACTACTATTTTGAAGATAAATGAAGGTGCGGTCCTCAGGGCAAGTGTCTCCAGATCAGCCTGGTAGCTTTGGCAAAACATCGACAGCACCTGGTTTATGAGCTTGTAGTTCATTCCCTTGTGAGTTGTAAAGTTTCCAGAACTTTCTGTTGTATTATTTTATAGAGTTCCACAAAGAAAAAATAACGACAAACTCATGTTTGTGGTATATGGGATTTTCCATCATCTGGCTATTGCTATAACCACTTGTTATGCTTTCCCCAAGCCTGTCTAATGAAGCAACCATTCTAACCTGGGGCTGGTGGTACGGTGACATTAGCGGGAGTGGTGGCCATGCTGTGTGCTGTTACTGGACTCTGTGTTCTGAGGTGCACAGATGACACAAAGCTCTGTAACTCCTTCACTGAGCACGGATTTTTGCAGCATCTCCACTCAGGCCCACAACAGCAAACAACTACTTGTCAAATTCATACCCAGCCCTTGGGGATTAAGATGGCCTCCTTCCTTTACTTCCTTTGAAAATGTCACGTAGTGTCTTTCATGAAGGTTATGTGTAGTAAGATTGATTTTTATTCCTTTGACATTCAAAGAAAAGGATAGGAACAATGTGGAAATTTACCTTTGGGTGTGTGGCTGAGCTTCACAAAGAAGAAGAGTCCAGTACTGTTAACAAACCGTTTTTTTTTTTTTTTTTAAGTTTTCAATAATAATAAGTAATAATTATTCTGTTGCCTACAGGATGCTGGACAAAATAGAAAAGCTCACGTGGAGTTTTTTTTTATCAGAGAGATTATGGTGAGTCCTATAGAGCTCAGGGAAAGAGTAATTTACAGGTTTCTTGAAAATATGTAGAAGGCGGGTTTTGAGAGGTGGAGACTAAGGACAGAGAATTTGGGATAAAAAAAAAACTAGGACACATGAAAACATAGATGGGTCACAGAGATTTTGTAGCTAAGGGCAGCAAGTTATAGGAGGATGGAGTAACAGGATTAAGGCTCAAGAAAGAGGGAGTCACTGAGCCATGGCTCTTCCCAGGCGTAGTTGGAATGCTGAAATGGTACACAAATACAACTGAAGATGAACAAGGCAAAACTCATGGATGGATAAAAAGGGAATATTTGTTTTTTCTTTATTTTTCTGTGCTTGGCTTCTTTCACTTGGCACAATGCCTCCAGTCTATCCCTGTAGTTCTAACTATCAGAATATTCTATTGTGCCTTCAAAGCATGCTTTATCTACCCAGGTGCTGGTAAAAACTCAGGTCAATTCCACATCTCCTGGAGAGTGATAGCACTACAATCAACGTGGAAGTAAGAATACCTCTCTGACATACTGATTTTGTTTTGAAACTTGATGCAAAATGATAACTATAAACTCATCACATGCTAGCATCAGAGTCAGAAAATTCCCATCTATGATGTAGTATCTGCAAAACTCCACTCTACAGTTGTGGGATAGGACAAACAATCCTTTAGTAGTAGTGTGCAAATATTGTTGATCTCACAAATCCTTGGATGGCATAAGGGACTCATACATTTCTCGGCCACAGTCTGAAAATCACTCACAGAAGATAAGAGCTCTAAGAGCAGGAGAAAAACTTGCAACTTAGCCCAAACTAGAATCAATTTTTACTATGTCCGTAATGAGATGTAGCAACACATGCTGCCAAAAGTCTGCTTCATAGCTTATCAAATATTCCAACAGCCTGCCATGAGCTGTGTGCTTGCTACTTTCATTCATATTCTTCAGTCTTTTCCAAACACACATTCCTCAATGTGATGGAAGGGGATGGGGCCCTGGGGATTTATGAGTGGCATTAGTGGTTTTCTAAGACATTCCAAAAAATGTCCTTGTCTATGCTTTCCCATGAGAACACAAGGAGAGGGTATCTTCTGTGAGCAAGGAAGTTAACATCAGACACTAAACCCAATGGTTCTTTCATCTTAGACTTTGACCCAAGACTGAACGTCATCAATTTGTGTTGTTTATAAGTCACCCAGTCTTCACCATTTTGTTATATCATCCTAACTGGACAATAACATATATCTTTGTAAGGTGTGACTGAAGATCTGTATTCTATAGGAGATTGTAGTCTTTAAAGTTTTAGATAACTTACTAAAGGATACAGTGCAATTTACCGGCAGATTTGGAATCTGTACCAGATCTGCCATATTTCATCTAGACAATCTTGAATCTAACCTAAAGGTCTATATACAATTAAACAACAAAAGTTGAACTTTTAATTAACTGGATTTGCAAGTCATCAGAACCAACATCATTACCTATTTAGCCTAATGATATTGTAAAATAAGGGTGTTATTATTCACATATATATGTATATGTATATATATATATATATATATATGAATAATAACATATTATATATATATATTCCATTTCAGCAATGAAATTATTACATGAAATCATAGAATCAGAGAGTGGAAGAGAGAGTAGTAGTATCCAGATCTAGACTTTTCTGGAGCTTAAGCCAGATGTGTTACCTCCTGAAGAATCACTATAAAAAGGAGACAATGATCAAATCATAGATAAGATTTATCAAATGGAATGATAATTCTATGTAATTTTTTTAACATTAGAAGAAAATGACTTGTATATTTGGAACACTCAACATTTTGTAAAGATTTTATATAGTAAACAGATCTGAATGGCACAAGGGCATAAAAAGTTTTAGAAGAAGTGAATCAGAAATAGATAGAGGTAGAAACTCCATATTGGAAGCAGAATGTTCAGAACTGGTTTCACCACCGTAAGATGCAATGGAAAAGTACCTGTTTGTAGCCTCTTTAATTAACAAAATGCCTAAGAGAAAAGGCTTTTCATATTTTGTGGGGGGCTTTCCTAGACCAAGCAGTGCCAAGAATATTGTAAGTATTAATTGTACTCTCACAAAGCAGGAAATGCCTTTAAACCCTGACTTCAATAATCAACTAGCAGATGACACCACACATATACCATCAGTGGAGTCCCCAGCTGGCTAGAGAAGATGGCCAGATGTGTGTCACTGTCTTAAGTAATTACAATAGACACTGCACTTTGTGTTTAGTCTGAGATTTCTATGTATTTTATTTATATTTAAAGTAATATTGGTGTGTTTCTCTCTCTCTCTGTGTGTGTGTGTGTGTGTGTGTGTGTGTGTGTGTGTTAATATGTGTATGTGTGTGAATATGTGTGGGGCGGCATCATCGTGTGTATGGTTTGCAAATGTGGGGGACAAAGGACACTTTTCAGAAGTCAATTTTCTTCTGCCTACCGTGAGTTACAGGTTTAACTCAGGTTTGAATGTCAAAGATCTTTTGCCCACTCTGTTATCTCCTTGGCCTAAACCTTTCTGTTTCTAGATTTAAATAAAATTATTTATAGATTTTTCTTTATTTTATTATGTGTTGTTGATCCCTCTAGATTTCCCTATAAACTTTAGGCCCCCTTTAAGTAAAATGAATTGGAAAAAACTTTTCTCGATATTTTTTTTTTTTTTTTTTTTTTTTTTTTAGAATACGTTTAGGCAATATTTTATCAACATTCAACTTTGGCCTACCTTGAAAGCAGGCAGAAGATTCTAGCACAGCTTACTCTTAAAATCTTTGCACATCTATTGCTTCAGAGTCTCATTTATGAACAAGACACTCTGAACTAGAGACTAAATGCACATCTGCCTCTATCTACATTACCCTTGCAACAATGGCGCTTAGCATAAATGAGACACTTTTGGGTACTAGCCAGTCATGCTACACCACTAGGACTTAAAATTTTATATATATAAAGCCACTGATGATGGTATAACATTTATAATAGTATAACATCTTAACATGATAAGAAAACACTCTAATTATTTTATCATGCATTAGAATTAAGCCTCATAGAATTTTAAAGTTTGTACTTGGTCATTTTCCTTTTTTTTTTTCATATATGTAAAGAAAGACACCAGTGTGGTTACATGGAAAATAAATTTTTTTGCTACAAAAGTTGTTGCTTGCAGCAGGAAAGGGGATTTTTCTGAGGACAAAATGTGGCCCATATAGTTTCTAGAACATTACTGGGAACTAAGAGTAACGGTGACACTGATGTTTCACTGTGCAGAATTTTCTTTATTCATTCATGAAATACTATGTTTTCATTACTGTAATTAATAAAGTTTATTACTTTCCCTGTGTGATGTGGACTTTCAGAGGCTTATGGATTAAGGGCCCACTTTCTTTGACTTACAAAAGATAAATTCTCAAATATCAAGGCCAAAAGGGCATCTTACTGTTTGAGAGGAGTAAGCTTAGTTAGCTTAACTTTACAATTGTTTGTGGGTATCTTAAGGCACACATATATAACTTTGTGCCTTCACATCTTCACTTAGAGAAATTTGGAATTTGCTTTTGTTCTCTTAAATTATCCCCCCCCCACCCCCGCACCCTCACTTTTTCTCTTATTCCTGGTCCCTCCCAGTGTTTCTCCCATGTCAAGAGCCAAGGAATTCCTAAGTGAATATGTACTGTTGATGTAGGCACAGTCATGTCAAGGATCAATACTTCAGATTCATGGAGATTGGCAAAGACTTCTTGGCATGGGTCAAACACAGAATGCCAAAGCCTTCTGCTGGTCCAAGTACAAGTGTATACAAAAAATTGGCCACTGTACTTAAGACCTAGCAATTGCAGCTTCCTCCACATGGTGAATATTTACAGTCTGAGACTGCTCCTCTACAGAGACCTCTAGGGAGTTGATCCAAATCCTTCTCCATTTGCCATGGATAGTAAACCACCTGAGGTTTGGAGATGCTGTAGAAGTTGATGCCCCTCTTTCAGCTTTTTTGTTCTTTCATTTTGCATGCATTTGCCAATTTTTACTGTCATTCATTTCTTTATTCCCTCATATCCATGCCTGTCAGGGACCTGAGCCACAGAAGGACTTGGGCCACCCCCAATGCTTCTTTTTCTATTTTATTTGGTTTCATGTTTCTGAGGGTCCACAGGTACCATGACCTTATGACTTGCCAAATAAGACAGGTAAGAGGAAACACATCTCAACAGTAGTTTATGCTCATACTTATATCTCTACAACAGTAGGAGCCTCTTTCCTGACTTGTAAGTTGCTGTTTAGTCTTTCTAATGTCAGTTAAAGCAAGTAATTATAAGACCACGAATGTATATGTAACATCTTACAGCAAACCATGAAAATTATCCAGTGAATGAAGATTACAAGCCAACCAATTCCACTGCTAGTGGAATTTCATGACAAACCCCCACCACCCCGCCTTTTGTACAACCTGTTTTATGCAATAAGTGCTGAAGGAATATTTGAGAATAATCCATGACCCAAGAGCATGACTACAGAAAACATTACAGCAAAGGTTTATCCTGAAACTTCTGGTGTAGGAAAAAAGAGTTAGCAAAAAGAAGAGGAGAGTAAGCCTAGACAAAATGTAAAGTTAAGAAGGAATAACGGCAGAGCATCCGCCGGATGGAGGACAGGCATTCTGGGATGTTAAGTGAGTGCAATCATCATGAAACAGTGCAGAGAAGGAGCTGAATCTAAGTGACCTTGAAAATCTTCAGTGACCAGAGAGGAAGGGGTGCTTTGGAGAGTACTAACAGACATCTGTTTATCAGACCACATGATCAACATTTGGTATGCATTAACTTGGAAGTCTTAATTTAGAACCCATTAGAATTTACATTCCTTTAATATTCAATAATAACATAATAAAAGCAAATATATAAGTGCACTATTACTTGTCTGAGAGTTATTTAAGGAAGACATTAAATAATAACATTAATCTGTGACTTGGATGCAATTTATTACTCTTGTCATTGATGAAACTATGAATTAGATGTTAAATACTATTGCCAATTAACTTGAAATTTCAACCAACATCTCTGACTCGACATCCCTCACCAGAGACCATAGATGAACACAATGCAAAACATTCTAACATGTACCTGGGGAGCTCTAGACTTTTTTTTTTTTTTTTTTAGATAATTATGGAAATAGTGAAGTTTGAGAACAGGAAATCTGAAAGAAGCAACCCTTGTGGCCCTATGATCCATTGCCAAAGCCATTCCCCTTTTGCTTGTCAGAGACAGTGGATTCTACATTCCTTTCCACTCTGTCTGTGCTCTCCATTAGAGATTCCAACAGTTATTAGATAAGGCTAAAGACTCACGTAGTGATCTTTACACTAATTGGACTGTAATATATAGCCCTGGTCAAGCACAACTTTCCCAGCCATCCTCTCTGTAGACAGCAATCAAGCCATTTACAGAAGATGCATTGGCTGTTGGGACCCTAGAGTAACCTTATGCTGCACTGACCTTTTAGCAGAGAACACAATTAATTTTGATACTGAAGGGCAATTAAGTGTGGTTAAGAGGATATTTTGGAACACAGAATGTCAGAGATTACAGAGAAAATATTTTTGCCTCAAATATTTCAGAAGCCAACAAGCACACCCATCTCTTGCTGTTCCATGTCTGGTTGCCAAATCCCCATTCCATTTTAGTAAATGTGAACTGAAATGAACGGCTGTGTTAGCCCTGTTGCTATTCTGAAAGATTGCTTACATCAACTATTTAACCAGCTGTAGTTCTGAAAACACAGGTTGTGTCTGGATACCTGTAATACATTTGGAGAAACACCTACACAGACTTTTTAAAACACATGTGCCCCACTGTGAATAAGACACCATGTGTTGCAACTTGCTCAAGCTAATTTCGGCTCAGTGGAATACTTCCCAGAAAAACAAAAGTGTTTCTGCTTAAACACAGGACATATGACGAGAAGGAGGAAAATGATGTTGCATGCCATTGAGAGAGAAAAGATGGTATGACATCATGGCCAGTCAGAGGATAAAAGCGGAACAGTGGGAAAAGGCTGACCACAGATTTGGAAAAGCCTGTTCAAGTATCAAAAGGCCATTTCTAAGTATATTCCTAAGAGACAATTAGCCTGCAGTTTTACTGAGTTTATTGGTTACACACATTTTTTTTTCAGTGAACTCTGTGGGGTTTTCTTGTCAACTTACAGATTGTAGACATTTTTATTAAGTTGATTCTAATATTTTCTGAATACATTGTGGCAAATATCACTCCACAGACCACGGTTTTATTTTTTATTATTATCTTCACCTATGATTAGAAAGTGTGTTGCTACTGGTAAGCTCATATCTTGATGTTATCAATTAGAACTGGAGATTGCATATGCTATCACCAGAAATTTCCATGACTTACATTCTCTTCAGTGGTGTTTCAAAGAGTAGCTGATTCTTGTCAAGTGATGATTATTTCCCCCAATTCTTCTAAGCTTGAGACTGAAGAGGAGGCTCAATGGTTAAAGAGTTTGGTGTGCAAAAATGAGAGTCTAAGTTTGGATCCAGGACTCACATAAAACCCAGGTATGGTCACATGCACTTTTAACAACTACAGACTGGAGCAGAAACAGGTGGGTCACAGGGGATAGCAAGCAGCTGGTCTAGTAAGCTCCACATTTATTGAGTAATTCAGTCTTAGAAAACAAGTTGAAACATGATAGAAGAGGAAGTGAAGAAGGGACAGAGAAGAAGGGGTGACTGGTTAAGTTCCTCATACCACTGAACATCTTAATGCTTAATGAAGGGCTTCATTGAACATGCCTCCAATGCTTTGGCAAACAGTCTATCATACCCACTCTTCCTGTTGTGCTCATCAAAGCATCAAAGGCAGCCAGAGATAAAAGAGCACTGGAAAACAGGCAGGAGGAAACCAAGAAAGAAGAAAGAAGGAAGGAAGACAGTTTTGAAAACATGGCTAGATTTGTGAATGTCATAGTGGTTAGAATGAGAATGACTCTCATAGGCTCATATGTTTAGATCCACCTCCCCAGTCTGTGTTCTGTTTGGAAAGAATCAAGGAGTGTGACCTTGTTGAATGAGGTGTGTCACTGCACTGTGGGACAGGCTTTGGGGTTTTAAAGACTTCTGTCATTCCCAATATTCTCTTTGCTTGAAAAATCAAGATGTGAAGTCTCAGCAATTCTTATGCCCTGCTTTTGCTCAACCGTCATGGTGTCTAACCCTCTGAAACAGTAAGTTCAAGTAAATGCTTTATTTTATGTTATAAGTTCCCTTGGTAATGGTATTTTGTCAAAGCAATAAAAAATTAACTAAGACATCTACCAACCTATGTATTATGGGGTCTCCTGGATGAGAGAAAGATGGTCCAGAAAGAACACAAGAAAACAGAAAACACTATCATTACCCATAAACATTCATAACAATAGTATTTGGAGTGTCCCAAAACTATAACATTTAACTTTCCATCCATTTGAGTGCATAAACAAAATGTATATATATAGAGAGAAAATGGAATATTATTCAACCACAAAAAGAAATGGAGTTATGATACATGATACACTATGAGAAAAACTTTGAAAACATTAAGTTAGGTTGAAGAATGGAAAATTCACTTTGGGTGTGACCATGCACATGTAAATCTGATGACTAAGAATGCTGAGCCAAAAGGTTGTGAGTTTAAGGCCATCCAGAGCTATTAAATAACCAATCTCATAAAGCAAAACAATGGAGGAGGAAGAAGAGGAGGAACAGGAGGAGAAGGAATAGCAGGAGGAGGGAAAAAGTAATAGAAGGGGATGGAGAAGAATAAACTACCAGACCCTAAAGATTAATACTGAGTCCACAAAGATGAAATGTATAGAAGAGACAAATCCATAAAGACCAAAGTTTTATTCATGTTTCCCATAGCTGAAGTCAGAAACCTAACATCTGTGGGGTTTGGAGGAAGTAGTAGACAGCTTTAATTGTGCATGAACCTTTGAATGGAACAAACTGTGGATATGCTTGGAATATAACAACTGAAAAGTATATGCGAATATATTAAACTAGTAGAGACTTATCTGAATAAACATATTAGTGTAAAAAAATAGAAGCAGTCATCTCTCACATTGAGTTAGGATGATTGTTTATGCTATTATTGGTCAAATTAACAGAAAAATCAGTTAAACCCTCAGCAACTTACTGTTTGAAAGTTATAGCTACAGGTAGACACCTTGTGTTTACTCACAGATAAGCACATATTTGAAAGGTTTTCAAATGCACCCGTGGTAAGCACACATTAGAAGTTTTGCTCTGGTTATCTTTTTTGTATAGGAAAATTCCACACCAGAGGTAAAGACAGTCTCCAAAGTTCATGGAAAATTCCATAGGCATAATGATCTTAGGGTAAGAAAGCATCTTGCCTGTGAGTTTGGAATGAGAACAATCTATGTGTGACACTCTAGGTCGCTTGGATCTGTGATTAAAAGCTTCCAGGAGAAGACAGTCTTAGATTCAAAGCCTCATTCCTCACACACCAGGAGGTCTGCTGCAAGGGCTGTTTCTCATCAGAAAGCTGATGAGATTCATCACAGTACAGATTCAACAGACCACACGCTCATCAGTCTGATTACCATCTCAGCCCACTGTTTTTGATCTTGGACTTGCTGTCACCAGAACCATTAACACAAACAGATTCATGGATGCCTATCTCTAAGTGGGTCTTGTTCGTGTTCAAAAGGGATTCTTCTATTAATCCTCTATTCTGACTAGCTTACAAGATAAAATAAATGCATCTTTATCAAGATAGTAGGAAGTTGGACTGGCTGAAAACATCGTTGCTGTGGAGAGCCTCAGCATTTTGCGTAAGGAAGAGATATATCTTGTACATTAAAGCACTGACAATGCAAGATGCAGGTGGCGTGCATACATGACTAATCCTGGTAGATTCTGGAATGGTGCTTTCAGGTGGAATACATATGCACAGCTCTCATAATCTCGAAAACAACATTTTCTTCTTCTTCATGTTGCCAGCGAAACTAAAATAATGGAGGGAATTCTTCTTAGGAACATTGGTGGTTGTGTTTGTGTTTCTGTTTGTGTTTATATTTGTGTTTGTGTTGGTGTTTTGGGGTGAGTGTTCTTGCTAAGATCCAACTGCAGATTTCTGACCTCTATAATCATAAGAAATCAAGTATTTATTTTAGCTATTATTTTGAGGTAATTCCTGGAGTGTACCATATAGAAATTGTGGACTTAGTTAAGTGCCTAATAAGCAGAGATAAGGTGGCACTATATGGAAAAACTCTGACTGAAGGATTTTTTTTTTTTGAAATTCCTGAGTATCTCTCTTTTTTCCTTTTTTTTTCTCTTATTGGATATTTATTTACATTCCAAATGTTATCCCTTTCCCAGTTTGCCCTCTGGAAACCCCCTGTCCAATCCCCCCCCCCCCTGCTTCCATGAGGGTGTTCCCCCACCCACCCATGAACTCCCGCCTCCCCTCCCTGGCATTCCCTTACACTGGGGCATCAAGCCCCACAGGACCAAGGACCTCTCTTCCCATTGATGCCTGACAAACCCATCCTCTGCTACATATGTGTCTGGAGCTAACAGTTGCTCTTAAATCTCTCATGCCTTTGTCTATCTGCACAATGGGAGTGTTAAGAGGAATGTAGTTAAATAAGAGAAATCTTAACACTGTAAATTTTGTAGAATTTTACTTAGCTTGGGAGCCTTGTCTCTCAATAACAATATATCAAAAAGTGAAAAGAAAATGTAAAACTATACTCGTGCTCACTAAACAACATGAGCATATTTTAGGAAATGATAAAAGCAATAGGGTAGTAAATACTTAGACCTACAGTCCAGTCATTTAGTAACACTGTCGAATATTGGTACTTATGGCTTATAACTGCATGCCACACTTTTTAAAGTCTCAACACAAGTAGGATTGTTCAATCAGCACTGCTGCACACAGCTCCTATGCCTTGTGACAGCTACAAAAGATCAGGATATGAGACTTTTAGTCTCCATTCTAAGTCTCCATACTGTCATCCTATGGGCTGTCCGTCACTAGTGGAAAGGATGATTGACTGAACATATTAAGAACTCATGTGGGCCTCTCTCAACCAGTACAAGATGTTCAACCTAGGAGATGACTTTAAATAATTAAGAACAAAAGTGAAAGATATGAATGTGGGATGAGGACCTGTAGAGAGGAGAGGGAGTGTAAAGTTACAAAAGGGACATAAAAGAAAGAGGAGTGAGATAACGAGAATTCATTATGTTTGTGTACAGAATTGTCAAAAACTAAATGTAATCAAGAGACATGTTTAAATAATGGATAACAACAAAAAAAATCCATTGCAAAATTAAAAATTAGTGGTGTCGGGAAACCATCACTACCCAGTTCACTGACCTGCAATAATTTGCTTGATTCTATCCTAGAAACCACATTTTAGATTTAAAACACAAATTGGATCATGTTTCTCTTACCCTAACTGAGAATTCTTTCCAGTCTTCTCTGTAAGGCTGATTTACTGGACATGAATTCCTTTAGCTTCTTCACATCACAAAAAGTGTTTCATTCTTCTTCAACTATGGTAGATAGTTTTGCTGGGTATACTAGTCTTGGTTTGTATCCACAGTCCAGTAGATCTTGAAGTATATTATGCCATGCTCTTCTGGCTTTTTAAGTTTCCACTGAGAAAACAATGATGATTCTGATGGTCTTTCTTTACATGTGACTTTTTTGGATCTCTTGCAGCTTTTAGTACTATTTCTTTGTTCTTCATACTTAGTATTAAAATTAGGAGGATATGCATGGGGAGTTTTAGTTTTCAAATAATATTTTAGATGTTTTAAGTTTTTAAATTATATACAAATATTATTAAAATAGCTGTCAACATTGCATCTGGCCAGCACTTTCCAAATCATACAGTATGATATTGTGACTTCTCTCCACAGTGGCCCCATCCAGCAAAGAAATCACTGTCACCAAAACTTGCTACTGGACCTAAAGATTCTGTGAGGGATTCTTCAAAGGATGGGGATACCCACCTTTAGGCTGGTTTATCTATTGGAAAATGACTTCTATTTTTTCCTTCCCCCTGTCAGAGAACTATGGGCCTAAGACTCTGTTTGACTAACTTCTCTACATTAAATGTCTTTTTCCTCTCTCTGCTCTTATCTAGTTTCCTCTCACTACTTCCATGAGTTCCTAAAGATCAGCTTCCATTATTATTTGAGACAATGCTTATTTTTTTTTCTTATTCTCTGTCTCTTCTTCACTGACACACACTTGGGGGCAGACTCTAGTCTACTGATTTTCCAGTGTGTATTTGTTTTAAAAATGATATTCTCTGCATAACACTTGTATTTATAAAGAAATTAAACAGTTTCTCCGTCTACCTAGGAATCCTCATGATTATCATTATTTAGTTTCTATGAGCTTTAAACAAATGCTTGTACATTATAACTCACTACACTCTACATTTTGTCTGTATTTTCTGAACCTGAATATTATTATGTTATGTTCTTACTTTATCTCTCTTGCACTCTTGTTCTCTCTTCTTTCTCCTCTTTCTTCTACTCATTCTTCTGCCCTTTTTTCTCATCCTCTCCACCCTCCTTCAGGGGTTTTTGTTTTTGCTGTCTCTTTTATTCTCTCACATGCTCTCTCTGGCTTCCCTCTCATTTTGTTCAGGAGATTTAAGCTGGAACCTTAGAAATGCCAGTTTTTACAGCTAACTTGCCAGCCCCATGCCTTTGTTTGGTTTTACTTTACATTTGTAAGGCACGATTTGAGAAGTCATTAAGTTGCCAAAGCTGGTCTTGAATTTGAAGCTCCTTCTCCCTCAGCATCCCAAGAAAGCATCTGTTCTGTTCCAGGGTCCTGGCTAGGATGTTGTCTGGCATTTAATCATAATATCTCTTTGAAAATCTCTGCTGACAATTCCTCTGAATTTCCTTGATTATCATGTTAATGTCCTGAAGATGTATATGTAGCTCACTCATTTACTAGAATTGTCTCTTTGGTGTACTTTGCCTGAAAACACTTGAGTTGCAAAGTTGGTGAGAAATAGCAGAAGGCTCCTGGTCACTAGCTTTAGAGTACGCAATGAGATACAGGAATAGTTTATTTGTTCACAATTGAGGTTCACTCTTTTAAAGTATGCATACTATTCACATGACTGAAATGTATTGATGTAACTGATTTTCTCTGTTCCTACTCTTCTACCCTCACTTAGTCCATGCGTGTCAGGTTGCACCATTATCTTCTAAATTCTGTGACCAACTTAATGCCTCTTTAACATTTTCAGAGAACACTTTATTCCTTGACCAACAGCCATTTAACACAGTGCTAGCCAAACAAGCAAACAAACAAACAAACAAACAATCAAAACCCAAAACCTTATTAATTATAAATTGTGTAGTGGACTGAATGTGTTTGGCCCATAGGAAGTGGCACTATTAGGAGGTATAATTTTGTTGGAGTAGCTGTAGCCTTGTTGGAGAAAGTGCATCACTGTGAATGTGGACAAGGGGACAAATTCTGCCCTGTGTGGAAGAGGCCCTCCTGCTGGCAGCTGGTAAACCAATCACTTCCTGTTTACAGTCAGATTAGAACTATTGGCTCCTCCAGCACTATGACTGGTTGCATGTTACCGTGCTTCATGCCATGATGACAATGGACTGAACCTCTGAAACTGTAAGGCAGCTCCAATTAAATGTTGTTCTTTGTAAGAGTTGCCTCTGTCATGGTGTCTGTTCACAGCAACAGAAACTCTAACTACCAGCTTCTGTAGTAGTTAGGGTTTCTATTTCTATAAAGAATCTAGTCACGCAATCGCCACGTGTGGCTGACAGATACCATGTTGGTCAACCCAGAACATATAATGACCAAATCTTTTATATCACATGGGAAAACTGAACTAGTCAGGACTTCTATGGAGGAATGGAAATATTTGTTAAAACGTTTTAGTTGGTGGTGTAGAAAAGCTTTGGGAAGAAATGATATCATGTAAATAAATGTATCTACAGTTTTGAAAGTCGCTTCCTTCATGCATGTGGTTCTTTCTGACCACCCTGGTGTGTTTTTAGGAAATGAACCAAATATGGTGAGAACCACAATAAATAGAGAAAGAGAGATAAAAATAACCTCAGGACACCAAAAAATGAGATTAAAAAACCTGAGACACATTTAAATCTAAAGCCTTGTAGGGAAATATCTGGTGCCTCACTCTGGTTTTTTGTAGTGTAAATAACAGAGTATTTAGACTGTGGAGTTTATATAACTGTGTTGTAAATTGCATGAAAGAAATATCTTTCTCTGGATATTGGGGAAATCATCCTAATGGCAGGACATTGTGCTTTCTATATAACCTATGTTAGTAGCAGATGCAATATCAGGTGCATGGCTTTCAAGGTGATGCACTAGAATGCAAGAATTCATGGTGTGGAAGTCTGGGACAAGCATATTCTAACCACAGGAACGGGAAGAAGTCGATGCGACCATTGTCGTTTCCTTGCCGAGTTGATAAGATGAGATTTGTAGCTTTAGAGTACTGAGTGACTCTTTCTTCACTATTCCCTAACTCTATAATGAAGACAGCACTGTGGAGCTGTTACTATACACTACTTGTTCGACATGGGCTATCTTACCTGGCCTTTGCAAGAACTCCAGGAGACAGGTTCTACTATCATCCTCACTTCTAGAAGAAAATGAGGACTTGACATAATGAAGGTTATAAAGGAATAAAAGGAATAGGGAGGTTTTGCAACTGCAAAATCAATTCCTTGTCCCTTAAGACTACAGTTTTTGCTGTATCCTAGGTAGGCCTTGTGTATTTAGCAAATATCTATTCAAGTGTTTAGCAAATATCTATTCAGGCAGTTTTTCCATATGTAAAGGTAGTTTTAAACAAAATTATTTAAGCGGATACTGACAAAGAGTATAAGATAAGTAATATGGTTCACCAGGAAAAAGCCTTAAAGCATGAGCTCAATCTCTGGAACCCATAGGAGATGAAAAGAATCAGCTCCTAACTATTATTCTCTAGTATCCTGATTAAGTGTTCACACACACACACACACACACACACACATACACACACACACACAAACACACGTTCTCAAAACACATTCAATAATAGATAAAATAAAACAATATAATTAGGTATAGGCTTATTATGCTAATGTTAGATTATTCCTGTTTACATGATTATGAACCAGAAGAATGTGTTTCACAAAAATGTGGATCTTATGAAATTGATACATCCCTCCTGCTGCTGATAAAGGTGAGAGTTTTACATGGCAGGCAGCCACATTGTCATTCAGGAGCCACAACCCTTAATGCTTGCATGATTCTCTCATATTTGGATATCAGTGTACAAGTTGTGGCTTATATGACAAGACTTATGCTGGAAGACACATCATTTGTTCTTATACTCAACTGAGGACTTAGATTACTACCACATCTAATTCAGAGAGTGGATGGGAGAGAAAATTTCATTATATACTCAGAGACCATTATATACTCAGAGACTATGTAATGAAGAATTCTAGTAATTATGGGGACTGTAGGTTCTAGACTGTCTCTAGGCCAGTTTTTTTTCAACATCAACTAACCTTTTCTTTAGGATTTTGTCTGCTTCTCATTCCAGTTACTATTCTGGAGTTTGTACGTTAGTACATCTATTTAAGAACCATTAATAGCTCTGTTTAGAATTTTTGTATTAAAAAGTTTTCCTCTGAGGGACTTTCTCTAATAGTATCAATAGATATTTTGCAAATTGCCTAGGGAGAAAAATCATTCTATAGTCCTTCTCAGTAAGGTATGAAGTACCTAGGCTTTCAGAGTCTATAAAGAGGTGTGAAAGGCAAAGGAAGCAAGGATTAGACTAGTGCTCACTCAAGGCGTGACACTCAGACATGGACATGCATACCTGAAAGCACATAAAGGAGAAACAGATAGGTGTATTCTGACCTTTGGATAGTGACCATTAGCACAGGTAGAAGTAGTCTCTGAAAACAAGAGTAGGTATAGAATCTGCAGCCCTTAATACCAGACCCATGAAAGAAAACAATGTCTTGCCCACCATAAATTGTCTTTTCTTGAACACTGTACAAACTTCGATTAAAAGAATAATGGGACTGGAGAGATGGCTCAGAGATTAAGAGCACTGACTACTCTGCCAGAGGTCCTGAGTTCAATTCCCTGAAACCACATGGTGGCTCACAATCTGTAAAAGAACAATGATTTAAACAAAAAATAAAGTCCCACTCAACAAGTAGTTGAGATACACAAGTCTCAGAACAGAAACAAAGGCAGCAAGAAGAAACCTTAAGACCTGGAAAAAGTACTAGTATTATATTACTACTAATGGTCTGCAAATAAAACGACGTGGAAGAACTTCCAGAGAAAAAGTTCAAAATGCTGATTGTAACTATCTATAAACAACTCAAAGAAGATATAGATGTAGTCCAAGGTAACAAAAGCAAATTTCTGAATGTCAATCCAGGATATGAAAATAGAACATAATAAAGATATAGACTTGCTGAAGTAACTCAAATTATAATGATGCAGGGAATAAAAATGTTAAAACATCAGTGGGACTCACTCCTCACAAATCGATTACATCATGTGAATAACAGCGTCAGGGCTAGAAGGCAAAGTAGTAGAAATGGTTCACTCAAGAAAATTCACTCACTTAATCAAAAAGAAATGTAAATAGAATATAAGAGAGCTTTGGCACAACATGGAAAGACCTAATCACTGAATTCTAGGAATACAGAAACAAAGAGAAGAGCACTTCAAAGGAATACAAAATATTTTCAGCATAGTCATAAAAGAAAAGTTCTCCAACCTAAAGAAAGAGATAAGCATACAGGCTTAAGAGTTCTTCAGAATATCTAGTAGATTAGACCAAAAAAGTAAACTGCCCAAATATTATAAGGAAAGCATAAAGACAAAAAAAAATCAAATAAAAGCTATTGAAATCTATAAGAGGAAATGTTAATTACCTTATAAAAACATATCTAGCAAAAAAAATCTGATTGTTCAATAGAATAACTAAGACTAGAATGCCTGGAAATTTACATATGCAAATAATAACTCCACTATTATATCCAGCAGAACTATCTATTAAAGCTGAAGGAGAAATAAACTCTATGATAAAAAGCATATTAAAGAATTTATGGCCAGTAATCTAGTTCTACAGTGGACATTATGAGAAATTCTTCAGATCAAAGAAAAGAATATACACATTCATGTGGCCACTAGAGATAAATAAACAATACCTAAACAGTTCTTCCAAATATGTCTAAGAGAACACGACAAAGTCAACATAATGACAAGAATCAAGGTACAACTTTCAGTAATAACTCTGAATATTAATGATTTCACTTCCTCAATAAAAAAGACCTCAACATTTCTTCAGAATAAAACTCATAGGGAGACTAGGAATAAAATGAACACACCTTAACATAAAACACTATATAACAATCCTATAACCAGTATCGTGCCAAGACAATATGCCTCCACTAGAGCCCAGCTATCCCACCACAGCATTGAATATTCTTTTTTTAAATTTTTCATTGGATATTATATTTACATTTCAGATTATATCCCCCTTACCCCATTCCCCTCTCCCATCCCCTCTCTTCCTGCTTCTATGAGGATGTGCCCCCGCCTGTCCCCCACTTGCACCTCCCCACTCTCGAATTCCCCTACTCGGTGTTCAGCCTTCATTTGACCAAGGATCTCCTCTCCCACCTATGCCCAACAAGGCCATCCTCCCCTACATATACAGCTGGGGTCATGGGTCCCAGACTGGTGGTTTTAGACCCTGGGGAGCTCTGGTTGGTTGGTATTGGGCCTTGAATATTCCAACACTGCTGAAGCATAACAAAAAGCCCTAAAAACCATGATAAAAATACATATAGGTTTTAAACGAAGAAAAAAAACCTTCAATGAAATTCAGGGAAAAAGAAAGGAATGGGCTCACTAATTAAGAAAGAATGAAGTAGGGTAATATAGATATGATTGATACAAATGGAAATATTAGTATAGATTTACTTTTATTTATGTGTGTGTGTTTATGTCCATATGTGTGTGGGTACGTTGAGAGATTCAGAGAAGGTATTTCTGAATCAACTCTGGAGTTGAAGGAGTAAAAGATACAGGAAGCTATGATCTGTCTGATGTGGGTGCTAGAAACAGATTCCAAGTTCTGGAAGAACAAAAAACACTCCCACTGAGCTCTCTCTCCAGTGGCTCTCATCCCCAAATATTCTTTAAAAGACAATAGTGATAGTTTTACTTGGTTGTTTTCTATTTAAAAGTGTTTGGAGCCAGACCTGTTTTGAATTTTTAAAATATTTGCATATACATAAAAAGCTCTCTTGTTCATAAAGCCCAATTTTAAACATGAACCATTTCTATTTTGTATATGACTTATGGATATATCCTGAGGTCATTTTATACAATATTTTAATGTTACGTTTTTATGACAACTCATCACATGGAGTAAGGTATAGAATTCACTACTGATAAAACAATAATAGTGTTGGAAAAGCCTGAGGTTTTGTCTTATCATGGAATCTTGAAGATATTCTACCTGTAAGGTGTTTCTGGATAAAACAGTATGAATATTTCCAGATTTTCACTGTGCAGTGATAGCTTCTTTCTAATGAATTGCTGTAACTTCTCACCAAATTCAACTGATGAATGGCTGCTCTTCTCAATTTACTGCAGTTTTTTTTCCTTGAATGGAAAGGGCCATTAACTTCTCATGTGTTTCTTTTCACTTAACTTGTAGAAAATGGCTTTGCATCCAGTTGAGGAGGCTTTAGTGTGTTTCTTTGTTATCTGCTTTCCCTCCTCTTTGAATTGCACCAAGGTTTTCCACCTTCTCTTTTTATGACAGAACTGTATTTTTCTATGTTTCAGTTTCTTAGATTTCTGATAAAATCAATTCTCCAGATACGTCCAATCTTACCATAGAGAGTGATTTCTTACTAACGGAACAAGGAGAGAAATGAAGAGTCAGAACCCCCATGTTCCTGTCGCCAGCAGGTTTGGCTTTCCATCCTCACATGCCTCAGCATGTCTCTTTTTATAACTTTAGTCACTGCTTTTGCTTTATAGAATTGTGCAAAGCTGGCTGCATGGTGTATGGAAAGCCGCTCACTGATGTTATGTTTGCACAGTGGGTAGTTTCATAAGTGTTTCTTTTAAGAAGCACATCCCTGGGAAATCCCTGCACAAGCCTTGCTAGCAACTGACAGGCTATGCTGGAGGTTCCCAGGGTTGATGCTATTGCTCCCAGGGATTGATTCCATTTCCATTCTGTTAGCCAATGTAACTGCAGACTGCAGTGTGCTCCGAGATTTCACACACAAAAGGGATGTGGCAAGAACAGAAGGCAGGATCCCAGAGAAAATGTGAACTAGCACAACACCATGCAAATGAAACACATGCCCTGATCTAGTGTGAGAGTTCTTTATACAGACTAAGGGAAATGCAGCCCCAGGGCTAATATCTACATTTTTAACAAGAATAGATTATTGTCCACATATCCAGAGAGTTGAGGCAAAAATATGTCAATTTGCTTGTGCCTATAAAACCAGAAACTGCTTCTTTTCCCCAATTCTTATGCCATTTTGCGTGATTGAAAGCTAGGGATGTGTTTAGAGAAATTCAGCGGTACAATGGACAGAGCCCCAAGCTAGGATACTCTCAGATTTGTTGCTGACCAGCTGTATGACCACGAATGATCCTTCCCTGACTTGAGTCACTTTGACTGTTGGAAATGACCGTGTTCCATACTGAGTCTCTAGCATCCTTCATTTTTCAGTCTGCCCATCAGTGCTATGGGTGTACTTTAGTGTTGAGCATACCCTGAGCATGAGTGAGACCTGAAGTGATTGTGTGGCTTGTCTCAGTTTGGGGACAGTTTTGCATATATATAATCATTATTAGACATATCCTAAATAATCATTGAAAAGAACTGTGGCATGCACCAACTAAATCTGGCAGATATACAAAAAAGGGTGCAGGGTCATAGCAGTTATACAATAGTTTCATTGCTGTTACCAATAGCAACAGTTAAGTCCTACTACAAAGAAATAACCTGTTGAGAAGCACAGTGGGCCACTTCTGAGAGATCACTGAAGATTTACTCGCACTCTAACCTACCTATGAGTTCTTTTTTTACTTTTGCTCTGAAACCTATGAAAGGTCAGGAGGGCCTGTGAGATGGCTTGATTAGTAGGAACACTTGTCACCAAGTCTGAAGATCTGAGTTTGATTCTCAAGCTCCAATAGAGGAAAGGTAAAATTGACTTCTAGGATACTGAACTGTTGAAACACTTTTAAAACCAAGAGAAGCCATGACTTCTCTGTCAATTAGAAAACATTGACATGGTCAGCTTTTTATAGAAATGAGAAAGGATCAGTTTACTCTACCATCTGAATCTATCCGGATTCAATCCCATCTTTGCTGTTCACGTGTAGCATAGAGCTACTTCCTCTTAACAGAAACACTCCTTCCTGGTAGGAGACTCAGGAAACCTAGGAGATGAGTGAATTTTACAAGGCTCAGGAAGCTTACAAGATTCATAAGGTCTGTTACCATGGATATAAACTATTAAACAGTTATTGAAGGAGGAGTCTCTTTCTCATAAATCCTGAATGCAAGTCAGGCAGGGCACTCTAGAGTCCAGCTTTCATAGGTTACCATCTATTCTGAGATGAGTTTTTCAGAGGTGATCCTATCACTGAGTTATTCACTCTCTTATTCATGCTCCTGTATGGTAAACTCATTGCTTTAGAACGTTAGATCTGAGTGAAAGGAATTGTTTCTTTGGCCAGGCATTGTTGTCCTACTACATAGGCTAAGTTTTTGTTTCCCTACACAGGATGGATATATGTTTATTGATTTCTCCTCAGGAACTAAAAGTTCCACAGCATAATTGGCAATGAACAGAAACTGGCAGAACAAAAGTGAATTGTGGAAGAGTGGATGCATGGTCTGTGTGGTGAGTGATAATGCATGTAGCTGTAGCCTAATCTTTTGAGAGTGAGCAATGTAGGTGTTCAATCCTAATATGGCTACCTTTCCCCCACAAGATTGTTGGCTTTCTTGCTGAAGTTGTGGCTATATGCTCTTTGTGGTGGGAAGTAAGACATGCAACGAAGGCTAAGCATTCTGAGAATGGAGCATCTTGAGTGTGGTAGGGAAGGAATGGAGGTTGGCCATTTTTTTTTCTACATGGTATAGGGTAGCGTATCTTCCTGATAAATGCAATCTGCTGAGTATGGGAATAGTCTTAAAATGGCTGATGCAAGAATTGTCACAAACAGTCTTACTCAGTTAAAATTTATACTACAAATGTGCCAGAGAAGAGAAATCCACTGGTGTAACTGTGGCACAATTGTCATGGATGCAACCAACTATTTTCTGATTGAATTGAAATCAACTATTGAATTTATAGTGGTATTGTAAACCACTATAAAAACGCCTTGGTTGGAGAGTTCATACTCCCAGTGACAATGAACTCATTATTTCATTAAATGGATATTGAACTTCCTTATAAACATTTAATCTTCTGGTCATACATATATAGCTATCCAAATACCTGAGAATAAATTATTGTTGCTGTGGCATAGTGGCCTATTAGCATTGCAAAATGGAAAAAAAAAAGCTATCAGATGCCTGAATTGCTCCCTTCATGGCTTAAGGAACTGAGAAACCTCATTAGGAAATTATGTACATGTGAATATAAATATTAAACCAACTTTATACAATTACAGTGAATTACAGATCAGTAGACTACTCAGAAAGTAATACTCCATGTTAAAGTTCATTCTATGAGTATTAGGATAATTCAATGTAAGGATATAAATTATGTTATTTTATCAGTGTATTAAAGAGTAAACTATGTGTCAGAATCTGTTAAGTTTGACATGGATGTGCACTGCAACTTCCTTAAAAATATGTTAATTTAATGTACTTCATTGTGATACATACTATTACAATAACTAAGACTTTTTCTTTTTTATTCTTCTTTCATAGAATATATCCCAACCACAGTTTCCTCTCCTTCCACTCTTACCAGTGACTACTCCTCCACCTCTCTTCTCCCTCTGATCCAGTCCTCTTTCTTTTTCCTTCAGAAAAATGTACACTCCCGGGAATATCAACTGAACACTACATGACATGACATGATACAATAAGACCAAGCACAAACCCTCAAATCAAGGCTGGGTGAAGAAACCCAGTAGGAAGTGCAGGGTTACGTGGGCAGCCAAAAGAATCAGCAACACCCTGACTCCAACTCTCAGGAGTCTCACAAAAACACCAAGCTTACAACCATTCCATATATGCAGAGGACCTAGTGCAGACTCATGCAGCTTCCTTGATTTCCACTTCAGTCTCTATGAGTCAATGTGTTGTAATTAATATTGTTCTGGGGTTGCTACACCCCCTTATCTTTAAATATCTATTAGGGGTTCCTATATTGCTTCAGACCACATTGTTCCTTGGTGAAAGACACAAAGCTCTTTAAATTTATAATAAGTCTAAAAACACTAGAGCTGGGCAGATACCAACTCTCTCTGCTGTTTTATCTACTTCCCTGTGGTGATCCCCTAGAACGTACCATGTTCCACTTAGGCTGCTTCTACTCCATTGGGCCATCCTCCTGGCCTTTCATGATACACCTACCCCATGGCGACTTCCTTCCTTCTTCCTCTTTGTCTCTACCCGAGACTGCCAAACCCGGTAACCAAAGCTCTACCTTCTTCTCTTCTGCCCAGCGAATACATGGCAGCACCAGGTGAGCCCTTCTTTGTTGATTCTGTGGCCCATGCTCTCTCAGTGTCTTCAAACACTCTGACTCCCAATATTCTTGCTCTCCTTCTTTCTCAGGGTTCCCAAAACTTCAAAGGGCAGAACCTGATGGAGATCTCCAATTTGGGCTCTTTCTCTGCCTAGTGATTGGCTGTGGGTCTCTGCATCTGTTTTCCTTTGTTTTGTTTGTTTAAATAAAACTTTGACATGAACAAAAGCTCAATATCTTTATGATGAAACAGTTACAATTAAAGTGTCGACACGTATGCTTGTGTGGACAAACAGATGCGGATCGCTCTGTACACCAGTGTACTTATTTTGAGTGTCTGTGTATTACACATGTATGTTTATCTTCATTGGGATGACTGGAGCATAGTTTGTCTTTCTGTTTCGATTTTTTTTCCTTCAGGATACTGTATGTATCATTTACGTAGCAATTCTCTCCCAGAAATTTGACCAGAGAAAATATTCATGTTATAGTTAGAAATACTTCTATTCCCATGTAAAATGTGCCAGGAAAAATTAAGGAAAAATAATTTGTTATATAAAACCTGGGCTGTTTCATTATATTAGGCTATATCCATAAAACAGATCAAACATTAAAAGGAATGTCTAAGAACATTTATGTAAAGAGTTTTCTTATATGGAATATGAAGAGTATTATCTAAGCAAGAAAGCCGTAACAAAGCCTACTTTCAGTACTTCCTTTCCCAATTGAGTTACGAGTGTGCTAATCGAACAGAAAACCACACAATTTTAAGGACTATTACTGCAGCTAGTAAAGACTGTATTGAGCTAGCGTCCTTCAAAGTCCACTTTACTTTCTCAAAGGGAGTTGATTTCACCCTCAGCCAAGTCCTTATGTTCAGGGCTGGGTGAGAAGCCACTGACTGAGCTTTCTCCCACAAGCAACCTTGAAAAAAAACAGAAAATCTTAACAGTCCAATAATTAAGTCCCATACAGATTTTTGTAGGGTATTATACAGCTATCTCAAGGAGTTTTGTGATTACACTCTGCAGAGGATTTGTGCTACAATACTTTATAAGATATAAAAATTATATATGTAATTTAACTTTAAAAAGTAGCAAGGGGGAAATTTGACAAGAATTACAACAAACATTTATTTTATTCTTATGCTCCATCAAGGTTTCAAACCTCAGCTTTCTACTTATAACCAGATAGCCTATAAATAAGGCTGTAATTGACATTCAACAAAATTTGTATTCAACTAAAACATCTGATTGTATTTGACAGAGGATTGTTTCACTGACAAGTATTATCCTCATGTGGGTCTTATAACACAAATGTAAAAGCCCTCTACAATTTTCTTGAAAACCCAGTGGCACACACACACACACACACACACACACACACACACACTTCTGAAATGAGTTCTTACCTCAAACTCAACATCCTCCCCGACTACCCAAGTAGCTAGTCACCACACCAGTCCTGAGAACTCCTAATAGCAAGATGCTGAACTAGGATCAACTCCAAGTTTATTCAAACCCATCTTCAAATAAATTAGCCAAATACTCCAAAGATTGGGCATGTTAAAATTAAGGGTTGGTGCTTAGTGGTGACAGTGCTCAACTGTGGTGGCACATGCCTGTGATCATAGCACTTGTGATGCAGAGGCAGGCAGATCTCTGAGTTGGAGGCCATCCTGGTCTACAGAATGAATTCCAGGACAGCCAGTAGTGATACACAGGTCTACAGATACCTGTTTCTAAAATCCAAAACCAACAAAATCTTAGTAGATTCTGTTGATGTTGTTGTTTTATTTCACTTTAGGAAGAAAACAAAAACTTAAGGATGAACCTCAGAAAGGAGACTGAGGATGGAAAAAAGAGATACTGACAGTGAGGAGTTGTTACAAAATTTACCTTCAGATACCAGAGCATTTGCTAGCACTTCAGAGGAGTGTAATATAGTGTTTCTCTCCACATTCTTACCATACTCTCACTTGGATTTCTTCTTGCTACTCTCAGACTTGAAGATGTACCCTTCAGGCCACAGTGTGGGCAGTCTCTCAGGGCATTCTTCTGCAGTTGCCTTCCCTATGGCTGCAGGAAGAAACATTTCCACATCTGCTTGTTTTTGCTAACTCAAATATCCAAGGCACCTTTTGTAACCTCAGATGTGGCCTGTGGCAAGGTCCACCGGAACTGGACACAAGTCCAGATATTCCCCTCCCCTTCCGCAGTGTGCCATGTAGTTCATGCCACTTCATTGTTGTCCTGGATGAATACTCTACCATGTGCTACCAGCAAGGGACAACTTTCGAAATTTACAGAAAAAAACAAAACAAACAAACAAACAAAAAAAACCAAAACTGTACCACAAATGTCACTAAGCCTTCAGTATTTTCTCCCTTTTTCTGATTTACCACCCGTCTCCTTTTCTCTATCCCTCATTCACTTTATGCTTTCTCCCCAATTTTTCTAGTTAACCCCTACTACCCAACATCTCTGCTAGGTGCTGACCACTACCAGTGCTTGAGTGAAGGACTACACTCTGACCTGGAGCCAGCCCTGGGCCTGGTTATGACATCGCCTCACAAAGTCTAATTTCTGCCCCTGCTCATGTTTAGAGAGCCCTTCTTTCTGAAGGAAAAAAATCTTACCTTTGATGTGTTATTCCATTAGTTCTGACACTTACAAAGTGCTAATAAATCAAAGGCTTTTGTGTTCCCATTAATCTACTCTTGTACTTTCAAAGCATCCTCTCAATTATTTTGAGAAGCAAAAGCCCTGTGTTTAACAGGCCTTGTCCCCACACCATGTCAAGCATGGCACTCCAGAATGCCGGGGCCTTGTTAGAGCTGTTTCTACCTGCTATGTGACTCTAAGGCCCCATTTGTAATCACCATAAACTGGAAGAAAGAGTCATAAGGCTACCATCAGCCCTGCAGAGATGGGGAGCAGAAGAGTCTAATTATGGAAATTAAGGTCTGGAAGAGGCATGGGTTGCAAGAGAACGATGTGCAGGCACCTTGAGAGTCATTGAGCAAGTATCTCTGGGTTGGAAGAACAGAACTGTACTCACATTAATTAGCCTGCTATACCAGAAGAGAATAATTTAAATGTAAAAGATAATCTTGCTGCCCTTTTGATGGGGCAAAGTTGTCCCAGAGTAAAAGATCTGATTCCATGTGGGAGGGGGCGGGGCATGTGTACATTAAGAACAACAAGGGAAGTTGGAAGAACATGACAGGACATACATTTTGAATAGTAAATCTATGTTTGTCACTCTTCTTCCAATCTTCACAGTCAGTTTTCTTACTGAAAAACTAGTGAAATAATTTTCATTTTAATGAGATACCAGGAGGATTTAACATAAGAACTGATGGTCCTGAGACTGGTGAGGAAATTTGCAGAAACATTATTGCAGAGTGTGAGCCACATCCCGACACATGGGCACAGGAATTCTTTTACCAAGTGTTTTTTCATCTTAGCCTTGCCATTTAGTCAATTCTGTGGACTGCTATTAAAAGCTTCCCAGCACAATAGCAATGGACCATCAACAAAGGAAAGCACACACTTCAGAGACAGCCATTGAGACAGATGGGCTGCCCATCCCCCACCCCTGACCTCAAGAATCAGCTCAGTTACTTGTCCCCTCTTCATTTCCCCTTCCTGTGTCCACAGTGAGGGGAAGTTGGTTACAACCTTTTGCAGATAATGTGACATGGGGCACACAAGAACGGAAGAGAGCAAAATATTTCAACAAAAGCCTAGAGCTTGGGTTGAGGTAAATTCAGGAAAGAGAGGGAGAGGAAACGGCAGCCAGCTTGCCAGGGACTGAAAGAAGAAAGTTCTGACCACAAACCCACTAGCAAAATGCTAGGTCACTTATAATAAGGGTAAAAAAAAAACCTTTCAACTCAAAATGAAAGCTTCACGGACACAAAGAAGTTTATCATGGCAACCTTTGAAAGCAGTTAAGGAATCAACTTGCCTTTCTAAAGGAAGTCCTCAGACAAAAGAGAATACCTCTGCAGCCTGGGCTGAGGTCCACTAACAGTTACTCAGCTAGTTCATAAGTCAAACTTCGGTGCTAAGTTTTCTTACTTACACAAAACAATGGGGAAGTGGGATTTTAAAGATGAAATGGAGACCAAACACGTGTTTCCTCAATTGAATCGCTTTCATTGGTGGCTTCTACTTTTTCCTGTTTTTTGTTTTTTGTATTTTGTTTTTGCTACCTAAATTTTCCTATTGGTAATAGCATTGACAGAACATAGTAGCTGATAGCCACAGGTGAATAAGTTCACATCTAAAATCAGAAAAAAAAATTACCTATACCATAAATTATACTTCATTTCAGCAGTTCTCAAACAGTGGGTCATGAATGTTGACACTTGTCCAGAGGGGCACATATCATATATTGTGTGTATCAGATATTTACATAACAATTCATAACTGTAGCAAAATTACAATTATGAAGTAGCAATGAAATGTTTTGATGGTTGAGGGTCACCACAACACGAGGAACTATATTAAATGGTCTCAGCACAAGGAAGAGTCAGAACTGCTGCTTAGAATTTGAAGATGGTAGTGTCATCTGAGGAGATGAGTGTTAATATTTCCATATGCAGTAAGTGTTAGTTCTTGTGGCATTAGAATGCTAAGCTTCTGGGTCGATGCTACCCGGAGGTCAGTCCTGTTCCAAGGCTGAAGTGGTTGTTTGTCCCTGATTAAATAGACTAAATAGTTCATACATAACCCAAATTCATGCGTGGAAACTCCAACCTCCTCAGTGATGGTGCTAAGACATTGGGCTGTGACAGTGTCCTGGACAAAGAGGTTATTGACCTTACAAAAATGACCATCAGAGAATTTTTTATTTATGTCTTTCCTTCTCCCTCATGGGGATATAAATCTAAAGCCTGGAATGCACAAGAAAGACCTCACCAGAAGGTGACCATGTTCTTGGGTATCAGATGTCTAGCCTCCAACACTATAAGAAAATAACTTGCTTAATATCACCCAAGGTATTTTTGATTTCTAGAGTAGCTTAATGTGAGATGGTCACCATGAAGTCTGTTTCTAACTCATTAGATTCATAACTGCATTAACTTAATTTTTTTCTAGTCAACCATTTCCCAGTGGACTAGCAGCCGTGCATGAATGCTATGTAAGTATAAAAATGGCAGAAGGAAACCATGCTTAGTCTAGGCCAGTGGTTGTCAACCTTCCTAATGCTGTGACCTTTTAACATTTTCCTCATGTTGTGGTGACCCCCAACCATAAAATTATTTTTTGTTGCTACTGTGTAACTGTAATTTTACTACTGTTATGAATCATAATGTAAATATCTATTTTCTGATGATCTTAGACAAGCCCCGTGAAAGGGTCATTCAACACCCAAGGGAATCACAACCTAAAGGTTGAGAACTACTGGTTTAGACAATGTCCTGACTTCTACTCTAGTAAGTGAAGTGCCAGCAATTCTTTTTTGCAAGTACCAAAAAAAAAAAAAAAAAAAACCCAAAAACCAACCAACCAACCAACCAAACAAACAAACAAACAAAAAAACCATACTACAAATCAGCATGGATCATTTTTGGTTAATGTGCTAGAGAAGAGAAGATTTGTCCTTTCAGGCATTTCCTTTGTGTATCATGATTAAGCGAGTGTGAATATTCTGTACTTTGTCATAGTAAACAATAGAACATCCTCTCTTGCTGTTGGTAAGGAGAATCGCTGGTCACTGGTCAACTGCTCACTGACCTGCCACATGACATTGCTTTGAGAAAGTTGCAGGTGACATTTCTGTTGACTTCAAGCCTCTGGCCTCGCAGTTGGAGGCTCACACCTGGAACTTTGGGTGGTCAGGTTCATCAATGCTTTGTTTTCTTTCTGTGGCCTATGTAAATTCACCAAATGTGAATTTCACAGCCACAACCCCAGGATCAAGAGGCTCAGGCAAGAGGATCCTGTATTTGAAGCCCCCATGGTGTTTAGGCAATAGGCTGTACTATAGGTATACCATGTCATAAAAGAAAAGAAATTGAAGCAAGGAAGGAAGCAAGGAAGAAAGGAAGGAAGGAAGGAAGGAAGGAAGGAAGGAAGGAAGGAAGGAAGGAA
>JANHMN010000003.1:65862205-65971933 GCA_030674055.1 Rhabdomys pumilio | reverse complement strand
TTCTTCTTCTTCTTCTTCTTCTTCTTCTTCTTCTTCTTCTTCTTCTTTGAACTCACCTCTGCTGACTGTGCTCCGGTGAGGGAGGAGTCTAAGCTGAATGTCCCTGGGGTCCCCACAGGCCTCCTTGGGAAAGCAAGAAAAAAGAACCCTGCACAAGAAGATGGAGGTCCAGGAACTTCACGTAGCTCACCTCTGCTGGCTGTGCCCCAGGTGGACACAACCGGCCACAAAGGAAGGCCAAAGTCACTTGAGAAAGCTGCTTAGATGGCAATTCTTCCTCACCAAAGACTCCATGATTGTATAATTGAACAGGTCACTCCTACTGTTTATCACCCATATTCACGGGTAGCAGCTCACTAGCCATCTGTTTTCAGATGCCTGCTTTAGCCCCAGGCTGTGTTCTTTAGTTTTTTCCCCTCTGCTGATTTCTGCACGCAAGGAAATCTTAACGTTTCGTCATTATTGGAGTGCATTTTAAATGAAGGCTACCTCATGGACCGATCAAGAAAAACAAAAATCAAATGACAGAGAAGCAGTAAATTGCCCTGTAAGCTTATAACCCACAAGCTTGTTTGTTCTAGAAAGCAGAACAAGGAAGCACTCTTTCTAACATAGTTCATATTGCCCACCTTACTGACGGGACAGATGGGGAACGAGCATGCACCTGGCTTTATGATTACCTGCTATCATCGCTGAGAGTTCTCCTGTGCCAGGCTCTGTACCAGGAGTTCAACCCAGAGCAGCAGAGTTGAGAAAGTATTTAGTCAGATCAGTAAGAGCATTCTTTAAATATAGAATCCATTTGTTAGAGTTAAGAGAAAATAGCTACCCTTTATTCTCTTTCTGCGAAATCTATTCCATTGAAGAAGCCTGAAAACATTCACAAGAGGAAGAAGTTTGAATTAAAATACTCACAACCAGTATTTGAGCCAGCTGATCACTCACAGTGGAAGTCACTCTAATCAGCTCACTTTCACAGGTCCTGTCTTCCCCTAAATAAGAAACAACTGTATACTGTTTTCTAATGAAGAAAGAAATCAAAACTCCCCCGACTAAGTAACAGCAACAACAATAACAGCAAAAGAACAACGAAAACAAAAAAATAAAACAAACAATAAAGAAAAAAAACAAAAAACAAAAATAACAAACAAACCAAAAAAAACCCAAACAAACAAAAAACCTTTGAACCCAATGTCCATCTGAACATCAGTATTTTGGTTCAGTTGAATGAAAAGCTTGCTGGATGATACCTAAAGGTATGGGGGAATAATCTGCTTAAAATCTAGGAAACAATGAGGAAATTAAATCTAAAGCTCCAAAAAGCCATGCAAATACTACTGATTCTACTAGGGGAAACAATATAGCTAACTAAAGCAAATAGAGACTCATTAGAAAATGCAAATTTATCAAAAAACCCACCGTCAGTTCAGATATAGCACTGGAAAATCTGTAATTTTTTAAATATTTCTTTAATTAAAAAATGGTTGGTTTATTTTATGTTGCTGGGTATTGATATATATGTGATATATATCACATGAATGCAGGTTCCATGGATCACCTGGAACTGAATTTACACACAGTTGTAAGCTGCCATGCAGGTGCTTGAACCCGAGTCCTCTAGAAGAGCATCCAGGGCTCCTTACTGCTGAGACGTTTCCCCAGCCCCTGTAATGTTTTTATTATCCTATTCAGTTTGGCTTGGGAAGTTATCCTATTTATTAGGTCATCTATTTTAGACTAATTAGGATAAAATTTTACATACTTGTCAGCCAAGTTTGTTGAAAAGGCACTGGTTTGTAGTGTTTACAAATGGCATTGCTTCTCTTCCTTCATCTGCAGTAATTAAATTAGGCCGTTTGACCAAACCATACAGAGTTTGTTGGATATCAGGGAGGGATATGTTCATATTGAAATTACGTCTCTGCCTTCAAGAT
Source organism: Rhabdomys pumilio (assembly GCA_030674055.1). NCBI lineage: Eukaryota > Metazoa > Chordata > Mammalia > Rodentia > Muridae > Rhabdomys > Rhabdomys pumilio. The sequence goes on along the minus strand of JANHMN010000003.1, from coordinate 65,969,999 downwards.
TATAGGTTAGTGGTAATAACTAGGGCAAAAGATGCTAGGTCTTGAGATGAAACCTGAAGTTCCCTCTGGGAGAGGATGGAGAACAACAGCACCACCATGTTTTAAGCATATGGCATATCCACATCCCTCCAGGTTTGAAGCTATGGAATTAGTGGAAGCTTGTTTAAACGTCTGTGTCTGCTTAGTCTCTGCCAGTCCTGGTCTTTCCTCGCCAGGAGAGGTGGAATCCAGAGAGCTCAGAAGTCACAAAGGTGGGTACCATTTGATGCAAGTGACTTGGAGCCGTAGAGATCGGCAGCTCAAGTTTACTTTCTTTGTTCTTTGTAAACTTTGGGCTACTTGTTGGCAGAAGTTTCCAGGGAAGCCTTCAGAGAAGCCTGAACTTACAAAGAGAATGGTTTACTTAAGAGGTAAATATAAAAGTTTTATTTCTTCTGTAAAGTAAGTACTTAATGCTGATAGAGAATAATTGATATAAAATTACAGGACCTAGGACACTAAACTTATGTTTTAGAAAGATCTTCTCTTTTGAAGATCCACATTGACACACATAGATAGATGCTCAGCATATAATTATTTATTATTTTGTACCCCAAAATACAAAAAGTAGAATATGTTAAAAATGTGCACATTTAAAAATACACTCATTTATAAATTGAATTTATATATTGCTATGAAATAGTAAAAGAAAAAAAGAAGAAAGAAAGAGCATAGTTATTTGAAGATTGGTTTTAAAAGAATACCCTTTCCCTAAACTAAAAAGTGTCTATTATACTATTTTTTTTTTGTGGGATAGTGACATTTTTTCCAGAGATATGCTGGATATATGTAGGCCCCCTAAGGGAAACTGATAGAATAAGCCCACATCTTTAACTGAAAGGAGAAATCTCTTCATGCTGCCAGCATCTAGGAAGGTCTTTTCCTCACTCTGAGTCCTCCGTTTTCAGCACCTACTACAATGTGGGTTGATGTTGGCCACAATATCACCCATAGTATCACAAGGAGAGTATAAAGTGCCATATTGGGCTACCATATGGCTACTAACCTCCGATGTTGGTAGCAACTATCAATGTAGAAATTTGAGAGCAGAATGAGCCTCGGGATAGAACCAGATCTCACTCAAGCATGCTATATAATTGGCTGTAGTGAGAAACTTAAAAAAAAATAAAAGTCTCAGAACCAGATGGATTTGAAGTGTTCCATTATTCATAAACAGTTTTTTTTTTCTTCTTGCAACTGTACTTCTTTCCATTCCCAAATTTTCTGCCACAGAAAATTGCTGAGGAAGGTGTGAAAGGGAGGGGGAACCTCCCTCCCTTGCCTGCCATCCTAGAAGGTAGCTTGCCACCACAGCATCTGAGGAGCCAGAGGCAATGGCTGGGGCAGTTGGTTTGGGGACCAGGCATGCCTGATTGTGCTCTATGTAAATAAATATGTTTGTGAGTGGGGCCATTCAGAGAGAAGCAGGGGAGACTTGTATTGAACATGGCCACAAGTAAGCCCAGGTCTTCCAAGCTGTGCCATTGTGAAATCTATTGTCTCCACCCCTTAAAATATTTTTTATGTATCATCTCCTATTTGTTCTACAGCCCCACCCACACATGGAGAGAGGAGATAGCAAGGGCATTTATTGGAGGTGGGAACCTTTCTCTTTGAATAAGACAGCAAAGGAAGTTATCCTCAATAATAGATTGAAGCCATGGAAGGTCAGAAAAGCTTCCCAGACTGGTGACTTTGAATTTGGTAATCAACACACAAGATGGAACATCACTGAGGAGAGCACTTCTCAAAAAGAGTTTTTGTGGTGTAAAGGGATGAGAAGAAAAACATTTCATGCTACCAGGAGAGTCATACTGTGACAATGATGATAATATTTCATGAGACACTATCCCTCTTAGAAAGTGTCACCTATCCTGAGATGTTGAAAACGCTTCTATGTAGGCATTAGTGTAATTATTTAAGGGTGCTTTGTTTTGTGTGCTTCATGTGGAGAATTAACAATAGATTTGACTACTTGCACTGTACAATATACATGAAAGATTAATCCTCTCTATGTTTTCATACTTGAAACTTTCACATCCCGCCATTCTATTATTACTTCAAAATTGCCAGTGTATTTAATTGGATACAAACTATAAACAAGAGATTTACAAATGATGAAATTAAACTGTCATAATTATACAATAGTATACATAGGGCTGGTTACTAATACACTTTGAGAGTTGCAAAGAGTTTTACATGTGTACTCTCAGTTATGGTAAATCTCCTACCCTTCGATGTTTCAGATAGAAGACAGTCTATGAGTGAATTTGCTAATATAACTTAAGAAAACTGTTTCCCCTCAGAAATTCAACTTTCTATCAGTGACATCTCATATGCCAAAGTTTTTTTCTGACAGACTTCTTGACAATAGCCATTCTTCCAGACCAGTCTTCTAGTCTGAGAAATGGCCCACAACCTTTCTGCCATCTTCTGAGGGATTTCCCAGGGACCTTTGCCACTCATACATTCTCTTGGTATTTATATCCAGTGACATGTTTAACTCCACCATTCCAAAGTGCTTAAAATATCTCAACCCTTTTTGGCCTGGGAGAAGTTTTAGAGACTGTCACATTCAATCTTCGCTTCCTGTAACCAAGGGATGCATAACAACTTGCCTAGGGTCAAAACCTATCTACAAAACTGGGGCAGGAAACAAAGTATGCAAGCTCTTTTCAGACAATGACAGCACCATCCTACTGTGGTCTGATTTGTGACGTTATCCAAGTGCATTAGTTATGATTGCTTTCTAAATGATTTGTAAAACCTCTGATGGTTGGGACCATTTTGTATGGTTTTTCTTTCCCTCTTACCATGTGATGCTAGAAACAGATTAAAAAGGAAAACACAGTAGGTCTGTTTAGCACATTGGGTAAGATTGGAGAATGTGCTTCTAATGTGGAGGTAGAGCTCACATAAGTAAAGTAGACATTTAGTGTTTACTGTTAAAGTGCCGCTCAGCACATTTCTCAATGTCCTGTAGCCTCTGCCTTATTCAGTCTCCAAATGTTTTTATTAACCCAAAGACACCCTCTGTCAATTAAGAAGTAAATCCTTGTTATCTTCTCTTCTTTTCTAGCCCCCAGGAAATGAGCAATCTGCTTTCTTCCAGTACAAATATGTCTATTCTGGACATTTCATAAAGACAGAAGCTTCCAGAGTGTGACCTTGTATATCTGGCTTCTTTCAAATAGTTTAGTGTTTTAGACATTCAGCTAGATCACAGTATGTATCACTACTTCGTTTATTTTTGTAGTTAAAGAATAACCCACTTTATATATCACAGTTGATTTCTCCATATATCTGCTAGTGGACATTTAAGATTGTTTCTCCTTTTGCTACTTCCACAGACATGTGTGGACAAGATTTGAGTAAATCATGTAAGTTCTATTAGATGTAACCCCAAGACTGGAATTACTGGTTCATATGGCACTTCTAAGTTTAGCATTCTAAAAATGTGGCCATTTTTAGCATAATGGCAGGACAGTCTGTTATGAGACATTCAACTGAAGGAAAATAAGTTATAAAATAAGTGATTTTAATTTATGAAACAGCTCCTTGAAATTTCACCAAAAATGTTCTGTATTTATGGACCTTCTCTGTTTACAGCTGATATAGATGGATCCTATAAAATGATTTTTCTCACCATGTATTCTATTTACAGATGGTGAAAAGTTAATATCAATGTCTTCCATTCTGATCTTCCAGCTAAATATGTGTTTACTGAACAGTATACCACTATGCTTCTGTGCAGAGTGGTATAGGTTGTCCATCACCTATTCTGCCATATGCAATAAGGTTAAGGAAGATTTAAGTCTTCCTGATTTAAAGAGTTATATAGTTAAGGTTCCAATTCACATTCATCATGGAACTCAAACATCTTCATCCCTGCAGCCAATTAACAATGGTATCATTCCTAACATCCCATGCAAGTCCTTGAGACAGCCTTCAGAGGGATTCCTGAAGGTATGAGATAAAGTAAAAGAATCTAAGGAGAAATAAAACTGACATCCTTCAAAATGCACGCATAGCATAAAGAGTCAGGACCAAATTGTGATATAAAGAATATCTGGCTAGAGGAGATTAGGACAGAGTTTGAATCTGGTTCAGAGGAAGAGGTACTAATTATAATATAGAGGAGAAAGGGCCAGACATTTGACCGTGGAAAGTGGGCTTAGGTACTAGTTTCTAAAAGGAGATTATGCTTTAAAGAAGTAAGAGTTGAGAGTTTATAATGCTGGTCTTGTGTCAATTGGTTAGAAATTATTATGGCAGTTTGATCTTTGAGATATATAGGATCATTTTGGGGAAAAGGAGGATAGAAAGCAAACCTCAATTATTTCTGTGCAGAGGGCTAGTGTATGTGGAGACCATGCACAGGACTATGGAAGGATCTGAAGTAAGTCAGAGAAAAAAATAACAACAAAATCGACAACCAGAAGTGAGAAGGCTGAATCTCAAAGATAAATGCACAAAATCTTGAGTGCTGATGTGGTTTGTGGTTTAGCAGAATTAGATAGAAGAGTAAAGATGAACATGAGATATCAAGGGTAGAAGATGGAATACCTTAAAACTCTTCATTGTTCATCCAGGGCAAGAGGAAGCACAAGAATACGGTGTCTATTGATGAAAATCTGTTGTGTTCTTTTCAGGACAGAACCCATATCTAAATGAACTTTTCCAATTTGAAATTTCTATCAATAAAATTATATTTGATGTTTGGAGTAAAGGAGGCATTGGAGACAATGTGATCGAGTCTCCATGTTGGTGACATATGGTTTATGATGCCCAGGTTAAACTTGGATATAGTCATTACAGTGAACTCTGTGCCTCAAAGTGGTCAAGCTCCTTATGTATCTTTCTTTTGTTCCCTCATCCCATGCCTAAGCAATGAGGACAGTACCATGACAACAGCCCATAATAAACTGTAGTAATTGAAATAATGGAATGGAAACACTAACCACTCTGTTTTTGATCAGCATATGATAAAATATTGGATAGACCATTCATCTATCAACTATTACTATGAATCAAAAATAAAATAATTCAGTAAATCATTTTGATAAAATCAACAGCAAACAATATTTTTTTAAATAAAAATTTTGTGTGGGGGGGGGGGCTTCAAGATACAGTTTGTCTCTATAACAGCCCTGGCTGTTCTAGAACTCAATTTGTAGACTAAGCTGTCCTTGAACTCAGAGATCCAATTGCCTCTGCCTTCCAAGTGCTGGGATTAACTTCATGAAATACCACTCCAGGTTAACATTTCAATGTTATTTCTGCCCTGTACATTCCACAAAAACTTGAGAATCTTCCATCTTGAAATTCTGATTTGTGATTCTGATAGCAACATAGAATTTACCTTCTCTGAAATAAAAAAGTATAATATCTTACCTGGATCAGGTTTATGGAAGTTTTAAGAGTTGCTTCTTCAGGGTGATACTTAAGACTTCCTAGATGAAAAAAAAAATTAGTGAAGGCATCATTTTTCTCAATTTGACATGAAGAAGGATATGCGTATTTTTAATGTGTCTAAAAATGTAGGTGCCAAAAGTGTAAGTGGTTAGAATCTCTAAGCAGAGGAGCATATGTATTTAGGTATCTCCTAGTCCATGGTGCCATATTTGTAGGCAACAATAGAAATATTACATAAGAAAAATGTTCATTGGTTTTTCCTGTTTCTGAAAACAGGTGAGAAGCTGTAACCCAATAGAGCCAAGTTTCCCCAATCTTACATAAACAATCCTAGAAATTCCTCAGTAACATGACATAAGCAAAAGAGAGACAGAAAGACAATGTGCTTAGATAATTTCTCTGTGTGAAGACATACAGTGAAGGCTTTCCCGTTTAATCCTTATAATAGATACATAACATTTTATGCCATATTATAGGAAAACTCAGACTTGTAGAAACCAAAGTTCACACATGAGATATTCTTAACTATAGAAATATTACTTATGATAGGGTTTTTGAAGAACATCTCCTGAGAAAAAAAGGAAATGAGGCAGAAAATATTGAAGAATAAAGGTGAGTCCCAAGAAAAAGACTGAAACACAGTCTGTGTTGGGGAGACACACCAAGAGAACCCAGATTCAGAAAAAGGCAGGGCTCAAAACACAAGGAAACTTCAGGAAGGAGTAGGAAAGTACATTTTTATATTAGCCCTGGTAGAAAAAGGCAGATGTGGGGAGGAACTTAAGGAACTGGAAAGGGAGTGTGTCACCAACTTTCTTAAAGTCACCTAGAAGGCACACAGAAAGAAGCAAACAGGTGAGTTCAGGTAGGCATCTGCATGGTTTCTGGAAAAGGGTGGGCAAGATCATGGAGAGAAAAAGGAGGACTGAAGGAGGACCTGAGATCATCAGCTCAAGGTAAGAACCAATTCTTCTCGGAAAGCACAAGGTCTAGATAACCATGCCTTGAAGGCATAGCTGCCAGCTCTCGCCACTGCTTAGAGGGGCTGGAACATTCAGAACTTGTGACTTCCTGGAAGAAAGTTAGTTAGGACCATGGAGTTCTGCCTTAGAAGACACTACTGGAAACTTAGTCATCGTTAAGTAACAGTCTCTACTACAAATTCCCAATGTGATAGCCTGCTTCATCACAGGCAAAAAAAGAGCAATGGAGACTTCCAATTGTGGTCTGAGATTTCTGAAACTTGGAAACAAAAACAAAGCAAACCCTTTCCTCCTCAGAGGTTGTTCACCTCAGCTGTTGTTGTTGGTTTTTTTTTGTTGTTGTTGTTGGTGGTGGTGGTTTTTTTTTTTTTTTCAGCAACAGAAATCTGAGTAACAGGAAAGGGTTATTGTCTAACATAAAAGTCACCTAGCATGGAATGAGGGCCTAAGTAAAAGAAAACCTACCACTGTTTGCCTTGGGGTTTTTTGGTTTTTTGATTTGTTTGTTTTGATTTTGATTTTTTTTTTTTTTTTTTTTTTTTTTTTGGTTTATGAGGGTTTTTTGCGTTCTTTTTTGCTTTGTTTCTTTTTTTGTTTGTTTGTTTTGTTTTGTTTTGTTTTTGTCATTCAAGTGGTGAAAGCATCCCTCAGTTCTCAACTATGATAAACTTGTATTACTTCCCCATCAACGATCATGTGCCCCCACATTGATTCTACTCTTGAGTATCAAGGACTACTTTCTATCCAGCAACCTTTCTCTTCCCACCAGTAATTACAATCTGTCACTGGTGTGTAGGGTGTGGGTTGTAACACCATCTAGTGAAATCCTTCCATGTGCTTGTACTGTGGCTAAGTCTCAGTGCAACGCTACAAATGAGGGAGACTGCTCCATTTGATTCATAGATGACTTGAGAGGGAAGCGACTTGTTGAAGTCTAATTATAATTTATTAATGGACGGATAACACACCTGAAACCTTCCTGACTGTAGAAGAATATTCTTTGTGCTAGACTGCACTCTGAAAGGTGTATTGCATCACAATTCTTGGGAGTAAACACAACAGTTGTATTTAATCTAATGGAAACTGATATTGAAAATAAACAAAGATGATCATTTAAAGTGAAGGGCCCATCGGATGCTGAGAGTAGGCATCTGAAGTAGACATGTCTATCTACTTCAATGTTCCTCTGTCAAGGTTCTGAAGTCTTCCTTGAGAACAAAAGATATTGAGGACCATTCCCATCCCACTGAGCTCAAAGACTCTTTTCATAAGTCTGATTAACACTCTCAGTTAATTTTCTGTGCATTGGCATAGCCAAGAAGCTCAAAGCTAGATTATAGTTTTGGGATTCTCAGTAAGCAGAGAGATTAATGAATGATTCTAACCTACGTGTGTACCAGAAAGAAAGTTCCTCCTTCAGTTTCAACCCTCAATGTATAGTTTGTCTCTTGATTTTCAGGTTTAGCCTCCTGTATCTTTTGATCCTGGTCAATTTAGTCTTCTTCATCTGAGGTCATGTTAAAATGATAAATTTCTATTTTCCCTTAATCCAATCAATATTCAGCAATACAACAAGTTATCAAAATTACATATGCACTTTAATATTGATAAATAATATTTAATAAATGTATTATATACATGTAAACTGCAAGTCACCATTTATGTTTATTACTCTAATTAATTCTAGTGTCTTTAAGTTTTTCAACTTCTTTTTAGTCTTTTTTTTTTTTTTTTTTTTTGCAAAAAAACACATATAAATTTTAAATATTTCTGGAGAGAGATGTTCTGTTCCAGTGAGGGTAGTTAGCTATTCTGGGACTCTCTGACCTCTGGCTTTCATGGTCATAAGGCTCTATCTACCAGGTTGCCCGATCTCCCTTAATCCATAAACTCTATGACCAGTGACGTTGTTCTCACCCTCTTTCTATGGAAAAGAACAAAGCAAGAAAACATGTGTAAAAAAGTCACTTCCTTCTTTTGAATTTTTTTTTTGATGAAAAATTTAGATATGGAGTTACTGGGCTCAGAGAGTCTATTTTTTCTTTTTTAACTTTTTGAGACAGAATCTCACTGTGTAGCCTTGGCTCTCCTTGAAGATGTGGCAATCCTTCAGTCTTAGCCTTCTTTATGCTATGATTACAAACATGTCCCAGCATGCCAGCACAATGAGTCTTCTTAACATCAGCATTTAAATCCTTGTTAATTTCCCACTGTTATTATTTCCCCTTTACCATATGTAAGCTAATAATTTCCTCAAGTGTGAGTTCTACAACTCAAAGTTTGACACCAAAAAGGTTTGGTGATGGGAGGAATTGCTCCCGGCTGTAGAATACAATATTGGAAGCAAGTAAGTAAAATCTGCTTATGTTCACCGGTAGTAGATGCATCACACAACTTTAATAACTTTGAAAAAATGCTCATACATTTCATAATATATTCCGGAGTTGGAGTTGGATGGTCATAATGACATTTTGTTTACCCATTTTTCTGGATACTGTGTAGTGGGTAATGTTCTTTGTAGATCCCTAAAATATTTGGGAAAATGAAATAGCCACGGTAGACTTTTATGCTCCACAGTGACTGCCATCTCACCTTGGATGTTACAAATATTTGACATTACTTTTAGAGACTGACAATAAAGTCAAAAAACCGCAACTGTTTGTTTGTTTGTTTGTTTGTTTTAAAAATAGATTTTTAATTCACTGCTTTGTCAGGTTTAATGCCTGTCTCTAGTCTCACAAATAGAAGAATTCCAGTTGTCTTCTGTGTTGAGTATTTAGGTTGTTTGATAAAACACTGATGTCAGCTTGCTGCCCAAAGGCAGATTTCTTTCCCCTGAATCCTCACTCTATTAAAGAGTCTTTGCTTCCTAATAGCTCTCTAATTGACTGTGTTAGAGCCTTTGTTGGTTTGTTGTTTTCTACGACATGAAATGGTTCCTGACACGTCCATTCACTGGCAGCCAGAAAGAAGCCGGTCACCAGTAAGGATCAGAGCATCCTTTGAAGCCTCCCGGATGACTTCCATTGCAAAGTGGCCATTGAGCACTATGGGCCATTGTTTGCTCCTGACTCCTAACATCTCCAAGGAAGGTTCATAAGCAAACATATCAACAAGATAAAGACAGCTCTTGCCTTAGAAGGACTGAAGAAAGTCTTAGTCTCAAGTCAGGAAAGGAAATGTAGGACAAGGATGAGTCTAAAGAGGGTGAAGCCATACATACAGGAAACACCAAACAATAGAATCAAAGGGATCTGAGTGTCTTGTTCTGTTATCTGTATCACAACATTCCTGGGCCTTAAGTAGTAAGCTACTTTGATCACACCTTGAGCAAAATACAGAGGAGTTATTAGTGATAACAATAATAGAAAACAAGAACACTCCAGGGCCAGGAGCATGTATTGAAGAATGAGGTAACATCTGTCATTGGTTTTAGTTGGGAGAATATACATATATACTTTTTGCACAAGAACTGTCACGTGTATTTTAAAATAATTGTTTCCATGAAGATTTTAGATCACCATTATACCGATTTAGGGTAAGAATAGACATGAATCGAAATCTCAGAGCAAGCAAGCAGGATAACCATCGTAGTGAGGACAGGAGTGGTGACTCAGTTAATGGAGCGTTTACCTGACATCCACAGGTGCACCTTCAATGTCCCCCAGGAGTATTCTCACAACCCTGAGAAGGAAAGAACAAACTAGAATGCCCATCGGAACATGCAATGGGCTTGCAGAGAACACACCCAGGGCTCTGGATTCTTATTTAAAAAGCAACATAAGAGCAAACTGAGTTCACAGCAAGGCCCCAAGGAGAGTTACTGTTTCTCTGGCATTTTGATTCCTCTTGGAGATTTAGTTTCATTTTCTGTGATTTTCTTGGGTGAGTTAAATAACATTTCACTCCTGAGTTAAAAGGGGTCAGTTTAGGTCTTGTCTCGGTGCTTTGGATCTTTCTTGCTGACCTGGAATTAGTGTATGTTTTTCTGAGCGGTGCTCCAGCCACCCAGCACACTATAAAATATGTTTTCCGCTACGATGGTATTGCTGGCAGTGCATAAAACAAATGGCTGGGTCAGAAACAGCCTGACTCCCCCTTTAAATGGATTCTTCTAGATGTATGGCACTTGGTAGAGTTCTTTCAAACTTTCTTCCTTGGGGATTTTTTTTTTTTAATCATAATTTTAACTTCCATCTATAGAAGTTTGTTTTTTTTTTTTTAACTAATGAGTCCATCCCTAGACAACACTAGCAGATTAGTGCTACATTCTGAGTTCCATATCTGAGCCCAAGGCACAGACCAAAAAGATGGGGAATGGAAGCTCAAGTCCAGTCTTGCTACATGTAGCCAACAATAGAGTGACTGAGTCAGAATGCAGTTTTGGTTCCTGGGCTTTCGTTCTACACTTACAGTCCTTCTAATTAAAAAAATAATTTAAAAAACATGTTAAGGTTTATGTGCCCCTTGATGCAAAAGAGGAATCTATGTAACCACAGGAGGAATATCATCAAGACTTTCCTCCTATCTATGACCAGCAGTTTGGAGCTAGCAACTTGGAGACAATGGAAGAAAAACACTTACTGGTGTCCTGTATCAGGAAGGCAGCTGCAGTTCCTGCCATCACAGCTATAATCCACAGCATAGCAAACAGATGGTACACTGGGAAGAAAGAGTTGACCAAAATTGACCAGAAGCATGGTACATGTGACCATCAAGAGACATCTAGCCTAAATGGGTAAGTCTCAGAATTTGCTAGCTCCAACAAAGCAGAGATTCTGTCAGGGAGGAAGAAAGATAGAATGGGTTTTACCTGTGCTCCAGTATGTAAGCATCTCCAAAACCAAGATCAATTGCAAAACTAAGCACACAGCCTCATAGGGAAATTTTTTCCAATGCATACTCCTATCTATGTTTATCAGGTTAGAGCAGGGATTTATGCTGACTGAACTACGGTCATTTTAGCTGATCTTTTCCAAGTGACATAAGCAAGGTTTGTATGAAGATCATACTCTTGAAATGATTAAACCTAAGATTCCATTGTTTTAATGCTAATTTACTTACATAGAATTACTATTTAAAGTTAAAGTGTTTCTGTTAACTGGTAATGTTCTAGAAGTTGGAGGCTGACTGTCGCCATAGATGTGTTTTCTCTTAAGATCACCCGGCAGCTGATTCTGATTTTGCTCACCACAAGACAGCAGTGAACATTACATGCCTCATAACTCCCAAACTCAGCCAAAGATGATATTTAAAACCTGTCTCTCCCTGTCCACTAAATCCCTTCTAACTATGAAATATCATATCAAGACCTAGGTCTCCAGTGAGGATGTTCACAAGGGTGTTGGCCCAAGGTTTTCAAGCCACCAAACTGGCTAATTCATCCTAGATTGTGCTGAACAACCATTAATCAAAAGATGATCAATTTTTGACAGGGGTTGGGTGGATCACTAGACTGGGGATGAGAAGCAGAGCTGGCAGGGAGGGCTGCAAAATGATGTCCAGGGACTTGGAGGGACACCAGGCCAGTGTGATAAACCTTTTTAAAGGCACAAAGTTTGCAAATAATGCCGCACAGGAGGAAGTGAGATAAGATGGTGAGAGGGTTGAGTTTGGAAACAGGAAGTGTTTTATAAGTGTGCAGAACACTAACTGCATCCCCACGGTAGTTTTGTTCAATTTCATGTGACATAACCGTAAGGAGCACTTGCTTTGCATAGGGCAAGATGTTACCTTTTAGAAATACCCCTCCATCCCCTTTTCTTAACAGCACCCCCTCCTCTACCTGCCTATGCTCCCCTTCTTTATCACCAGGCCCTAAATTAGGCTGGATTCTGGACACATTTTCTAATAAAGTCACCAATGCATTTTTTGACACGCATCTAACTTAATGAATAATTGTGGTGGCCATTTGCAATTCTCAACATAATTAGTTTAAGAAGTGCCTAGACGGTTAGCAAGATACACCTTTGGGTGTGTCCATGAGGGCTTTTTCAGTGATGGCTAACTGAGCGAGGAAGACATGCCTTGACTGTAGGTGACAGCATCTCATTGGCTGGGGTACTGAATTGACTTAAAAAGGATGAAAGGGGAAAGTCACCTAGCATAATCACCAAGCTCTGTAAAGGCAAATTAAGTCCTTCATTTCTCATGTTGCTTCTTGTCAGGTGTTTAATCAAATCATTAAGACAAGTAGCCTTAGAGTGCTGTTCTGGTGCATCTTAAGAACGATGCTTGCTGACCACAATTTTAAGTTCTTTTTTTATCATATCCAGTAAGATTACTTCTAGAGTATGCTGTCTTATTGTTTGCTCTTACGTTTTCACCACTTCTACATTTTTATTTTTTCTGATTTTATTAATCCAGGATTTCCGAAAGTGGCATAAATTAGCCTGAAGCTCACTACGTAGCTCAGGTTAGCCTGGAACTCACAACTCTCCTAACACGAAACCCTAGCTAGTTTGTTGTGTTTTCTACCTCTTCATCTTAGAGGTTTTTCATTGATGTATTTAATTTCATTTTATTTTGTTGCTGAAGACTCATCTTCCACAAGGATGAATTTTCGGATTGGGAGATTCCTTGGTAAAACAGTCAGTCCAGTGCTTTACCTCTTAGGAAAGCAGGCTGGAGATACATGGATACCTTATTTTCCAGAAAGAGGAGGAAAAAGCTGTTTTTTTTTTCCCCCTCGGAGCCCTACTGAGCACCTAAACACATTTTACCATGAGAGAACAACCACATAGAAGGTTAAGTGGTTTATGTTTTTCTTAGTCTCATCAGCTGCTATAACAAAATACCATAGCCTAGAAAGCTTATAATCAAAAACTGTACTTTTCTTGTTGTTATTACTGTTGTTTTCTGGAAGTAGCAGTTCACAAGCCACTTTTTTGCTTATAAGGGACATTTCTTGTGTCATACGGTACAGAAAGGAAAATAGATCTCTTGGAACTTTGCTAGAATGTCACTAGCCCCTTCTGCAAGAGCTTTACTCTCAGAACCCATCACATTCCTGAAGGTATGACCACTAGATAAAATTACTTGTGGATTAGAACCTCAAACTACGAATTTCTAGGGCTAGAGCCATCACAATATCACCGCCTGATAAACAGCCTTTGGAATGAGGTATACTATTTCTCCCATTTTACTGAGGTCAGGAAAAGTCTCATCAACCACTTCTTTTTACTGGGAAAACGACTAAACTATGATTCCAAATCTCCTTTCATCGTGGTGAACCGGTTCATGTCAATGAAACTCTGTTGACTCGATAATCACTGCTTCTGGGTTGGGGCAGTTAACAGCAAGGTCAACTTCTCTGTGCATCTCTGCCTACACCAGCCCCCAGAAGGTCATAGGGCTGATATTTGCTGCTCCGAACTTTATAGGGCTTTCTTCTACCATCACTGTCATGTCCTCCTAGGAGACCAGTGAGCAAACCTAAGCTTTGACTTTGTTATGCCACAGAGATTTGAAGACTTATTCATTATTGCCACATAGCCTGACCAACCCCGACCAAGGCCCTTCGTGATCCACGTCTTGCCTGTGTCTCCAAGCTACTGTACAGGATTCTCTTCATCTTTATTATATTCCCAGCACTCCAGGATTCCTCCCTTTCTTAAATACAGTTGTCTTTTCCCACTCTGGGACAAGTGCACATGTTGTTTCTCTTAGGGAAACTCACTTCCTTGTACCCATTAGCTAACTTAATATTTTGTTCTCAGATTGTATGCCAGCTCTTTGGCAGGATCTCCCTTGTTCTTCATTTTAAATCATGTCCCTTCATTGATTTTTCTCCTTCACAGGACACTATTCTTTTCCCTAATAACATTGTGTTCAATACTTTAATTATGTTGGTTTGCTCAGTGTTTCTCTTCCATCTCTAGACTGAATGTTCTGTTTTAAATGGAAAACAAACTGTTTGTTCGTTATGATTTAAATAGCAAGAGTTTAATGCATACATTTATTAATATGTGTTAGCAATGAGGGGTACTTTCTGAATGTTTGTACTGTTACTTTTGAAGTCGTGGACTTGTTCAGACCCTAGGTGAAGGACTTCTGCCACACACTCTTCTGTGGAGTGCTAAGTGAAATATCTCACGAGAATGGATAACCTCATGAGATCATGGTATACTTTGAATTCAATTTGAAGGACTTGCCCAAAAGTTCATATGTCACATGGTTGTTCGGCACCATGATGATGTTGAGGTGGTGGAACTTTAAGCAACAGAGCTCAGAGCCTAAGACAGCTTAGCAGGTAAAGTGTCTGCCACCAAGTCTCACAACCTGAGTTCACTCCCTAGACCTATAGGGTGGAAGGAGAGAAATGAGTTCTTCAAATTGTCCTCTGGCTTTCACAAACATGCTGTGGCACACTGGTACACACACACACACACACACACACACACACACACACACACACACCCCACTCATTAATTAAACTGTAATTTTTATTTTTTTAAGAATAAGGCTTAGCGGGGAATTTCAAAGTCGCCTAATGCTTTCTTTTTGGCATATGTTGTCCTTACAGCAAGTCTTAGCAGACTGTTGCCTAGTGCTGTTTCCTTCAGCTTGACCTGAAGTACTAAAAATCTTGTTAGGATAGCCACCCTCATCTTTCCCTGGTCTCTCACTTTTCCAGCTGCTGGCATTCCAGTTTTCTACCAAGCTCGTTCTCTTTCCATCTCCCTGGCATGTTATGAAGCATCACCACACTGACGCTGAACTGTTTACAGCCCCAAGCCACTAGAATCATGGACTAAAGTAGACCTCTCTCTGTTCTAAGTTACTCAGCTTCAAGAATTTTGCTATAGCAACTCAAGATGCACTAAAGCAGGGATTGCCTATTAGAGTCTCTTGACATCTTTTGTGCATTTAAGCAAATGCCTTTGCTCTGTGCCATGGAAAGTTTCCTAAAATAAAAATGTTATATATATATATATATATATATATATATATTTATGTACATACAAATATATATATATAACATTTTATATTATATAATATATATATATTTGTATGTACATAAACATGCACAATATATACATAGATGTGTGTATACATAGATACATATTACATAGATATGTAATATATGTGTAGCATGTATATATTTAATATCTATGCATACATAGTATATATACATATATCTTAAATATATGTAAAATACTTTTTGATGGTGAGCACACAGCTATTCAGTCATCTCTTTCGTCCTGAGCAACATAAGTACAGAAGTTTGACCTGAGTTCAGGAAGACATAAATAATGGTGAGAGGATAACATGGCAGTGGCCTGGATTTATAGTGTTGTCACTGCAAGCGAGCACGGACATCTGCACCAAAGATTTCAATTGTGACTGAAATTATATTGCTCATTTAAACATGTAAGATAACACTGGCTAACAAGGAAAATAAGTGTTTTTTTAAAGATACGCATAGCTAATTTTCCTGGTGCCAAATGACTTGTTCCTTTTAATAAAGAACAGAGAGTCTTCAGTGGAATCACTCTGACATAAACCTAAAGGACCGAATAGGAGGTATACACAGCCTTGACCCTTACTGGCTTAAGATCTCTTAATACCAAACAAAACCAGTGAAATATGTTGATTCAGATAAAGAGAAAACAGTAGATATTTATCAGAGTCAAACCTAGTGGGATTTGTGCGTGCATTCATATATGCACACATGCACGCTCATGCATGTTGGTCTGTGTGTGTACATGTATGTGTTAAAGACTTGCTTTTTCGACACTGCAAATCTCACACCGAGAAGTTAAAACTCATACTTAGATTTATACCTGTACTGAAACTGACAGCTGTGAGTTGTCCTGAAGAGACATTATTTTCTCATTCTCAACTCCCTTCCTAGAGCTGTGAATACAGGAAAGACACACAGATTTGAGAGATTAGGAAAACACCATCAGAAGAGTTTGTCAGTTACTAGCTCTGTGCAAAGTGCAGATTTTAAACTGCACATTGCAACCACTCACTAATCTGGTCCCTGACCTTGTGTAAGTTTCTGACACTGCTCAGGCTCCTCTGGAGACAATCTGACCAATAGTCATAACAGGGACCCCTCAGGGGAACATTCCCAGTAGGGCGATTCCTTCCTCTGGCCTCATATTCCTGACCATCCCAGGCTTACTGCTTCTTCTCAACAATCCCCTTAGTTCACTTAAATCAAAAACAACAACAACAAAAACTGGTAGGAATGTTGTTCAAATACGGAGGGGGAATGGAGGAGGGGAGGGTGCGGCGAGAGGCATTCTGGATAAAAAGAACAACCCTGTCAAAACATGACAGCCGACCTGATGCTTGTTTTATACTATTCATAAAAAATGCCAAATTCTGCAAATAGTAACCACATGTATGTTGGTTGCGTACTCAATGCTCTGCAGAAAAAAAAAAATGAGACGTTCTTTATTTTAGTGTGTCATGAAAGGCGTTGAAAATATCATGCCAGCCTCCAAGGCTTCACCCACGGGCGGATCCGGAAGTTAAATAGACACTACACGCAATTCCATCTACATAGTACACAGGCAGAAGCCCTGGACCCTGTGGGCTGATCACAAAGAACGGAGATTCGATTTACAGATCTGATCCCTGGGCATTTAGACTCATGGTTAGAAGATAGCAGCGATAAGCTTGCTTTGCTAAAGGGGGAGGGGGGAGGGGCAGGGCAAACAGCTTGGGGAAGCTGAGGAGGGAGGCAAAGGGCAACACTCAGACACTCGCAGGCCAGCAGCCAGTGCAGGGATTGAGAAGGCTTTACATGTAGACTCCCTGGCTGCTGCTCTCTGGGTTTTCTAGATCCACCAACGCTGCCTTTTAGCTCAAATCTGGGATGCCCTTGCCCTTTCTGTGTGCCTAACTGGGATTCCTCCACACCAACACTTAAAAAGGGCTAGTGCACAGAACCAATGAAGGGATAAAGGGTTTGTTCTCAGTGGACCCAACTCGATCTCAGCCAGCTGGCGCTGAGGCTGTCCCTTGCTCTTGTCCAGGAATGCTTGTAGCATCTTCTAAGTGACTATTTGCTTTGAAGGAGCCTCGTGTTTATCTTCTCCTCTGACACAAAAAGGCTGTGTTAACCGCAGTAAATCTCCCTTGGTCTGCAAGACTTCATAGGAGTCTGGATTTTCCTCCCAATGCTTGTTGGCTTCTCCCCCGCCTGATCCCTACCCCAACCTGTGCTGCATATATTCTTGTTTTCAGCCTGTTGTTTTGTTTTGTTTTTTCCTAAAATGACTATACCAAGAAATCTCTTAAGATGCATGGAAACTTCTGCTTTCACTGAGCCTGTAGCACGTGAGCTGGCAAGGTGTCAGGGGAAATGGCCTGGCCTGTTCTGCTGCCCAGCTGAAAAAGATGTAATAAACAGCGGGGCTTCTGTCTGTAGCTGTCAGGACACAGGCCCCAGCTTCTCCCTTTTAATGGCAATAAATAAATGACGGAAGTTTTAGGCACCGCACTAGTGAATTGGTGGCGAAGCCTCGGGCTTTTATCTCCCTGACCTCTGTTTGAACTCAACCTTGGTTCCTAAGTGCAGGGCAGACAAAGTGGGGTGGGAGGAAGGTTCCTTATCGACATGAACACCCCTTCCAGCTCAACATAAAGAAATATGATGCCCTGTGTGTTTGCCTGTGACTCCAGGGTGACAGGGGCTAAGGGAAGATTTGTAGAAACCAGGCCCAACAGAGCTAAATGCCGGCTGTTATTTCTCCACCGGTCCAATGGGGTGAAAATCTAATAGAGAACACACTGATTTCAATAGTGTTTCCCAGGTACGGGCTATTGTAGGGCAATATGCATATACCACTGGGGCCACGCCGTTTTAAAAATATAAAAGGTTTCAGGAATCTGGGGAAAAGTATTTCCAGCTTACAAAAAAATTCTAGCCAACAGTTAATACTTAACAAGCCACAGATCTATCCATCATGGAAAAAAAAAAAAAACCCTTTATGCTTCATTTCATTTATCCCTTACGACTTTATGAAGAGCTTGCTAATTTTCCCTAATGTTGTGGATGAGGAAACTGTGATTTAAAGAAGCTATGTAAATTACCTAAGGTCTTGGAAAATAGTGATGTCAGAATAAAAATCCCAGTCCATTTAACTCTGCATTGTAGCACATCCCTGGAGAAAGCTAGCAAGTAAATCCGAATACATGATGTGATGTGCACACCTCCTGTTCAGTATCCCACACACATGTAGACCGACTTTCTGCTTATGCCTGTGGAGACAAAGGAGCTGCCTGAATATAGGATTATCTATTGTGTCTGTGTACTCCAAGTCCTCTTCTAAAGGGAGAACACACCAGTAAGGCTAACCAATGTCGTTCTGTTGTAGTAGCTTTCAAATGACCAGAGAAAACCAAGATTTAGGAAGAAATATTTTTATATCTTTATTATATAATTATTCATTTCTCTGTGCTCAATGTATATGTGGGCAACAGCATGCCTGTAGAGATCAGAGGATAACTTCTCAACTTGTTTCTAGCCTTCCATCTCTTTGAAGCAGGGTCTTTCTGTTGCAGTGCACAGTCCAGGGTAGCTCCTGTGTGTTCCCCACTCCCATCCCCGCCATCCCCATCCCCCTGCAGTGGGGCTGGGATTACAGATGTAAACCATCACTTCCAGCTTTCTACATGGCCTCCAGGGACCATGCTTGTTCAGCAATCACTTTCTCCTGCTGAGCTGTCTCCCTGGATTTAGATGTTTCGTGAAGACAGGTGTTCATCATGCCTCCTGCTAAATCCTAGGCACCTTGTCAAGGGAGTGTTTCCCATATAACCAGGGACCAACTGAGTTATAAAACAAGGCCCTTCCTGGTAGAGTTCCAGACTGGAGCAAGGCAACGACAGAGCTTATGATTGTTTTGTGATGTTAACTATGAACAAGAAATTCTGGTCTGTGGGATAGCACACACTTCAATGTCACAAATCTGTTTTCTGGTTTAATCATCAAGACCTAGCCAGTATTTTAAGCATTTGTATGTTTGCTTTATTTTATATCATGGAAACGCCTGAGATTTCAGAGAATTTAATCTCATGTTCCTGGCTACTCTCCTGAGGGTCAAGGTAGACCATCAAGGTAGACCCACTGTTACAGGCTGGGGTTGTGTGTTGCATGATTGAAAGAAGCAGAGATGCTTCAGTTAAGCAGCTGTTCACAAAGGCACAAAAACCTACATCCTAAGAACTCTTTAGAAAAGGAAACATGGTCCAGGATAGCCAGGAATCTACTCACCCAGTGGGAATACTGAGCCATTCTGTGACCCCCATAGCAGAACTACTTATTCTCAATCCCCAAATCAAGCCCAGCCATAAGAAATGTCTTTTTTTTTTCTCTTACCTGACAGTGCAGGTCTGACTCTCCTCTAAGCCACTCCCAAGACCTTGTCTGACTAATTCCATCAGCTATGAGGACACAAGCTGGAAAGGGAAGTGTCTTGCCTGAAAGTCAAGCATACTCCAGCTTAAATCCCAAGTTCTGCCTATACAGGACCTTGGATTGGTGTTTGTCCTTTGCCACGCTTTCTAAACTCATTAATCCCAAATGCTCTCATCTCTCACAGGGCACGGAGACATTGAACATACAGTTATCTTACCAGATGACACGAATAAACTTGCTTGTGGCAGGTACAATTTAAACACACTGCCCTTACCATTTGTGGGCAGATTCTGTAGGTTGACTTTCCCTTTTCTTTTATGTTCTACATTTCTGACACAAAGAAGATACAAAATGCTTATTTCCTGACACCGGAAATCAAGCACTTAACATGCACACAGCTAATGAACGGGATTAAGGAATCTTCTAAATCCCATCTCAGACACGTGTTCATTTCCAAACCCAACACTCATTTTATTGTCTTGCTTCCTTGTGCTTGGGTTTAAATGGTGTACGAATTAATCTACCATTTCACTGGGAGATAAAAATGAAAGGTCAATTGTTCTCTTAACTTTATGAAAGCTTCTTCACAGTTCTTTTTCTTCCTGCAGTAGTAAAATATATGATTAAGAATTAGAGAGGTGGCCCAGTAGTGAAGAGCACTTGCTGCTCTTCCAGAAGACTCCAGTTGGCTTCCTAGCATCCACTGAGGACCATATGATTGCCTGTAACTCCAACTGTAGAGGACTCAACGTTCTCTCTTAGCTTCAGTAGGCACATGTGCAGACATATCCATTCATTTTACACTGCCACACAGGTACACATATATCATAAACTAAAGTAAATCTTAAGGATATGGTCAATTTAAAAAAAAAAAAAACCTTACTTTAAAAGGGTTTGCTGCACAATGGACAAGTGAAATAATTGCACTGAGAATTTAGAAATATCTAGGTGTATGAAAATATTTATTTTGAGGAGATGTATACCAGCTTTCCATATGAGAAGGTGGAGATCTATTATGCCAGATTGCTCTGTAGTGAGCAAATCAAAAATTTGAGGTAAGTCTAAAGAACTAGACGTGTTGGAAACACAGACTCAATCTACAAACATCGCGTAGACAAGCACAAATAATATTCACTTACTTCTTTTCCTAGACTGTGTAGGAACAATGTTGACTGTAACTTATTATTGGAACTACTGTGTGTGTCTAATAAGAACAACTTGACTGTGGGCATTCCTACTTCCAGATTTAAATTTTTAGTTTTAGTTTGAACATACTCATCCATTTTCCTGGCAATATACCTCCATGTTTGTTTGTTTGTTCCTGAAAAATCCGTTTGGAGTTTTTTAAGTGATATTTGAAATGCTCCCCTCCAATTTTAAAGGAAAAGAACACATAGACATCTCGAAGTTGCTGAGGAGAGTCAAGACTGCATCCTGACTACTGTGAAAATCAGAGCTGATGTTTCACAGTAGGAGACAAATGGGGGTGTTCATTCTAGATGATGGGTATCCATGTCAGTAGCCAAAAGCTTAAGAATAGCTTCCACATTGCACCAACCAGGCAGCAACAGGGTAACACAGTAAACAAGGTCCTTTGAACCTTTTCACATTGAGTTGTTGTCAAAAAGCTGCATGTGCCAAGGGTAACAAGCAGGTCCAGGCCAGCACTGTCACAAGCATGGAACATCTTTCCAATTGCTGATTGGATGAGAGGTAGCTTATAGAATATGCTAGAAGTCCTGACACTTCACCTCCAATGCACAATGTCACTTGTTGCTTTTCCCAGGGTCCTCCCCAGATGCCTTTGCTAGGAGAGTAAAATTTATACCCACACAGCCCTAAGATGCTGACATTCCATGTTTACAGTGATTGTTTGTTCAGAAAAATTAATCAGTTACGGTTTTAAACTTTAATTAAAGAATGTTTTCCGGTGTTATAGCAAAACAGACAAAAGCCCATAAAACGTATATTTGACTGCTGTTGTATGTTGTTTTTGGATCACAACACAGTCTTGAGATCAACCATGCATGATATTTTTGTGAACTATTCTCTTAACGGAACAACCTTCACATAAATTAGGTTCATTAAAAAATATCCATCAAAATAAAAGTCATTCTGAGAAACCGTTGGCTGGAGTTTTCTTTTTCTATCTAATCAGCAACAAAATACTTTGTACTCGTTCTGTAAATAATCCAGGGAGAGAAGCAAGGCAGCACTCCATTGTGCAATAGACTGTTTCTGCCAGTGAACCACAAGTAACTTCATAGGAAGCGACACATTTTGCTCACATTTTGGTCAAGAGAGAATCACTGGTTCAGTGAACATGGGTATGCTGGAAGTATTTTAGGTCCAGATGGCGATACATGCTCAGCATATTTTTAAGTTTTCCCTTGTGTTTTTACATTTCTATTTCTTGTTTATTTGGTTTTTGATGATAAAAAATAAATGCTTCTTAGGTAAAAGTGAGAAAAGACTCACACACATCAAATGTTCTTAATAATTGTCTTAATAAACAAAAGATTGTTAGCATGACATAAATCTCTAATTTTGCCAAGGCATCCACCAGAAATATTTGTACATGTCTTATCATAAATCCAGTAGAAGATGCCAAGTAGGGCATTAAATGTTTATAAATCTTACCCTCTAAGGATTCAAAATGAATTTACAAAAAAACAAAAAACAAAGACAACAAAACAAAACAAATAAAAAAAACAGAAACACTGAAAAAATAGCAAGAAGATAATCTTTTTTTTTTAATTTTGTTTTTGTTTCCTGAAGAAAATTGAAAAGTCCACTATTCTATGAATATAGAGAAAATCATTCCATATCAAAATTAAAAGATTATATGCAATTTACACAATAAGTTAAAATAATTTACAAATAGAAAATATAAGATTTGCCATATTTCAAAGCAAGAAGGTTTACAACAGCATATATACAACAATAAAATAAAGATAAAATATTGTAAGTTTTTATTTAATATATATCTTGGGAACTTATCAGAATATAATGAAGATATTTTAAGGTCCATACATACAGTTCATCTTCATTTTTTTTTTTTGAGTAACAACTTAGAGTATAATATATTATCTGGAAATTTTCTGGAAAATCAAATATTTCCCCAGAATTCTGGACTGATGACAATCTGTCAATCATTAGAACACAAGGTTTCAAACATATCTGATGTGTTTACATTTATTTTAGTTTTTGTGGTGATTTTCATTATTTCCTCCCCCCTTTTCAGACATTTTAAATCACATATATTCCTCACTCACATTCAGGAAGCTAGCACTTCACCTAACCTCTCATGTTTCCTGTTTTATACTGAGAACTGGGGTTGTCCAGATCACCATGGTTAAGAGGATTAGAACACCCCTCTATGTTCTTTAACCTAAATTCCTACTAGACCTGTCTTGGAATACAAATAAACACCTTTGTTAGGACCATGTAGTGATGCAAAACAATTGGTTTCTTTCACATAAGAAGAACTTTGAACAGACTAATGAGAGGTAAGGACAGAAAGAGTAGATGCAAAAAGGATGTCAACTGCTTCTATTCATCAGATTTTTATAGGTCAGAATCTTTCATGGGAAAAAATACAGCCATTCATATTCATGATCTGAGGACTGTGGGTATGTGTACTTTGTCACCAAGGGAATATATCTGAGTGACACTCTTGCAAAAATGACTTTCTTTTTGGAGTGGTGTATCTATTGATACTGATTGTATTATTAAAAGTAAATAAATATAAGATATTCATTGACCTATAATTTAAATGTGTTGATTCAATAGTTTTAATTAATGTAATTATGTCTATCTGAGTTCTCAAGTCAGAGAGCAAAACATTCTAGAAATACTTTCCATTCCTCAGTAGGCTGTGACAAAACCTTAAGTACTTGGGTGAAGTGGATTCACACTGCATGAATCAGCTTTGTCTATTTCAAGTTGCTAAAGGTGTGAGGTAGCAGATGCTTACAGAATGGATGTCTATAATTTGTTTTATATAGGACACCAAAGTGACTGTTATTTTCAACTATTTGGCGAAAAATATCAATTTTTTGGTGTAAGAAGACTAAATAAATACATTAAACATCCTGAAGTGCTGGCTATTTAGAAACTTCTTAGGAAAACTAGTTATTCCAAAAACTGAACCAAAAAATATTGAAAATTTACAAACTTAGGACTGAGAAGAAATAAGCCAAGTTAAGCCTTACTAGAGTTCATTAAATGATCCCTTCTCAACCCTACTCCTCAAAATACTCAAAGCAAGTTTCTCCTTGACTTTTCCCAAGTTTAAAATCTTCTGTGTGTTCACCCTAAGGCCTAACTTCTATCATGTCTTCATTGATGATTAGTCTATCAATTCATACATGAGTAAGTGTATAAATTCATAATTAATTATGAGATCATGGCTTATTTGATGAAATACTTTGCATTGTCCATAGGTGGTGGGAGTATCTGAAGGAATGTCAAGATACTGGACGGCTGGGAAAAGCTTATCTCAGTTCCAGCATACTCATCACTTTAGAATAGAGGACTTGACTGTTTATCTATGACACTCAGCCTTAGCATCTATCCCAGAGTAGGGCTCAGCAGGGCCTATGATCACAGAAGGGAGCCATGGATGGGAAAGCATGCAGAGACCTGAGTCTCAACTGCATGACACTGAGAATAAGCATTTTATCTTGTTGGCCACTATAATGTGAGCATCTGAATGTAAAAATATGGCTGACAGAGTTTCATGAGATAAAGTTTCAATGTCAAACATACATGTTAAGTCGAAGGCTCCATGGTTGTTTCACAACCATGAGAGGTTACTTAACATAGAAATTAAAGTATGGGAGGAGTTAGGAAGCCTTACCTTTAAAAACCATGTCATGAGTTTGCTATTAAATTGACTGAGATATTAAGTTTTATGTTAGGTAAAGAGGGCTGGGGAGATCACTAAGTGTGTAGAGTGATTGTCACACAAACATAAGAACTTGAATTCAGAGCTCCTGAAGCCTAGTGAAAACCAGGAGTGTTTGCACACATTCCTCAAATTCCTGTGGTGAGATAGGAGGCAAAAAGAGAAAGGGCAATCCTCAGGATGTTTTAGAGCAGGTAAAATGATGTTCATGGCAGTAAATAAGAGACTGTAATTCCAGCACTCAGGAGGTAGAGGTAGGTAGATCTTTGAGTTCAAGGATAGCCTGGTCTATAAAGAGAGTTCTAGGACAGTTACACTGAGAAAATCTTTCTGGAAAAATCAAACAATCAAAAACAAAAAATCAAAAAGAAAAGAAAAAGAGACCCTGTTGTAAACAATGCAGATAACTAACACCCATGGTTTCTTCTGACTTCTATGCAAAGAATGTAGCATACATTTTCCCACAGTCACATACCAGAAACAGGCATGGGCGTGTGTGCCACACACACACCAGCTACACTCATACACAGACAAAGAGCAGGTTAGACATACTTCCTCATGACATTGTTAATAAAGCCATTGGGTTCTTCCACCAAGCTTTTGTTCCTAAGATGAAAGACAAACTTTGAACGTTTGGGTTTTCCATCAATTGAGATTTACAGATAGTTCCATTTTTTTTTTTTACTTCTCTTACTGGTCTTTATACAATGTAGATAATGTTCAAAAACCAATAAGGAGCACACAGGGTGTATTCAGCAACATGATTGCCTTTCTCTAGTCCAGTGCTTTTCATAGCCTTTCCCTCACTCTCCTATAATGTTGGCCTTGAGGATAGAAATGTCACCTTTAAAAATATCTCAAGGATCTAAACTGAATTCACTTTGAGACTTTATTACTGGACATGCAAAAGCTTGTCAAGTCCTCAATTAAAAGATGAAATATTATCTCCTTTTTCCCTCTTAAATGTCTTTGGAATCATCTCATGGACATGCAAAATAGTTGGTTGGTATTTTGGGGAGTATTCGTGGAAGTAATTGAGCGCACTGCCTAAGAGTATTTTTTGTGCTAATTAAATATTCCAAACTTCTATCAAGATTATTGTCACCTATTTAATGGCTCATTGAGTTTACAATCTATGCAAGTTCTCTTTCATTGGTAGAGTCAGGACATCCATTCTAGAAATGACAAATTAGGGAGCAAGCTCAAAAGATAAAGGACCTTCAGGAAATGAACCACATTTCACATGTTGACAGCAATGACTCAGTCCACAGGTTGGATTTACAGTCTTATCATTTTGGAGTGTTTGTTTCTTCCCCACAGCCTACTTATACCTTTTTTTCATAGGCTCTGGCTTTGTAGATGGTATGATATGATGATTGTGTGCATTTTAATTAATCTATGCTGGAAACAAACTACTGTTAATATCATTGGATAATCCTATCTTTTAGTAGAGACCCTAACTATATGTATTTAATAGGGTTGGAAGAGGGACACATGGATTAAAACATATCTATCATGAAGAAGAGTGAGTTCATCCGAGAAATGGAACAGTATAGACAACTCATACATCTGTCTAATAAATAATGCTTAAGTATTGGCTATGCATTAAGAAGTACATTAGGCTAAAGAAAACTGGAAAACATTCTGGAAAGGTCGCAAGCATTTGGGGAAGGAAAATACAATTGTTTTTAATTTCTGTCGCAGGGAACTAAATATTGAGTTTTATGTATAATGCTGACTCTTCAGGACCTTGTATGATTATTTATTGATTAATTTTGATATTTGTCAATTTCATACATATGTTAATGCATTCTGATTACTCTCTCCTGAACCTCTTCCTCTCATTCCTCTCCAAATTCAGGTCCTTACCCAAGCCTTTCCCAGGTTCATGGCATCTGATTTTGTTATGTAACCCATTTAAGTTAACCAGGGCCATTTTGACACAGGGAGCTCTGTTGCTCATAATGTAGTAGGGAAGATGGACAACCATACACGTAGAAAGACATATCTAATATAATAAGTAAAGTAGGACTGCCATAGTATGAAGAAAGAATAGTGAACAGTGAAAGATGAAGATATGTCTATTAGGACAGAAATAAGGACTGACTCAGGCAAAGTATGCTCCAGGCACAGGAGATGCTTATACAAAGACTCTGAGGTAAAGGACACTAGTGTCTGAAGAGTGTGAAAAGCCAGTGTTGACTGGGCATGACCAGTAAAGGAAAATGGTGCCCCAAAATACAGTGAGAGACTAAGATCCTGACTGTTAATCAAAGCTGCATAGACAACCATAGGCAAAGGGTCAGATTTCAAAGTCCAGGAAACAGTTACAAAGATCGATATCAGAGCAGGAGGCATGGTAATGTGGTGTTGGTGATAATTCATGGATGAGAAACCAGTGGCTTGGGTATGGTAGAAATAACACAGACAAAGACAATTAGACAAATATGTGATTTGGAGTTCAAAGAGAAAGAATAGGCATCAAAAGGACCTGAGGTGAGAGAATTATCAAAATGGTGAATATCGATGTTGCTGCAGATTTAGAGACAACGAAGACTGTCACTGGAGAGCACTTTAGCATTGTTTACCTTTACACTTTGTGGTTGTGGCATTTAAGATGTCAAGAAGACATCTAACGATGTCAAGAAGGCATCTAAAGGCATCAAAAAGCCATCTAAAGATGTCAAGAAGGCATTTAAAGGCACTGGCTGAGTGGCTGATCTCTATAACAAAGGTGATATTCTTATTTCTAATAGAAGAATAAAAAGCTATGATCACAGACTGAAGTAAGACTGTAGATTTATGAAATTATGACTTATAGTAGCTTAATATAATAGCAGGAACTTCAGGTTAGAAAAATAGGGAAGGAAAGAAGAATGGGACAGTAAAAACAGCAAAGGGAATGAATTCTGATAGAAATGGGAAGATAGTCAAAAGTCAATCTTCACAAGAAAAAAGTAATCTTACCAGAAAAAAAATAATTGGCGGTCAGTGTACTTTTATTGTAGTCTGTATAATGCTTTCTGTTTGCAGCATTAAAGTTTGTGTCAAGATTTACTCTTTTAAAGTGTCTTAGGGTTTCCACTGCGATGAAGAGACACCATGACCAAGGCAACTCTTATAAAAGAAAACATTTAATGGGGGCTGGCTTATAGTTCCAGAGGTTTAGTTCCATTATCATCACGATGGGGAAACATGGCAGAGCAAAGCTGGACAGGGCACTGGAAAAGGACCTGAGAAGTCTACATCTTGACCCAAAGGCAGCAGAAGGAGATGTGTGCCACACTGGCTGTAGTTTGAGCATAAGATACCTCAAAGCCCACCCCCACAGTGACACACTTCCTTCAACAAGGCCACACCTTCTAATAGTACCTCCCCCTGTGAGTCAAACATTCAAACACCTGAGTCTATGGAGGCCACACCTATTAAAACCATCTCACTCAGTAAATTCTGTGATCCAGCTTTAGTAGTAATTCACTACAGCCTGTGGAGTTCAGGGGCCATGTCCTACTGACAGTAGCGTAACTACCCAGCAAATCTAACTCTGCTGATAGAAGGTATACTCTAGTTAGGGTTTCTACTGCTGTGAAGACATATTATGGCTACAGAAGAAAACCTTTTCATTATCTTTATTTTTTTCTATTCTTCTTTCTTTTGTTTCTTTCTTTATTCCTTCCTTCCTTCCTTCCTTTCTTTCTTTGTTTCTTCCTTCCCTTTTTTCTTTCTTTCTATTGAGATAGGGTTATTCTGTGTAATACTCCCAGAATTCCCTTTGTAGACCAAATCAGCCTCAAACTCATAGAGATCCACCTGTTTCTACCTCTCAAGTATTCAAGGTGTGCATCACCACTTCCAGCTGGAAAGGCTTGTAAAGAAAATCATTTACTTGGGGCTGTCTTACAATTCAGAGCTTTAGTCCATTATGGTCATGGTATGAAACATGGAAGGCTGCAGGCAGACATGGTGCTGGAGTGGGGTTGAGAATTCTCTATCTAGATCCCTGGGCAGCAGGAAGGAAGGGTGAGCCAACAGGCCTAGGTTGAGCTTTTGAAACCTCAAAGCCAATGCCTCCTCCTACACACATCCTCCACTGAGGCCACACCTCCTACTTGTGAAGCTTCCTATAAGCCTATGGGGACCATTTTCATTCAAACCACCATAAGGCCTCCGTAGGACCATGGAAAACATGACAATGACCCAAAATCCAACATGTATTGTATTCAGTTTCCAGACCCCCATAAAAATACTGAGAAGAAAGCCACCAGAAGAAAAAGTGGGAAGAATTACCTAAGACATGTTTTTAAAGGAAGCGTGAAACTCATTTCAGGGGTGTAGCATGGTGATTATGTGCTAAAGGAAGACTCAGGAGTCTCCAGTATATGAAGCCTGTGCAGTTTTAAAAGCAATTGATTCCTGCAGGATGCCTTCCTTTCTCAGACCTGGTTAACTGCATGCAATATGTGACATGAGAGACACAGATTATCTGAAACAAAAAAAAAGAGACTAGTGAAGAGAGACAAAAATTGGAGTTAATTTCTCATTAGTCTCCCGATCAAAATCACTTCCATGAGTGCTGAAGTTGATAACCTGCCATCACTACACAGTGCAAGCTTCAAATCAACCAAAGAGAGAGAAAGAGAGAGGGGGCATGGAGGCAGATGTTCACGTGTCTCCACCAGTAAAAGATAGTTTATATATCTAGGTTGGGTATTGGGTCACACTTCTGATTGAGCATTACCATACTTATAAAGCCTTCAATTAACATTTAAAAAAATTGTATAAAAGCAAAAAGGAAAAGGGGGCACGGGATAGCAGTTTTCTAGGGAGGGGAAATGGGGAAAGGGGATGGCATCTGAAATGTAAATAAAATATCCAATAAAAAAATTAATATTCAAAAAAAAAAAGAAAGTAAGTGTTCAGCTTCTGGTACAACATGAAGACATTAAATGTTTCCCAACATAAATTAATTTTTCCTAATTGGAGAGAGAGAGAGAGAGAGAGAGAGAGAGAGAGAGAAAACACTACAGGTTCAAATTTCTTGGTATGCAGAATAGAAATATACAGATTCCTTCTAAGAGAAAAATCCATAGAAAGTAATTCTGTTTTTCCTTTGTGTATCTGTTTCCAGGTTAGATGTTTCCATACCATAGGCTGTGGTAGATTGCTGACCCATTATGTTTGATCACAAATGTTGCTGTTAGTGGCTCACAGAAGAACCAAGGGCCTTGCTTATTCCCAAAATAAAAGTTACTTCCTCAAAGGTTACTTGTCTCACTCAAAAGAAATGCAAAGTGCCAGATGTAATGATGTTGATAAGGCAGGGGAAAAAAAAGAAGATAATGTTTTTGCAAAGTTTTGGACAAGTGGCCCCAGCCTTGTGAGAACACAGTGAACCACTGCTGAGGCAAAGGGTGCAGTCACCTCACCTCAGAGTCCAGTTAGGCTCCCTTTGTTCAGCAGCTTCAATTTCCGCTAGCCATCCAGCCGAAATACCTGTGCACATCTTTCTATTCATATGTTAATTGTATCAAAGCTGTTATTCTTTCTTCCCCACAATCTGCTTTTTAAAGAAATAATGACATTCATGAAGGACTATCTAGAGAGGTGAGTTCTGTGCGGACATTGGAAGTTTCTGGCGGTGCACCAAGCCCACGGTGGACATCATGAAGGAGAAATGTGTGCCTGCCCTTCCCTCAGGGATCTACTTGAACATTAGGAGGTTATCATAAGAGCCCTTAAGGACTTTAGCTGTTTCCACTGATATGACATTTGGATTTCAATGGCAGTTTTATGACTCTCTTTACAGCTTTGATCAGAGCGGAGATGTGTAGATTATCCCATGGCGTCTCAGGAGAAGGGGACTTGACTCTCATGCAGAGGGGGCAAGGAAACCACACATCTTTATCTTGCTAATGGCTAAACTAAGGCACAGGCTAAAATGGCATGCAGGAAGTCACATAACATTACAGGGACCTCCCTTTTCTCTGCATACAGATTAATTGCCTATGGCAAATGTTGCGTGCAAATTTCAAGGGCAATTGAGTCCTGTGTGTTTCCAAATGTGAATCTCTCTTTTTTTTTTCTTTTCTTCCCCCCTGTCTCTCTGTCTCTCTCTGTCTCTGTCTCTCCCTCTGTCTCTCCCTCTCCCTCTGTGTTTCTCTCTGCCTCTGTCTCTGTCTCTGTCTCTGTCTCTGTCTCCATCTCTGTCTCTGTCTCCCTCTCTCTCTTCCTCTCTGTCAGTCTCCCTTTCTCTAAAGGCCAAAAGTCGTCAATTTTATGTGCAATTGAGTTTATTCATACCCCAACCCTTCAGTGGGGCACCTCAGCTACACTTTAAAACCATCAATTATAAATATATCCTTGATATCTAATGTCTTTAGGGAGTAGCCAGCCTGCTTTGATGGAGTTGTTTTATGTGGATTCTGTTTCCTGTTTTTACAAGAGTACTGTGGTTATTAGTTTAACCAAACAGGACATTTCATTCCTATATGCCTGGTTTTCTCACCATGCTAAAATGTAAGGAAATAAAGCTTGTTTATGAGTGTCTTCAGTCATTGAAGATTGGGAAGAAGTGAGATGCAATTTCCAACACATAAATACCAGAATATCTGCAGTTCTCATTTATAATGTGCCCCAAGATGTGTTCACCATTTAAAATGATAGCTTGTAAATATGTTTATTAAAGAAATCAAGTGTAGGGGGCCCCCTCCTCCTCACCCATCCTCCCACCACACCCCTTGGTGAACTTTATGGGAAGAGTGTTGCCTGTGATCAGGAAATGCAGATCCGAACACCAGCTTTGTTACTAAAAACTGATTTTTGAGAAAAAGGGTCTTCTCAAACTCACTAGTTTTCTGATCTCTGCAAAAGAGGACAAAATAAGCAAAACTTCCTTGTAGGAGTGAGGTGGGTTATTCGTCAGACCATTTGGAACCATAGGGAGTAGACAGAAGATGACACCAAGGAACTCTAGGGTTGTCTAAACTACCAAGCTGACCAAAAACGAAAGTATAAAATGTATGGTTTAGATTTTCAACCGAGGACTAAGCAGATGGTGGTGACTGGTGGTTGCCTCTGCCAGGTGAATCCCGGTGGCAGTGATGGCCCCACCTTTCATTAGCTCAGGGTGGAGGGAGGAGTTATTTCTATTTCCTTATCTACTTCCTCTCATTCCATCTTCAGAAACTTACTTCCCTTTCTATCTATCTTTCTTTCTAAACTTTCTTTCTATCCTTAGCATAGTGTACCATTTAACAAGTGATGTTAAAAGTGATGACGCCACCAACTGCAATTTCTGTTTGAAGACGGTGACATGGTGCCGGTGAAACACGCAGTAGACTGGGGTTCACTCTACTCACAAGGGCTTCGCCTTCGCATATTTTACTGTCAGTTTCTTGACATTTTTGTCAGCTTACGACTGGAGGGCATAGGTGCTGGCGGCAGGTCTAACCACATTTTTTTTCCCTCTCCGTTGCATTTTTAGAGTCTATGAAAGGAATAAAATAAAGCCGGAGGTGTGGAGTGGGGCCTGAAGAGGCACAAGGAAGAGAGGTGATGGTGTAGCAGCGGAGCCCTGTGAAGGTGAAAGTTATCAGAGTCAGATAGACTGGCCTTTTTCTAACTACTGGACCCCTGGAATGAGCTGGAAGCTGCAACCCCTCCCATATTCTCACGCTTGTTCCTGAATCAGAAGCTTAGTTACTGTTTCATTTTCTCCATTTCCTCCTTATACAAGGAAAACAAAAGACAAATATTTGGATCTGCTGTTTGCAGAAGTAATCTTTGCTCTTCAGTGCTCTTTCACCCTGTAAAGAGAAACTGTGCCCATCCTGGAGCTGAGATCTCTGGACCACACGCTGGTCGTTTTCCCTGCAGCCTCTCGGCTAAGTGCTCTTCTAAAATCATGGAACACATGTACAGACACACACTTAACCCATCCTTCCAGAAGCACCGATGCTGGAAGCAGCTTTTCCTATCATCCCCCCACAATTTACAAACACAGAAAACAAAACCCGACCTCAAAATTGTGAGGATCTACTCGGTTTTGTTTCTGATGATGCTAAAATAGGGCAATGTCAACAGGGATAAAAAAATGACTTGTTGGGTCCAAAGTGCTCCTCATCCCCCATCCCCGTCCTGTCCTGGCTGGCTGGTGATGGTGTCCTCAACAGAAGTACTCTTGCTGAGTTAACAGAATGAATGGTTGTTGGCCGCCGAACAGAAGCCTAAAGGCCAGTTTCTGTTTACTAGGTCCCTCTCTTAATCTTCCCCCCCCCCCCATCCCCCCAGCCCGCCGCCGCCCAAGGTCAACTACCTCAAGCAAGGGCAGTCCATTGGAACAGCATGTATGAGCTCAAAGATCCCACTCTGCTCCCGGTCATATAAAATTTGCTTGCTTTTCCGCTATTTTGTTTCTGTCCTTGCCACCCTTTTCCTCTGCCTTCCCCCTCCCCCCACACCCCCCTTAACTTGTAAAATTTTTATGCAAATGCTTTAATTCTTCCCACCCAGTAAAACCTTACCCACTGGTCTATTCTAGGAATCTGATGGCTGGGAGCAGTAACCCTTTTCTCCTTGGAATGGTGACTACCTTCCACTTCCCCCTTCATTCCCTATGTACCAATTCTTTTCAGACAAGCTGATTGGACAATCTGGTGAGGTTGGACCCCAGCCAATCGGGAAAGTCACAGTCACAACTTGATAATATAAACAACAGGTGCTTCATATCTCAATGGTTCCATCTTTCAAGGGTACCTTCTGATCAAGAGTAAACTGCTTTGTCCAGACACACTTCCACTGGAGTTTGTGGTCTCTTTCTTTGCAACCTTGGCCATATTTCTAACAGTAAGCACATTGGTGGTTTTCATTAACAGGTGTTCATTGTTAAAGGCACGACTTACTGCAACTAGTCATTTGTTTTCATTGCAAAGGAATTTAAATGAGTTGACTACTTCTAAAAAGGGCAAGAATTACTTTCCAAACTCTTACCAGAATATCCCAGTGTTCTTGTAAGTAGACATCAAAAAAAAAAAAAAAAAATACTCTGCTGCAAATAGGGCAGGGACCCTAATGCAGCAGTTCTGAGAATGTCATCTCTGGAGGCCAGATTAGCCAGAAGAGAGTTCTGCTTCCTGCTTGTGATCCATTAGGAGTCCCTTTGCCTATACAAGACTATATAAGGCTACAGAAGACAGTGAGACTGAAAGTCAGAGACAGTGAGATGGAAAATCAGAAAGGAGCCAGCTGGACTGACAGGCTCATCTGCCTCACAGACCCCAGTTTCTGCATTAAGTCCTTTAAAAGGCCTGAGACAAACAGATCAATGAGATGCTATTTCTTGAACCTCTCCTGCTATATGCAAACTGTATTTTCCCCGTCTCTATGCTCTCCCTGTGTTTCCCCCCTCCTCTCCTCTTTTTTCTCTCTCCCCCTTAAACTTCCATCTATAAATCTATAATAAACTTCTCTGAACCACATCCTCTATGGACTGTGAATTTCATTCTTGAAATACAAAAGACAACAATCAGAAACCACAGGCCTGAGGCAGCTTTAGTGCTACAAGGGCGAATAGCTCCCCTAGAAAGATTCAATATTCTAAGACACCTCAATATTTTCAAATCAATAACACATGATAATATCAATGCTTACACAAAAATCATTTGATAAAATTCAACATTTCTTCATGATAAACACAGTAAAGGCCACATATTACAATATTGGAATTTATCAGTAAAGACTACATTGTACATTTGGGTAGTTAACAAGTTAAAATTAGACTGGATATTGACAAAGTGTGACAAGAGTATTCATTCAAACTAATCTTACTCAGTACAGTGTTGGCATCTTAATACATCAGGGCAAGAGAAGGAAATAAAATCAACACAAATAAGAAAGAAACAAGTCATATTATCTATGTTACATATGATATAATCATAAAATTAAAATATTTAAAATATTTTAACAAAAGATTTTTAATATGTGATATATATTTTCATTCAAACATCAAGATAAAAACCAACATTTAAAAATGGTACACTTTCCCTACTACAATAGTAAACTCACTGAGGAGTTTGGAAAACAGTTCTATTCATAATATACAACACATATGTAGGCATAAACTTAACCAAAGATATTATAAGCCTATACAATGAAAACTATAATGACCTCAAGAAAGGAACTGTGGAATACACTAGAACATAGAAGATCTCAATGTTCATGAACCAGCAGAATTATTATTGTTCAATGAGTATATTACTTGTATTACTAAAACCAATCTGTAGTTTAAATGCAGTCACTATCAAAATTCCAATATCATCCTCCCACAGTAGAGGAAATAATTTTATTATGTAAAAGTAAAATGACCCTAAATAGTCAAAGCAATAGAAACATTAAAGCAAATTATCAACTAAAAATATCAAAATATTTGACTTTAAACTATATTAGAGAGCTATAGTAACAAAAACATCGTGAGTACGCGCGCACCCCCCCCCCCAAATATACCATGGAATAAAATAGTGGGCCCTGAAGTAAACCTGAGCAGCTGTAGCCTTCTAAGGTTTTTAAGAAAGTGTCAGAAACACACTGGAGAAAAAATAGTCTCTTCAACAAAGGAAATTAGGGAAACTAGTTACATCTATATATAAGATTGGGCCCAGATCTTTATCTCTTACAATGAAACCATTTAATTTAAAATGGATCCAAAGCCTTAATGTAATATTGGAAACTTTATAACTGCTGAAGAAACACAAGTGAAAACCATGTCAAGATACAGGCGATGGCAAGAGTTATTTGAAAGGGATCACAATCATCTGAAAAAGAGTGGCAGGAGTGGGTAACTTCAGTTGCAAGGAACATACAACTACTACCCAGGAAACAACCAATAGTCAATAGAGTGAAGAAATTAATCTGGGCGGCTTCTAGAGATGGTGCCTACATTTGAAATAAGACTTCCCACATGAATTAATCCAATTAGTCCATATTTAATCAACAGAAGTTCAATTTCTAGGGCATACAAAGAGTTCAAAAATTTTAAATACTAAAAAGAGGTACTAATGGTGATGGTTTGCTTTAATGTCAACTTGCCACAAATCAAAATCATGAGTCATGAGCTTCAAATCGGGAAATTGTCTTAATTGGATTACTTAGTGTAGGATGTCTTATTTCAAATGTAGGCAGCATCTCTAGAAGCTGTGCAGATTAAAAAAGGGGGGTAGATGAGTATGACGAGCAGGAAGAAGATTGTGGCTTATCTCCTGCTTTGGAATTATAGACCCTGATGCTGTTGGGACAATTCCTTTACTGACTTAAAAAAGTGGTATTTCAAGCTTCCGTCATTAACTGAAGACCAATGGCTCTCCAAGAACTAGTTTGCTGGTACTAGATTTGGACTGTTACAGAGCTGATCCTCATGGAGGGACACTACAAGAATGTTGGCTTCTCTACAGAAACAATCACTAAGTGACTATCCAACTGCTGAGACACCAGCTGGGTTCTGAGCCTCTGTTGTGATTCTGCTGTTGTTACTATTTTGAAATAA
This sequence comes from Rhabdomys pumilio, assembly GCA_030674055.1. NCBI lineage: Eukaryota > Metazoa > Chordata > Mammalia > Rodentia > Muridae > Rhabdomys > Rhabdomys pumilio. The sequence continues at coordinate 65,933,739 of JANHMN010000003.1, read as the reverse complement.
ATTTATTTGAGAAATTCACACACACACACACACACACACACACAGAGAGAGAGAGAGAGAGAGAGAGAGAGAGAGAGAGAGACAGAGACAGAGACAGAGACAGAGACAGAGACAGAGAGGAGAACCATGACTAATATAGCATTCTAATAGATGGCCACATGAACTGAACGAATACCTCTAAAACAAAGATGTACAAATGCCTGAAAGATACAGGCAATAATGTTTAACATCTTTAGCCAAATTAAAGTGCATTAAAGCATGGAAGCAAGTCATGAAGAAGCAAAATTGCATGTTTACAAACAGCCCTTCAAAACAAGTTTAATTAAGCAGCTATAGCTGTGTGATCTTATTTCTGCACGCTCTGTTCTTTTCCATTAGTTTGCAGGTCCTATTTTGTGTCAGAACCATGATTTTTTTGTTACTGTGCCTCCGAAATGATTTGAGGCCAAACACTGTGAGACCTTCACCTTCGACACTGCTTGTTCTGATATGTATTCATTACCTGACTGTCTAGGGGCTTTTATACTTCAGTATGAATTTGGGGATTGTTTTTCTAGTTCTTGGTAGAATATCATTGGAATTTGACAACTGAGTTAAATGTGTACATTATTTTTGATAACATAGCCATTTTCACAGTATCATTTGTACCAAACCATGAGATGAAGGGAGTGTCCTGTCCTATCTATCTATCTATCTATCTATCTATCTATCTATCTATCTATCTATCTATCTTTTATCTCTACATCTCTTTGTTCACTTTACATCTGGATTGCCCCCTGTCCTCTTCTCCTCCCACTCTCACCCTTACAAATGTCTCCCCCCACTATCTCCTCCCCTTCTGCACAGAGGAAGAGAAGCCCCCTTATGTACCTTCCCACCCTGGGATGTTAAGTCACAGTAGACCTAAGAGCATCTTCTCCCACTGAGGTCCAACGAGACAGTCCAGTTAGTGATAGAGGATCCAATTGTAGGTAACAGAGTCAGAAACAACCACACTCCAATTGCTTGGAGATCCAAATGACGACCAAGCTGTACATCTGCTACATATGTGTAGGAAGTATAGGTCCAGCCCATGCATGCTCTTTGGTTAGTGGTTTGGTCTAAGTGAGTGTCCATGGGCCCAGGTTAGTTGATTCTGTAGCTCTTCTTGTGGTGTCCTTGACCAGAAGGTATCTTTTTTATCTTCTATGCTCTTCTTCTATTTCTATTTTCAATACCTTGATGTTTTAGTGTATAAGTCTCTCACTTCTTTAGTTAGTTTTATTCCTAGAGGTTTGTTGTTGTTTGTGTATGTTTGACTAAGCTCTTGTGAATGACATTCAACCCCACTGTTTTCTCTGTCAGCAAGGTAGTTATTAATATATAGGGACGCTCCTGATTTTTGCATGCTGACTTTGCTTCCTATTTTACTAGAAGTGTTTTGCAGGTCTAAGAGGTTTTGGTGAAGTCTTCAGCTTCTTTTGAGAATAAGATCATGTTATCTGCAAAGAGAAATAATTTGATTTTCTTTTCTATTTAAATCCCTTCTATTTCTTTTTGCTTAATTTCTCTTGCTATAAGTTCAAGTATTATATTGAATGAGAGAGGAGAGAATGAAAATTCTGTCTAGTTTCTGATTAAAGAAATACTCTCAGTTTCTCCTTTTTACAACTGTTGCCTTTAAATTTGTCGCTAACAAACTTTGTTATATTGAGGAAGGTTCCTATTATTCCTAGTTTCTTTGAGGGTTTATATCATGAAAGGATGTTGATCTTTGTCAGATTTTTCTGTATTTATTCAGACAATCCTGTGATTTCTGTCCTAAAGTCAATTTGGGTACTGCATTTTATATATCCATATATATTGATTTTCATGTTAAACCAGCCTTGTACCCTGGAAAGAAACCACATGAGTGTGTGAACTTGAGCAACCATTATGAAAAACAGATAAAGATTCTTAAACAAACAAACAAACAACAAGCAAACACTAAAACCAACCAACCAAATTAAATAAAGCATAAAAATAAAACTATAATATGACTCAGTTGTACTAGTCCTGGGTTTATACCCAAAATACTTCAAATATACATAACACCAATACCTGCTTATTCATGTTTATTTTATATATATATATATATTTTAAAGATTTTATTTATTTATTTATTTTTATTTAGATGAGTACACTGTAACTGTACTTCAGACACACTAGAAGAGGGCATCGGATTCCATTACAGATGGTTGTGAGCCACCATGTGGTTGCTGGGAATTGAACTCAGGACCTCTGGAAGAGCAGTCAGTGCTCTTAACTGCTGAGCCATCTCTCCAGCCCCCTCATGTTTATTATATACTATTCCCAATAGCCTAGAAATGCTATGAGCCTAGATAGCTAAAAACATGAATAAATACATGTGACATTTGCGTACAATGGAATTGTTTGTAGCCACAAAGAAAACTAAAATCATCACATTATATGAACCTATATAAACTACAGGTAGAAAGAAAAGTGATGTAGATTTGCATTGTAATTGAAATATAGATTTAAATATATAGTTGTATGTGTCTATGTGTGCTTGTGTGTGTGTGTGTACAAATTCATGGATATTCCAATGTCATGTGAATTTAAAGATACACTTTTGATTACTCAAAGAAAAGAAATTTATTATGTGCTTAGCTAAAGTCTCGAGGAAAAAAGAAAACAAACAAACATAAGGGCAGATATTTATAGGTGTGTTACATCTTTCCCTCCTAGCTCTCTGACTTTCATAAATGCAGGCACAGAAACAGGTATAAACACACAGAGACACACACAAACAATAGATTGAGTGAGGACATGGGATTCTTAGGTACTTCTTTCTAATGAGCGTTAATCATCAATATATAAAATGTGAAAGTGAATTGATTCATGGAGCACCTGTATACCATCAGAAGCAGGCAGGATGGTCCGCATGGTTTTCCTAGGCAGAGGACTCTGAGTGGGAGAAGTTACTTCAGAAATCTGTGATTCACTTCATTCCACTTGATTGCTTTTCTTATCATGTTCATATTTTAGGCTGTGCGTAAAATTGTGGGAACTGTGAAATGTCTCTAGCCTTCCAGAATTCTTTTCCAGAAACCATGTATGTACAAATGGGAACAGTTCTTTGAAATATAACTAATATCTAGACTATCATGAAAACACCCATTAAGTAAAATTTTTCCATTGCCAAAGAGTTTTCTTGAATCCATTGCTGTTAACCATTGCAAAGTTGTTTCTCATTGATATCTATTCAGAGCATCAAAAACCAAATTTTAATCAACCGTGTTATAGGAAATATCATACTGAATTTAATCTTGCCTGCAAATCTCACTTTGGGCTATACAGTCTGAGACACAAGAAGCTTCATAACAGTCATCTAACTGGGGTAATATCTTTGTCCTTTTGAGGAACTGATTCACATGCCCCACGCAAAAAAAAAGAAAGAAAGAAAGAAAGAAAGAAAGAAAGAAAGAAAGAGAAAGAGAGAGAAAGAAGAGAGAGAGAAAGAAAGAAATAAAGAGAAAGAAAGAAAGAAAGAAAGAAAAAAAGAAAGAAAGAAAGAGGAAGAGAAAGAGAAAGAAAGAAGAGAGAGAAAGAAAGGAAGAAAGAAAGAAAGAAAGAAAGAAAGAAAGAAAGAAAGAAAGAAAGAGAGAGGAGGGAAGGAGGGAAGGGTAAGGGAGGGATGAAGGAAGGAAAGAAGGAAAGAAGGAAGGAAAGAAGGAAGGAAGGAAGGAAGGGAGGGAGGGAGGGAGGAAGGAAGGAAGGAAGGAAGGAAGGAAGGAAGGAAGGAAGGAAGAGTTATCAGTTGGCCATTTATTCTAGTGATTTCTAACCTGGGCAAGCATGAGGCTCACTAGGGAAGCGCTGCCTTCTTTCAGCTTCTCCTGGAGAAGTTTCACTTAAAGGTACCCTATGTCTGAGAATACTTTTAAGACCTTAACTCCTCTGTTCTTCTATTCTTTTCTCTTAAAACTAAGAACCTTGGGTCTCAAGGGACTCTTCGACTTTAATGTAGTGGTGATCCTCCAACTCCTCCATCAACTTTTCCTTTTGACTCTGACCTTTTGACTTTGCTAAGATAGGCTCTAGTTTTCATCTTTAAAAACTAAATGACAAAATAAACATAAAATCCATGAATTGTGTAAACAGCTGGTGTAGATGGAATTTGTTTGGATGCAGATTTTTAAATGCTGTTGTAATGAACTCACACAAACCATATGAAGCTAGACCAAGGGAGCAACTGAAGCAAACAGGACTAAGTCTGAAACTTCACGCCTCAGCAAATGTTGGTACAGCTACAATGGCCATTATGATAACACAGAGCTTTGCTTAGGGATTTATATTTTAGTATCAGTTGATTTTAATTTTTTTTGCATCTGAACATAACAAAAGAAAAAAGAATTATGACAGAGTTGGAACCAGAAAAACCATTAGGCTTGTATCCTCTTCTGCCATTTATGGCCCTTTGCCTGTATTCCGTCTTTCCACAACACTTAATATTAATTACCCTTCCTTCATCTCTTTCTAAACATCCTTGTTTGCCCACACTCATATGTGTTTACATATGAATACATATATATATATTATAAGTAGGATCTGAATATGAGAAAGAAAAAGCATTTTCTTTTTCTTTCTGAATCTGTGTGACAGGATTAATATTACAAATTCTAAGCCCCATAGTTTTTATGAAAATTTCATAATTTCAATGTTCTTTAAAACACAACAGAATCCCTATTCTATGCTACTTTCTGAAATTCACAGAAAAACTGCTCTGTGAAGGAACATAGCTCTTCAGGAAGCAGAGATGTAGCCAGACCTGTCAATAAGAAAAACTAGGAGGACCCTGATGGTGCAGATGTAGCAAGAAGGCTTCCTCTCCAAGAACAGTGTTATTTGAAAGTGAGTACGGAAGTAGAAAAAAATGAATTTACATTAATATACCTTGAAAAGGATAAATCATTTTAATAATATTGGACAGGGACAGCACTTTAGGACTCTGTAAAAATTTCATTGTGGGTAACAAGAAAGAACATAGGGCTAAGCAGGAATGTAGCTCAGAGGAGTGGTTGCCTAAAGCAAGCATAAAATGGTCCACGTGGGAAGGAGAATTGTGAACTTTTCTATGAAAAATATAGTTCTATCATGTCTGTTCTTGGTATTATGGACATTTGATTTTTAATGTAAGCCTTGAGAGGTTGCATCCCACGAACTTCTCACTTCTGTGGACTCTCAGACACAAGTTAGTAATAATTTCCAGAAGTGGCTTGGCAGCATTCTGCCTACAGAGGCTAGTTCTGGCCTTATGATTTTTCTCCCTTAATCTGAAAAAAGAAAAAGCTCCTTTTATAGCATCTTTACAAGGTGTGAGAGGGAAGAGAGCTCGTTGTAAACACCTTGGTGTAGAACTGTCTAGTCTACAAGAGTCACTGCTGAAAATTAGATTTATTAGCATGTGCTGTGTGTGTATGTGTGTGTGTGTGTGTGTGTGTGTGTGTGTGTGTGTGTGTTTACATGTGCTACCCTGTGCATATGAGCAGAAAGCAGAAAGCAGAAAGCAGATGACAACTTTAGGAGTTAGTTCTTCCCTTTTACCATGTGAGTTCCTCTGATCAATCTCAGATCATTAAACTTGTAGAAGGCTTCTTCCTACCAAACCATCTGGCAGGTTCTACAAAGGTCTTTCTGAATCTTAAGAGCCTTTGAAGACAAGGCATGATGGCGGTGGTAAAGACACTTTCAATTGCTGAAAGAGGACATTAAGCTAAGTAGAATAATGTGAACTTTTGTGTCCTGCAAGATCTTCCACTGGATGTCAGATGTGGGCTCCTGAAGTTGGAATACTCTGTGATAACACAAGCCCTCAGCACCGAATGTGCTGAGAGAAATTCCATCAGGCAAGTGCCTTCTGAAGTATGAAGTGAGCCAAGCATGGAAAGTCTGCTGCATATCTTCTCTATGTAGTAAATCTAACTGAGACGTGGTCAGTTTACAGCATCTTACCCTGTGTTTTACAGTGAGGTTAGGATTCGGTATTCAAGGAAAGAAAACAAAGAGACACTTGTCTTAAAGCTTAAGGCACTGATAAAATGGGGACGGGGAGTTAGCCAACCCTTCTTCTGTGCTTCAGTAACTTTGCTATATGTATTTTACACCCATGTAAACACACTCTCTAGAAGAATGTAGAAAACCATGTAAGAGATATGATTTTTGGGAAACGGACATACCCCATACAGAAATATAGTTTGGGAAAAAGTAATGTGTTTGACTGCTTCAATAAGAAATGCTTTTAATGCATAACCAATTAAATAGTACATATTAAAAACCAAAATTGTACAATGACATTTAACTAGCATTTATATCTAGGTGGCCTTGGAATATGTGGAGTTCAGGGCAGGAGTCACTTTATAAGTTATATAATTAGCAAAAGTAGTACAATAACAATGTTGGAGAAATTTATCTACTTAGAAATCTTTCTAAATTTTCTAAAATTTTGAATCTATAGCCTTATACTTTTCTTTAGAAACCCAAATAGGAAGAAATAAGATGATGTATTTACCGGCATTTGAAACACTGAGATACTTAGGAACTCTAGAAGAGTTCAATATTCTTTTACTTTCTTCTCCAGATCTGTGCTATTCTAGTCAAGACATGTGACCAGTTATATAACAGACTCTCCATGAATGTTACAAACAGCATCCTGGGAAGCCAGGGATTCTTACAGAGAAATACAGAGCTGAGGAAGCAGATTTCAGGTATATGTTTTCCCACATTCATGGACCAAAGCTGCTCTGTCTATTAGACAAAGATACATACATAAAAGTATTAGAATCTTATTATCTAGACTTGTCTGCACTGGAAACCATCTTCCCCACTGCAAGCCCCACCCCTGCCTTCTCTTTGGAAAAAAAAAATGTATCCACTTGTGGACTATAATAAATGACAGTTTTTTTCAAACATTGAATTTTTTCCACTCCTCACTTGAAAACCTAAAACTTCTATAGATCTAGCAATAGCCTCCCCCAAAGAAGTTTACTCTGTTTACACTCTATTTCACCTGTAGGAAAGATATTCATAATTCTATGAATTTTGTGAGTGACAAACTATGCAGATATTTTCCATTATCCAGGGAAGTTAGACTTTTCTTTTAATTTTTTAAGAATTTTTAAGAATATGAAGGGGAAAAGAAATATGCAGGAGAGAAGAAAATCTTAGGTATGAAAGTTGGAACTTTGCAGCCTTTCTCCTCCCCAGATTCTACATTAGAGAAGTTTGGGGTCTGTGATGCACAGCTTCTCTGAAATAAGTGATAGGCTGTCACTAAATTTTTCAGTAAACACATTAGAAATGCTATTTGCTAAAGATGTTTATTTATGTCGTGTTATCCCTTTAGTTTTGTATGCAACATATGTTTGATTTTATAGATATCATAAATATGAGTTTAATGAGTATCAATATGAATTTAATGATATATAAAAATGATTTTAGTTTTTTTTCCCCTGATTTTTATTTGTTGAAAAAAGAGGCCCACCATAGTCTCTGGAGTCCCATACATCTTTGCTAAGTGCGTAGAACCATGAGTCCTTTTTTTTTTTTTTTTCTCCCTCTCTTTAGGTTGTTCAATAGCTAATTTGTCTTATGACTAATCTTGATGATTAGTGTTGTCAACTTAAAATAATCTAGAATTACTTGGGAGATGGGCCCCTGGGTATAACAGTGGTCGATTATCTTGATTGTGTTGAGTAGGATGGAAAGGCCAGCCCACTGTGGGTGGCACCACTCCCTAGCTAGGATCCCTGGATGGTCTAAATGGTCAAAGGAAGCTAAGCATCATAGTGCATCTGGTTCTTAACTGTGGATGTGAAGAGAACAGCTTCTTCTAGATTATGTCTCTTGGTTTTCTCACAGTGGTAGGCTGAACTCTGGAAGAGAATTCTTTACCCTTAAGTTGTTTTTGCCAGAGTTTATTTTTTTTTCTTACAGTAAGGAGAAAAGAAACTGAAGCAACTCTCCTGTGCAACAATGACTCATTCTGTAGTTACTCCTTGAGGACAGTAAGCATTTTTTCATACTATTAAATATCTGGTGGTCCGTGAAATCCACGAGAAAGAGACAAGAAAGTCTAATTTAATGGACTATTATCTGCCGGAAAAGTCATTATGTTTAACATACCCCTGTTGTATGATATGCAACAAAACCTGCCTTTCTTGAGTCATATATGACACTGGTGTCCATGAAAATGAAAATGGGGACATCGGCATACGACAGTACTAACAGTGAGTTGGGGCTGAGTACAATGAGATGCTGAGTTCATTGTTGTGAAACGCAGAACACAGATGTGCCAATGCACTTGGAGATTCATAGCTCATGCCACCAAATATAAAGAAGGAGGACAGCACTGGCTATTACAAAGTACACTGAAATCCAGTGTACTTTTTGATAGGAATAATAAGGAACTTTTTAAATTTATCAATGCTATTTTTCTGTCAATTTGATGAAACAACTCCATGCCATCTGAAAGTAGGCATACATTAAAATCATTATCACAAAGAAAAAGAGAAAAATGTAACAGGATAAACATAGCATTAGAGTTCTAAAAAACTAAATGAGATGGTAGCAATAAATAATCAAGGTAAAAAAAAAACTACATTTCAAAATTGAATTTTCCTCTCTCCCATCAAAATTTTTATTGTTTTCAGTATGACACTTATTATTTTTGCTTTTCTGACAGTAATTCTGAATAATTAAAGGATGCTGACTTTGGTGCCTGGCTAACAAATATGTTTTTGGCAATTTATGCAGACCACAGTTTGAAAAGTATAAAACAAAATCAACTACACATTTAAAAAAAAGATTTCTCAAACTTCTTGCACACACATTTAAAAAGAGTTAAAAGAAATCTTGTTTCCCACAAAGACAGCCACTCTCCTTACGCTCCTTTACAATCAAGTTAAGGAACAAAACCCTCTTGGGTAAATTCTTGCAAAGCTAATACAATCCAGACAGGCATCTTGAAACTTGAAACAGAAAAAACAAAATTATCCAATGAAAATCCTTCATTAGCAACCCCTGGTTCAGTGGAACTTAGAAAATGTGGAAGCAACATGGCCTCAATGTGTCACTGGTGATAATGATCTCATGCCTAGCCTGTGCTTTTTACCCAGATGGATCCCAAGCACTTTCCCTCATTTTCTTAGGTGTGGGAAACAGGCAGTTGATGATTCTTACAAGTTAATAACTGCTGGAATATCTAACAACATAGACCGCAACTAACTTCCATCTCCACCCCCAAGAGATTTTAGAAACTGAACCACGGGACTTGCCCAATATACCCTATTCACACCTCTAAAGGAATCTGGTACAAACAGAGCATTCTACTAGCAATCAATGTTTACATCAGACGGATGCTTTTCTGACAAATAAAAATAGAAGTGAGTAAGAACCGCCATCACTTCTTGTAAGGAGAATGTTTATTATTACTTTCCAAACTTCCCAGAATTATACTGGCAAGTATTACATCATCTCAGAGTAAATCATGCTGGACATCCCAATCCATGCATAAATTCTGGTCCAGAATCATGTCTAACTTGCCACCATACAGAGATTCTTTGGCATAGAATTCAACTCAGCAAAGGAAATGAGCTTGTAAAAGTTTGTGAGACAGCAGAGTTCTCTTCTCCGGGACAGAAGGCTGATACAAGGACTGCTGCAGGGTAAGAGGAAGTCAGGTGACTCTTACCTTTGTTTGACTCCTGCACTCTGTATCAATTCTAACCTCTCTCAGAAATGGACCAATTGCTGTCTGGACCACTTCAGATAAATGCTAATGAAATTATGTTAATCAGGCTTTCCTTAAGCTAGATCATTGAGTACATTTGCCTTGGGATTTGAGCCACGAACTGGGCAAAAAGACCGAGAATGTTTTAGGGCACGGATTCCAGTAGTAATAAATGGGCATTTCTGTTATGTTCGCAAGACAAATGCCATCTGCAGAGGCGTTAGCTGGCTTACTTGCTAACAATGTCCTCAAGGTTATTTTCCTCCTCCATGGGATTCTTCATGTAACTCCCATCAACATCTTAATGACTTATGGTTTCCAAAATTGGTTTAGACAATTTTTGATTAAAAACCATTCCAATTTTCAAGTTGTATCTGTCACAAAAATACATCTTAGATGGATGTGGTAGTAAATGCTTCTAAGGAAGCAGAAGCAGGAGGTTATCTGAGAGTTGGAAGCCTACCTTGTTTAATAGTGAATTCCTGGTTAGGCAGAGATACATAGTGAGGCTTTCCCTTTAAACCATTATTGAGGCTAGAGAGTTAATTCAGCAGTTAACAGTAATTTTAAGTCACACAGGACCTGAGTTTGGTTCACAGCACCCACTTTGAGAAGCTCACAACTTTCTGTAGTTCTAGTTTCAGGGTATTTGATATTTGGTCCTGTAGGCATCTGCTCTTACATGTTCAATATGAACACACTGACATATATACCTACCCATCACTTAAAAATTATGAAAATAAATTTTTAAAATACAGCTACAATTTTCACTCCAAATATCTATTGTGAGAAACAGTAGTCTTATATAAACCATTTAAAAATAATCTTTGAAAATTTGCCAAGTGTGTGTAAAACATCTTGATCACATTCACCTTTCACTGTTTCCCATCCATCCAATGCCTCAAAGACCGACCCATCAATTATGGTCAATTATAGAGATTTTTAATTGATTTATAGCATAGTTGCAAGAACTACAAAAAAAAAAATCACTGGTACATAGTCAATAGATGGATGGAATTTTACAAATAAACCTGTGTAACAGTCATTCAGAAGAAAATATCAAAATTGAAATTAGCAACCTGGCCATTGCCTGGGTGATTGGCAGAAATTCAGAACCTTACATCCCATCAAATCTAGAAAATTAAAATGTACTTTTCAGCATGTTTTCAAAATCCAGTGTATGCTAGAATTTGACAGTTGCTAACATAGAACATGGTAGGTACTCTGGGACTCTCCCTTGTCATTTTTCTTATTCATTCAATCTTCAAACATAACCACTCTTTTGATGATGCTGCATGCTATTGAAAATTTTGCATTTATCAGCTATGTGGCCACTTTATTTTGTGAGGTGATTGTGAAGTCCTCTAGCTCAACTGTCAAATTAAATGACTTCAAAACTATCTCTCTCTCTCTCTCTCTCTATTTTTTATTTTTTATTTTTTGATTTTTAGAAATCACTTCTATAGCCTGTCAATGAGTCTTTTGTTATAACATACTTCCCCTTTGGCCTCAATTGAACTAGGCACCTATATCTTTCTGATGAGGCCCATGATGTGGGTCTTTTAGACTTATTTAGCCTGATTTTATCAAGGAACCTGCAAGACCTGTTTTGTTCACATCTCTTGTCAGTATCTAGTGGCCTTTCTTTCTTCCTACACCCAAATAATAATTTATTAACAAAAAATCAATTTAATTAAATGCACATAATGCTCTACTTAAAAGTTCTTCTCAATAATTCTCTATTTCTTGAACCCTCCCCTGGTTTTTGTATCTAAACCTCAATCTCCTGACTACATTAGGAGTTCAGCCCACTTGCCCTTTTGCCAGCTGCAGAACTCCCAAGTCCAACACTTTCAGATACAGCCTGTCTTGTGGACAAAGCTATACATTTTTTTTTTTCTGTAACTTCTTCCACTTGGTGGAAAATGTTGAGAAGATAATTTTAATTTTCAAATAACTTACATCATAATTTTTCCTGTATGTTTTAATATTTTTGTGTTATGTTTGCAAAATAGTCACTAGTGCAACTCAAACTTATTTTTCATTTTTGAAGTGGAAGACAGACAACTTATGGGTGCTTTTCTCCAATCAGTGAGATACTGCATCAAGCTGGGAAGCGATAAAATGGACACCATTGTTGAAACAATAAGGTATTTCTATTTTCATCTTTAATCACAGTGAAACTTTTCTCCAAACTCATGACATCCACAAAAAAAAAATAATATCTTCAATCTGTCTGAATTGCTAAACAAGCAAACTCTATCATGTTTATACTATAAATGACTCAGCCAACCTTGGTATTCCACACTGAGAAACTAACTGAGGTCAATGGTAACTAAAATTTACACTCCTAGATTTCTTACCAGGAATTACTCTCCACTAACAAACTTTAAATGTGACTTTGAGCAGTGTCTGCTACAATGAAAACCCCGTGACTAGTGCTGTTAACTGTCCACTGGAACATTTACCTATATAGCCTGAGTAAATATGTGACCCTGCTTCAATTTTCCAAATAACAATGTTTTGCCAGATTTTTACTGTATAACACAGTATGGCAAATGTGAAAATGGCCATTAGAGTGAATGTTTCTGATAGATCATATGTTAGGACAGCTGTCTTCCAGTTGGGAGAGAGGAAGGAGCACCATTTTCCTACAATGCCTGCAGAGGCAACACAGGTACAGTGTTCTATACATTAAGATACTTTTGCTATTTTTCCAAGCATCTTCCTTTTAAAAGGGCATATTAGATGGCATTTGGCAATATAGAATTTAGAAAATATTCATTAGACATCTTTTTACAAAGGATATATTGAAGCATATTTTGTTTAATTTGACTCTAAAATGACAAGTCAATTTTACATTCTATTTTTACAGAGAATATGAAAGAGTCAATATGGCCCAAATTACACAACTAGTAGATTTTTTTTTCTGAATTAAAGGTTATGCTCTTGTGACTTCATTACACTTCCTCTTCTGGTTGACATTAGAGCTCTAATAGATGGAATTATTTATCGACGGGGTACTACCTGATAGCTGAGGTCTATTCTCCCATAGCATGGTGTCCACACCAGTCCATACATCCTAGCCCATCTACTTTAGCTACCAAGGAACATTTAGAAGAATAAGATACAGGAGATTTATCAGCAGACTTCGGGGATTGGAGTGCTATACAGAAAAGTGTTAAGCAAGACTCTAGTCCCCAGTTTCTTGTGTTTATAGTAGATTTCTTAGTTTTGTTCATTGTTTGGTTTCCTTATAATGAAATGTTTCATTACACTAGATGTATTCACTGAGAATCTTCAGGACAATGCATTCTTTGTTGTCTGATAAATAATCAGGTAAGGACCACAAAAATTTTGAAGTCTTAAACAGCACCCCGGAACTCCAGTTTTAATAGTACGCCTTACATGAATAATGAGCATAGCTGGACGTCACCAGACCATGCTCTATAAAAGCCCTATTGTACGTTTTTAATGTCTTTATGAAAATTAGTCATAATCTTGAGTGTGACATAGTGAAAAGGGGGCTCAGAGTGAAAATAGCAGGGCCTTTGCCATCAGGTCACTAGTTCTATTCCAGGCTTCGCTTACATGCTGGGTGAACTCAGACTAACGCTTTCAGGATTTTGAATCTGTATGTCCATCTCTATGTGGTGATGAAGATAAACAAATACAATACAATTCTACAAACCTAGAGCTTGTTGTCATAGGTACCTATGATATCAAGGTGCTACTCAATAGCATCAAGGATTGCCCAGCAGCTACACATTTCTCCAGGTATGAATCAGTCAAGATAGGCATTCTGAAAAGCCAAGCAGAAGATTGATAAGAGTATCTTGAGAATCTAAAGTGAACTATCTTTAAAAGATTGGACAGTTAGGCTAATGTGAAATCATGGCTAGAGCCTAGATTTTAAATGTCTATAAAATGACTATTGACAAGAATATTTTCCACAAAGTTATTGTATTGAAGGATGATGGAAACTTTAGAGTTTAGGTCAAATACACAGCTTTAGGTCATGAGAGTCGGCCCTTGAAGGAGAATGTGGGACTTCTGTTCCCTCCTGTTTTTCTCATATACAGACCTTAAGGCAACTGGTTTTACTCTACTACACACTGACACTCTGATTGGCTTTCTTAACCAAGACCCAAAAGCAACAAGGTCAGTGGATCACAGATAAAACATCTATGAGAACAAAACTATCCCTAATTATCTTCCTGAATTAGAGAGCTGATTTTTCAAGCCCAAAGTCAAGTCTACAAGTTATCAAAGCCCAAATCAGGATTTTTAACCTGAGTCAGGAGACCACTTTCTATTTAAACATAAATGCTGTAGGATCCATAACCATCAGAAGTATCCTGCTTTTTTTATACTGGACTTAGAAAACCAGACCCTCAGAACAACGTTACTGCTATAATCACTGTCATAGTTAGGATGTTCTTGCTGTGAAGAGACACTATGACCACAACAACTCTATAAAGTAAAACATATAATTGTGTCTGACTTATTCTTTCAGACGTTTAGTCCCTTGTTATAATGGCAAAAAGCATGGGAGCATGTAGGCAGACATGGCACTAGAGAAAGAGCTAACCATGTAATTCTACATCTTGATTCACAGGCAACAGAAGTAAATGGCATACCAGGCCTAGCTTGAGCATATGAGACTTCAAAGTCTGCCCTAACAGTGACACATTTTCTTTAACAAGATCACACATACTCCAAAAAGGCCACACCTCCTAAGAGTACCACTTCCTATGGCTCATGCATTCAAACACATGAACCTATAGAAGGCATTCATATTCAAACCACCATAGCCACCTATCAGCAAAAAGAAAGACTTACAGGTGTAGAACATAGATGCTCTTGACTTAACATGCCATTCTGTCTTGATAAACTTATTGGAAGGGAAACATGTTATAAGTTACAAACATTAATCATCATAGTTATCAACACAGCACTAGAGTATTGATAGGTTTCCCTGGTAACCATGTGACTGATTGGGACCTGTGGCTCCCTGATGCCTCTCAGTATCCTGAGAGAGCCTCATGCTAGGCCAGGAAAACACTAAATTCCAAATTTCCAAGTATGGTTTGTATTAAGAGACTATTGATTTCACTGCTTCACAAAGAAAAAAACATAAAGAATGCCATTGTTAAGTCACAATCTAGCAGTACTTTTCTTTTTATTTTTGAGAAACTTAGCATAAACTATTGATTATTCTTCTCTAAGTCAACATTCCCAGTTTCTTTAACTTTGATCTAATTGTATGTTTTCTCAAGGGACTATGATAGTCATATTCTTCAGGCTATATAATGATACATTTTTTATCACTGAGTTAAAAGACATGAACATCACCTTCATCTGTGTTTCAAAAATTATACTTGGTGAAATACAAAATTATTTAGACATGAGGATAATTTGGATCACAAGGTCTGTCTGACCCTTCTTGGTTTTAAACCATCTCTGGGTCATGCATTTATTCATGGACTAACTGTGACTCTCAGTGCTGGACTTCCTTTGCATATCTGCATAGCACAGTCTGGGATATTTTAAAAGGTCTTCCAGTAAAAATGGGAGAAATTAGCTCATTTAATATTTCTTGTGTAATCCTTGCAATCAGGTTGCCAGATTTCTGACTAGGCTCATTAATTTACTTAATTATTAGATTTTAGAAATAATTGAACCCTCAATTTAAAGAGCCTTGGGGCATAACTCAATAAAAACTTGCATTAAAATATCAATGAGCAGCTGCAATAATAACAAAAATAAAATCTATCTGCATAAAACTGCATACTTGCCACTACTTTGTCTGGACAGGGCAACTTATAAGAACAAGTTTAGCCTCTGCCATAAAATTAATTTGTCGGAGCTCCCTTAGGCCCAGCAATGCATAGGTCATTATAATAGGGAAATTTTCTCTTGACATATGCTGCCTCTAAATTTCTTCTACCTTAGTATAGAAATTGGGGGAGTTCAGAGACTAGCATGGGAGGTATTGGTTTAGACATTGTATGCCTTGGGGGTTAAACCTGGCAGCATCCCAAATCTTTGTGTAAGTCCCACATGTTATTAAAGCCATCGATTTCAAACTTTATTAAACTTATTAGAGTACATATTTCTATCTCAGAAATAGTTTAGACCTATGAGCAAAGTCATCAATGAGTTAAGAACAGCACCACCTAGAATGTGTCACTTTTGCATCATGTTTATTATTCACCACAGCCAGCCTTTTGACTTGTTTCCCAAACTTTAGAAACATATCACCATTAGTGGTTCATATTCATTTAGAATCCACGGGCCCAGAGTGATTTATGGAAGTTTATAAAACACAGAGAAGATGTGATCCGTGCCCTTGATGTACTTACAGCAGAATTTCTGTTTTGTATACACTCAATTATAATAACAAACTCCTTTTCCATATGCAGAAATATCTCCCAGAAATAATTAGCTACAGACACAAAACAATTAGGTGGCTGCAACCTCATAAAATGTGGTTGCCGGTTAATTGGCTCGTATTCACATTGTGATGTTTGCATCTACCGCTCAGCCACCTGCAAAATTTTAGCTTGCAAAAAAAAAAAAAAAAAATTGAAGAGAGGTTTAAAAAAAATATGGCCTAGACAGTGTAATCTAAATAGTCCATGTGACCTGCATTTTCTGCGGGCATCCTTAATAGCACTCAAAAATGCTCAAGTATATGAAAATAAAAAAAAAATGCTAATCTCAGAACTGCAGATTCTTTACAGGAAGAATGATGAATGCCAAGGTCTTGGAGCAACAGTCAGGCTTCACCTCAATTTTCTATCTAAACCTATTTTTCTCTGTGAGTTTATCTCTTCATTTGGTTATACTTTACTTCTAGACTTTTAAATAAATGGAAAGTTGTCTCTGTTGGTGGGGCTAATACATCAGTAAAGCATACTTGCTTTAAGTGGGATTATTTTTTTGTTTTTTTTCCATCATGGTTTGGAGTTAATTCCTCACTTACTTTCCTGAGTCTGCCATTACCAGACTGAGAGCCATAAACACGTTTTTCCGTTACACCAATCTGTAAAGCAACATTTAATGTCAAAATCCTAACACTTACTTCTAAATGACTCTGTAAAGCAGATCACACTCTAAACATGGGTAGGTAAATGTCAAAGGGCATGGCATATGACACCCAGACAGCTAAAACTGTTACAGCCAAAGAGGTGTTTGGCCAAGCTTTTGTTGGGATTAGCATCTTTTCCTTTTTTTTTTTTTTTCTTTTTTAAATTAATGATTTTATTTTCTTACATTTCAGTTATTATTCATCTTCCGGCTCTCCCCCGAATGATTCCACCCCCTCTCCCTCCCATTTTCCTCTAAGAGGGTGCTCCCCCACCCACCCACCCACTCTCACCTCATCCCTCTAGCATCCCCCTTCTCTGGGGCATCAAGCTTCCACAGGACCAAGGGCCTTCCCTCCCACTGATGCTGGAAGAGGCATTCCTCTGCTACATATGTAACTGGAGCCATGGACCAGCCCCTGTATCCTCTTTGGCTGGTGGTGTAGTCCCTGGGAGCTCTGAGGGGTCTGATTAATTGATACTATTGTTCTTCCTATGAGATTGCAATCCCCTTCAGCTCCTTCAGCCCTTTCCCTAACTCTTCTAATGGGGTCCCCAGTGCCAGATCAATGGTTGGCTATGAGTATCTGCATGGATCTTAGTCAGGTGATGGCAGAACCTCTCAGAAAACAGTCATACCAGGCTCCTGTGTGGAAGCATATCTTGGTATCAGCAATAGTGCTGGGGTTTAGTGTCTGCAGATAGAATGGATTGCACGGTGGGTGGTCTCTGGATGGCCTTTCCTTGAGCCTATGCTTCGTTTTTGTCCCTGCATTTTCTTAACACAGGGATGATTCTGGGTTAAAAGTTTTAGATAGTTGGGTGGCTCCACCCCTCCACTGGGGATCCTGTTGTTCTACTGGAGTTGGTGTCTGCAAGTTCTATCTGCCTGCTGTTGAGTATTTCAGCTAATGTCATCCACACTAGGTCCTGGGAGCCTCTCACACCTCTTGCTTCTGGGACTTTCTGGTGGTTTGCTATCCCACACTGCTACTTATTTCTATTCATTCTCCTGGCCCTCTGGACTTCTCTCCTCTCTCTTCCCAATCCTGGTCCTGCACACCCTTTTGCATCCCCCTCCCCTCTCCCACCCAGGTTTCTCCCTCCCTCTGCTGCCCATGATTATTTTGTTCCCCCTACTAAGTAGGTTTGAAGCATCCACACTGTGGCTTTTCTTCTTGTGAAGATTCATATGGTCTTTGAGTTGTATCATGGACATTCTGAGCTTTTGAGCTAATATCCACTTATCAGTGAGTACATACCATATATGTCCTTTTGAGTCTGGGTTACCTTACTCAGGATGATATTTTCTAGTTCCCTTCATTGAGATTAGTATCTTATCCTGACACCTGACAGGAGTAGGACTAACATCCTCCCTGTTTCCACGCCTGCCTCAAAGCATATTACCTAGAAACCCCAGAGCAGGTGGTCACAACCACCCAACAGATCAGTTGGGTAGCATAGCGCCTGGAATTCTTCTCCATGTAAATGAGGCATCTCAGTAGCCTTCAGTTAATGACTTTTCCCTCTCTGGATATTCTCATGCCCTTTCCCAAATCTATGTAACCCTTTGTTCAACCCAAATAAAGTGCATGCATTCAAACTCATCCCCAATAAAGAAATATGAACAAGCTAAGGTCACCTCAGAAACTTGGTTCATTAAGGATGGTTGCATAAGGCCTTCATCTAAAAGGACTGTAACATTAAGATTCTTAGAGACCACACCCCTAAAACAAACTCACTCCCAATGGGACCAAGATTTTGCTTGTTCTGGACTCCACTTCACCCTCCTGAGCCTAGCATACAGAGACATCTGACTCCTTGGGGGGAATAGGCAAACCACACCAGTTCTGGACTTCAGCTGTCCTCACTGAGCAGGTATAGCAGAACTACTGGACACCATAAGGGGAGAGGCAGAACCCAGAACCACAAATGAAATAAATTCAAAGAAATAACTATGAAAATTTGTGGGAAATGAGAAAATGATGTTAAATGATGGGCTTGTGTAGTGTTTAGAATAAAATACTTGAAAATATTTTCTGTTAATTATTAATCATTACTTAACTAATTATTTCCAGAAAATACAATAGCACAAACATTTTTCTAAAAGAAAAGCAAACTGAGCTCTGTAAGCACTGGGATTTGGTATACTTTTCTTTATTCCTCGGGAGTACTTCATACATTATTATTCTTATAAAGTTTGATAACTGTCAAATAAAATCAATTTTAATTCTAGTTCAGGGTAACTTACTGATCACAAGCATAATCATTCTGAATCCCCAAATACCAAATACATGCCACCGAGGAATAAAAATAGACATAACTCCAAAACCTAGGCCACCAGATATCCAGGTATTTTATTCATTTAGAAAAGCAGAAACTGTATAGAAGCCTCCAGAATGACGAAGCCAACTGGGAGGGCACAGCCCAGAAACTCATGTGAAGGAAGCTAGAGCTAGAGGGCTTCTTCCTTAGGGCACCAGAGTGATTCTGCATTAGAGCATGAGGAAGGAAAGAGGCCCCGGGAAAGGAGGCGACTGAGCACAGCAGTCAGCCCCAGCTCCAGTCAGCAGGCACAATACAGACAACCTGGAGTTTCTCTCAGGTGTGTAGACACATCTCTTAACTCACTTTCTCACTTCTGCACAAAATATTTAATTATAAGATCTGTACAACTACATACCTTAGGTAGAATACAAAAGATATTCTAAAGGAATATCAAGGAAAAGGATCTTGAGCTAGCCATTGACAAAAGAATATGGAATATGTCTACTAATGTCTAAAAGTGGAACTCAGTGTGTATCAGTAGATTATGCTTTCTTGATATATAATAAATAAGATAAATAATAAATATATTTTATGTATATACATACAGATGTGATATGTATCAATAACTAAAGAGCTAGAACTATGTAGGGGAAATTGGAAAAGATGACAAAATACTGTGATCATAGAGGAAAGTTCTCATTTAGAAGGCTTTGACTACAGACTGAAATCAAAGCTCACCAACTCCTCATCACTCTATGCACAAACCTATGTTAACCTAGCATACATCATTTTTCAATAAGGACAGAAGAATATCATTAGAAAGTTGACTACTCTTCTGGTATGGAGAAAAGTGAAGGCGATAACAAAGAACTAAACCCCACAAACACTAAAAGAAGTGTATGGAAGAAGACCCTATGTCATCAAAAATAGAGGCAAAGAAATATGGCAGAAACTTGTCACTCCAGCATTTGAGAGTTCCTCTAAATAAATATTGAGAAGATAAAATGTAGCAGATTAAGAATCAAGGGAATTTTTTTTCCTCAGGGAATCAAACTATCCATTGTTACAATCTTAGATACAATTACAATGGCAGGCCTCTCTCTCTCTCTCTCTCTCTCTCTCTCTCTCTCTCTCTCTCTGTGTGTGTGTGTGTGTGTGTGTGTGTGTGTGTGTGTGTGTGTATGTGTGTTAGGGCCAACAATGACACTGCAAATATCCATTGATGGTTTCATGAATAGCCCTAAACTGAACAACATTATAGATGAAATTGGAAATATTTTTTTGATTAAAAGTGTGACTGTATTATATACTTGAGCACATTTTTCATTAGAGCAAATGTATTGTTATGTTAGACTTCTGCTGTAGAAACAAGATATATGGGGTAAATTATATAATTTATGTTTTATATATTATATCATATATAATCATATATTATGATATATTATATTTGTAATGAGGCAAATTATATAAAATGTATAAAGTCAATTATAAGGAAAAGAGTCTCACTTTGGCTCTCAGTATAGTAGACCCCAGTTCTGGAGCAGTTAGGCTCAATGTTTGTACTTTGTTGGGGAAGCATATTTGACAGAATAACATGGTAGAGCTCCTCCCATGGCCAGGAAGGGAATGAGGCAACAAGGAAGGGAAGATCCTGCTGTCCCCTCTGTGGGTGTGGCCCTGATGACCTAAGGGACATCCACTACTTCCATCTCTCAAAAGTCCTGTTATCTCTCAACAGGGGGCAGGGGCTGTTGAGACAGGGTTTCACTCTGTAGCCCTAGCTTCCCTAGAATTTATTCTGCAGATCAGGCTGGCTTCAAACTCACAGACATCTCCATGCTTCTGTCTCCTGAGAACTCAAGTTAAAGAGGTATTTTGCACTAACACTCAGCTGCATTTTTATTTGTTTTTCTTTTTCTTTTGGGGAAACAAACATTTTAACACATAAGTCTTTGAAGGCACATTCAACATCCAAATGATAGCAATCAATTTATTTCATGAAATATGTGCATGCAATCAGTTAGTCTATGGGCAAAAAATTAATTGAAGATCTGTGTTGACTTCAGACAAAACAGAATCAAGTGATTATTCTTAATAAGGTGACAGTAATGGTTATAGTTGTGACAGAAGTGGAGAAGTAGAAAGAAGGTGGGGGAGGGGATTAACTAGAAGATGAAGGCTTATCAATGTTAAATGGAATTGTGTAAAGATAATGACTAGGGCACAAATGAGATCCTTACCTATTCAAATGGAATTTCAATTGGTACATTTCACTAGATAGAGGTAGCATCATGATGATAATCTGGGGACCAGAGTCTCTAGAACTATAGCAAACACTGTTAATAGTGATCACTCTAGAGAGAGCTGAGTGAATTACAAAGGGTACTGAACCCCACTGTAATCTTAGGATTAGATGCTGTTGACGTGTCTGGTCACCATGTATCTGTAATTTCTAATTTATTTATTTTTATTTTATGTGTGTGGCCTTCTCACCTGCATACATGTCTGTGTACCACATGTGTGCAGTTCCAGAGGAAGCTAAAGAGGGAGCCATATCCCTCTAGGATGGAGTTACAAATGGTTGTGGGTTACTATGTGGTGCTGGGGACTGAAATCCAGTCTTTGGCAAGATCACCAAGGGCTTTGAAATGCTGGCCATCTCTCCAGCCATAAGCATCTATTTTATTCTATTTTTTATATGAATTAAGATTCTCTAGGGCTCATTGGTGCCTAATTTCACTTACAATAGGTAGATTTGCAGTCTCAGCTTGATGTCCCAAGTATCCCTGGAAGTTCTACTAAACCTTCTAGAAAAGATGAGCAAGAGCTAGCCACGGCTTTTTCTAAGAGTTCTAGCATAAGAGGACTCACTGGAGTTCAAGAAGGATTTGGTCAAACAGGTGTGTCTATCTCAGAAGCGCTGGCCCTGCTCAAATGAGTGTGAAAGGCAAGGAATCAATGTAGTCCATGGCTTAAAGCCTTAGGATGAAAGAGTTTGCTATTAATATTTATATCAAAGAAAATCATTAGGGCTAAAGGTCTAACTAAGTATTAGAAGGCTCTAAAGCATGGAAGAGTTCTGGGTCCCATCATCAGCCCAACAACAGAACAGTATTCCATACCAGCCGTACAAAAAAACAAAACAAACAAAGGAACAAAAACCCTTACAAACACAATCACAGGTTAAGAAAGCAACTGTGCCTGTGGATTATTTGAATGTTCGTAATGTAAGTAATTTTATTTAAAACTGACTAATGTGCAAATTGTGTGTGTGTCTCATGAAAATATTTGTATTACTTGTGGATAGCCAACTATGCCATCATTTGTAGGGAAGACACTAGTTTTGCATTAATGTTACATATTTAGAGGGGTTTAACATCTAACCAGATTATTTATCTGTCTACCTTCCCACGGGATAGGAAACAACCATGGACAAAATCACTTATCATTGTATTTCAATACTACGTTCTCAGTACACAGGAACCAAGATAGATTATAAAGTCAAATTTGTTTTACCTGTGCAGAAGTGGGGGATAGGAAGAAGGTAAGAAATAAAAGAAGGGTATAATAAAATGAGATGATATTATAAAGGAAGACTAAGTTTTAGCTTCTATAAATTATTACAGTTACGTCTGGTGTTTGTGAGAGTCTCTTGACGCATGGCCCTGTTTTGTGACATTGCAGAGCTGTAACTGGAGAGCAGCTGTATGTGATTCTTTCCTTTGCCCTCTTTGACTCCATGGCCTTAAGCAAATAAGTGTCATAACCTCATGGACTTCCTTTCTCATCTTGAAAATGTGAATCTAGAGGAAAGCATGCTGACATCTCTTAAACATGGCAGAAGGCAGACATCTAAGAAACAACCAAAATAGTTAAAGGCCTGGACAGGCTGAGGGAGAGGCTTACAAGAGGCCACATGTTTTCTCAGTCTCTGACCTGCAGGCACACACCTGGACTGGGTCAGGTTACACCCAGCTCCTTCCCATCTCAGGTCAAGCCCTGGTGGATGGATGATAGATCCAGGACCCTCCTTAATTAAGCATACCAATCACCTAAAGCAACAAGAGGGTATTAGGGAATATTGGATGTCATTCAGTTTCTCCTTAAACTTCCTGTCCCTTTAATTATTTCAAAAGAGAAATGCTGTTATTTTTCTTCAAGTTAAAAAAAAGAGAGAGAAATAACAAAAGCAAAGCTTCTTAAAGGGGTAGATGTCTGTGAAGACAAAGCAATAATTCCATGGATGGTGAGCTGCCCTGTGTTTGCTTCTGCATTTGTCTAGAGGCTGCATGGACACCAGTCCAGTGTTACCTGTTCCCATACACTGGCTCCTACTGTTTTCCCTTTGGAAGATAGCAGTGGTCAGGCCCCATCTGGTTTTCTGAATTTTGTGTTAGCAGATTATTGGTCCTGTCTTTCTGAGAATCATCTTGCTTTCGTTGCTGCTGCTGCTGCTGCTGCTGCTGCTGCTTCCTTTTCTTTAACACTGCCTTCACATTCATGGAGAGCTTGTTTCAGAAATGTCCTTAAATCACAACAGGAAGGGAGGGAGCAATGTCTCCTGCTGCCTAAAGGGATCTCGGCTTCCTCTAGCTATGAAAGAGACAAACCATTCACAAAATCAGAATCTTTCTCATGTAAAATGAGTCCAGAAGACTTAAACATACCTGATGTTCTCCATCAACCTTTAAAAGATAAACTTGTCAAATTTTATTTCTCTCTCTCCTCTCTCTCTCTTTCTCTTTCTGTTTCTGTCTCCTTGTCTCTGTCTCTGTTTTTCGCTCTCTCTCTTTCTAGTGTGGATGTTTGTGTGTGTTGTGTATATGTTTAGGTATGTGCATACATGTGTAGTTTGAACATGTGTGCATACAAGGAGACCATAGGTCAATGTATGAAGTCTTCTTCTCTTGTTCTCTCCTGTATTGTTACACACGGCTCTCACACTAAGTCTAGATTCCATAGATTAGGGTAGGCCACCTTGCTAACAGGCCCTTGGAATCCTACTTGACACTACTTTTCCAATACTGGAGTTATAGATGTAACACAGTGCTTAATATTTTATATTGATGATGAAGATCCAAACTCAAGCCTCGTGCTTTAAGGTCGAGCACTTGATTGATCTAGTAGTCACCACCACTGATAGGATTTCTTCTAAAGAGTATAGCTATTCAGTATTATTCTCCATGATTTTTTCTGCTGCCTTCTGAGTCAAAGAGAGTGATTCTGTCAAAATATTGCTGAGGGGTACCTACAATATCAGCCTAAGACAATCACTTAACATATTACTCCACTGGGTTTTTTTTCCCTATCTTCTAAAGGTAACTGCCGTCTTCTGTTATACTAAACTGGGCTGCCACTGTAATATGACCACAGTATGCTCACTGATGTTGTATTGCGTATTGTCATGAGTTCTTTCAAATGGAATCTTAGCCTCCATGAGGTACTGACAAGATCAATTAAATATACTCATAGACTACCAGAAACACAGTGTTTATTGAGTAACCCACAAAATACTGATTTCTGAGGATAGCTACCCACTAAACTTAATCCCTAGAATAGTCTTATCTAACTTTGAACAGTTGCTTTTAGATAAAATCTATCAATGTTCATGAGTAATTATTGATATGTCCATTATTACTCAGGTATGGAATCACTCACCTGCCATTCCAGCTCTTGGGAGGTAGAGGCAGGAAAGTCTGAAATTGAAAGTCATGCTTTGCTTCAAAATGAATTAAGTTTAAGGCTACAGTCTGAGCTACATGAGACCCTGGGCCAAAAACAAAACAAAATTATATCTTGATTAGGTTATGGATGGATAAACAGACAGATGATAGATAAATGACAGATAGACTAGACAGAGATAGATAGATGATAGATAGATAGATAGATAGATAGATAGATAGATAGATAGATAGATAAAATAGATGGCAGATAGATAGATAGATAGATAGATAGATAGATAGATAGATAGATAAAACTATACAGACAAATGAAAGGCAGACAAACTTACAGTAGCATAATGTAAGAATATGATGAATCAAATAACATTAACATATAGAGGTCACTTATGTACAAGTGTCTGATATAAAATTTTAGGAAAAATAAAATTGGTTTTAGTTTCTAGAAGGACATATGTTTGTTTCCAAGTTTGACAGTTTGCAGTGTGACCTTATGAATGCTGTTTAACTACTATGTATCTCAGATTTATTATCTAAAACAAAGAAAAAAAGAAATGAATCCATCTACTGTATCAATTTGTCACCAGTATTAAAAAGAATGTATAAAAAAGAACAGAGTTCAGTGCTTGGTGCATAGTGTGGTTTTAAAAATGATGGCTTTAGTTGGGCATAGGGTACACACCTGCAATCAGGACCAAGGTTAGTATCACAAGTTCAAGGAGGATAAAACCAAGTGTTAGAGGCCAGCATAGGCTACACAGAGAGACCATCACAAGAAGAGGAATGGCAAGAGAAGAAGGAAGGCAGAGGAGTATGGAAGGGGGAGAAGAAAGGCTTTTTCTAATCATGAAAACGTTGATTACTAGATTGCCATGCTTTGTGGCCTCTGCATAGACAATCAGTTTGAATTACACATTGAATAAAAAGAGAAATTAAGTTTAGCAAGGCAGAGGCTACAGGTTTTCTAGAAGATAGAGCTTTTCTTTAGGACAAGCCACTTCACAGGCTGACAGTGACAATGAGCTGTCCACTCTTCAGGAGAGACAGAGCTTGTTGTCTCAAAAGTCAACACTGCAGATTCAGATTGAGCTTTCAGCATGTAAAGTAAACTTGACTGAAAACCTTTTGTAAATCCTTGTAATAAAAGTTTCCCATCATCAAGCCAGTTATGTCTATTAAACACTAAACTTCGCTGGCATAATTAAGACTCATTTAGGGAAGAATTACTCTGATATTGAGCAGGAGAAGCAGAAACTCTTTCCTGTTCTTTATTAACACAAAGCCTTAATTGTACTGTGATCTTGAGGCTGATGAAGGAAACCAGGCATTGCCTACCTCCTGTCTTACTGTGATTTGTGTTACTGTAACAGAATGACTGAAGCAGGCTAAGTTATAAACACTAGTTTATTTGGTTCATGGTTCTGAATGCTGGCCTATCTAAAATTATGTATTATGTATTTCATCTGGTTGTTTCCTATTACTGTAATAGGTCATATGGGCAAGCTAACTTATAAAGTAAAGGGGGTTGTTATACCTCCCGATTCTGGAAGCCCAGTTTAAAAAGAAAGAAATACAGGAGTGTTCTTCTGGTAGAATCCCATGAAAGCACAAGGTACTGACCACAGAAGACAAAGAGTAGAAGTGTGGGTCCTGTCTACTTTCTCTCCTTCTTTAATAGGGCCGCCAGTGTTCACTTATTGGAGCTTGAGTCCATGACCTTATTTGATCCTAATCACATCCCAAAGACCCCATGTCTAAGCACTATAATGTATAAGTTTCTATACTGTTCATATTTTGTAAATGGGCTTAGATTTAGTGGACTCAAAGCCTACTGTGCCCTAGCATAGATATTATGCGCTTTGTTTGAATTGAAAGTGACTTCAGGTTTAAGCCTCAATTTTATTTAAAATTGCTAAGAAGGGCTCTTACTGGCTGAACAAGTACTAGCGGAACACATCACCTAAATGTTACAATGTAAGGCTCCAGAACAATTAAGAAAAGTAGCCTAACTAAGAACAGGCAATGGATACATATTTGAAGACTGAGAATATAGTTAGGTCTTTCTCACATGACATGTTAAAAGAAATTAAGAAAAATTATGGTTCAATGCAAAGATTAAAATACAAAGGAATTCTAAAAATTTAGTGAAGCATGAAACAAAATTCAAATGGATTACAATTTTTAAAATGTTTCTCCAATAGTAATATAAAATGTTCATCAAATTAAAAAAAGTATTTCCAGCTTCTAAGTTTCTAATAAGTATGTGTGTTTGGATTTCACTTATTTGTTTTATATTTTGAGACAGGATTATTTTTTCTGTAGCACTGTTGATTCTAAAATTTGCTATGTAGTCAGGCTGGCCTAGAACTCATAAGAATTTGCCTGCCTCAATCCAACAAGTAACGAGGTGTACAGCATGCACCATCATACCCAGAATGTTATATGTAAATGTAAGCAACATATAGAAATAATCACACACACATATATATACACACACACATATATATAGACACATGTACACACATACACACACATGTATATAGAAAGAGAGAATGAGAGAGAGAGGAAGAAAGAGAGAGGGAGAGAGAGGGAAAAGGAGAGAGAGGGAGAGGGAAAAAGAGAGGGAGGAGAGGGAAAGGAGAGAGAAAGAGAGAGGGAGAGAGAGAGGGAGAGGGAGAGGGGAAGAGAGGGAAAGGAGAGAGAAAGAGAGAGAGAAAGAGTGAGAGTGAGAGGGAAATAGAGAGAGAGAAGAGAGGGAAAGGAGAGAGAAAGAGAGAGGGAGAAGGAGAGAGAGAGAGAGAGAAAGAGAGAGAGAGAGAGAGAAGAGAGTTATACAAAACCAGAAAAGCGATCAATCATTTCTCTCGTTAAGAGGATATCTATCTTTTGGCAAATTCTTCCACTAAGTAATCAAATACAACGAGGCTATGTTTTTAGGTTCAGTCCATTCCTTTGGAATGATCTGTACTTCAGTTGGGTTTTGATGGAGGTGTCTTCACAGAAAAACCCTGAACCAAACACCAGTTGTCTGCAGATCCCATTGAGATGTTTATCAAATTTAATATTTACAGATTTTTAAAAATTATTTTCCTAAACTTAAACTTGAACAAACTTTATTGTTTCACCTGTGCCATGACTCTGTGTTTACTGATGTACATCCTTCACTCCATTTGCTACGTTTGGATATTTTTAAATTCTTTAGTCTTTATGTGTTTGTAACCCTCAGTGATTGCTGTTATAATTAATTTTGGTTGCAATAAAACATTTTTTATAAAACCAAAAAAAGCCCCAAAATAAAAAAGAAATAAATATTGGTTATGCATGCCACAAGTGATATATTTTCTTCAGATCTGTTCTATGCATAAGAATATACATGTGCATGCCTCTGTGTGTGTGTGTGTGTGTGTGTGTGTGTGTGTGTGTTGTGCATGTATGTTATTGTTTGTGAGTAAGAGTTTACATACTTCAAGTTGTTTGTGTAGAGGCCAAGGACAGCTTTGTATGCCAGTTCTCATCTCTCATATTTGAGTCTCTTCTTGGTTGTTCCCTGCTGTCAAACTGGCCCAAGAGCTTCTGGGGATTCTGCTGTCCCACCTTCCATCTCACCTTAGTAGCATGAGGATTATAGAAATGTGCAGCTGTGTCTAGCTTTTAAATGATTATGAGAAGTAAACTTAGATTCTCATGTACAACAATGATCCATGTCTCTTTTCCTGGCTCAGTTATTTCCACAAAATGGATTTCCAAGCCTTAGAGATATTTTTAAAATTATACATAATATAGAAAAGTTGGACACAATCTACTATTACTCTGAGATAGACCTTTTCTTTTTATTTCGTTTAATCTGAGCCACAGTTATCGATGCTGATGGTTGCCTGTGATTTCTTCAAACATTCCCAAACAAAACAAAACTATTTTTTCTATGAAATCAAGTATAACAATTTAAGTCTTATAATTAAAAACTCATTTGAACTTTAGCAATAGAAAGTTAGGCATTTTCTTTCATATCTTAAATTGCTCAATAGATAGCAGACATCCGGGGGTTGTGTGTTTATAAAAGTCACAATAGATTCATAGAAGTTCAGTTCTGAGTAGACATGTGTTCTGGATATCTATGGGTACACACCATAGGCAGCTAACTCTGCTGAGACATCAGAGCAAAACCCTAAAATAAAAACAAAGAAAATCTTGGCTTTAGGTCTCCATGTGTATAGAAATGATATACGTACAACTGGATGTAATCAGGGTCTACAGAGATATCTCAGCAATAAAGTGTTTGCTGTGCAAGCATCAGGACTCAAATTCAGATTCTCTGCCTCTGTGTAAAAGGAAAGCATGGTGTTACCTAGTGTGGTGGTGCATGCCTGGCACTGGGCAGGATACTCCTCAGGAATAACTAGTCCACTAATCTTGTCAGATTGGTGAGCTCTGGATTCAGTGAGTGATACTGTCTTGAAAATGTATGGAGGGAGATGCTTGGTATTAAACTGGGACCTCTACACAGGGATACATACACACAAGGTGGGGGCATTTTGAAATGCTCATATACTAAAATGCTCTCACTGCTGTTCCACTCCTGAGAAGGGAAGAGGTTGTGCTTTCTTTCTGTTCAGAACCTTGAGTGGAACATTCCCCTTGTCAGGTGAACCTGAAGAGGGACAGAGACAGGTTCCAAGGACTCTGATGAGCTGTGAAGGGCCCCAATTTGCTTCTCGTTCCAGCTTCTAGTTCCATGCTAACTTTAGCTTCTCCTTAAGAGTCCCAAACAATGTTTTATAGTGAGGAAAATGTATTCACTTATCAGGAAAATAAACTAATCATAGTTTAACGCTTTGACCTTGTTAACATCCAAACTGAGAACTCATGGAGTGCCTACCTCACAAGGGGCCACTGTGAATGGGTGGAAGGCCAGCAGGCAGAAGGCCTGCCCAAGGTACTGGGAGATTTACATGCTGCATGTTTTGTTTTTTCTTTTGTGGACTCATTTTTTAATTTGTTTAGGAAATGTGAAAAACAGTGGAATGCTCACCTTTTTAGTATTGTTTCTTCCAATCAAATACCAGATAAATATGTTCAACACAGCGAGTCATCTTCAAGTTGAGGTCCAGTAGTCCTTTGTATGTCAAGTTAAAAAGCAACTCTCAGGTTAAAGGAAGCTGTCCATTCAGCTCTCACATTGGAGACTTGAAAGATCCAAACCAGAATCAAGCATATCAAGGAAGTTTCCTTCTGTCCTAAAAATGTCAACCACCCACCTGTTAGAGTTCCACTGAGTAAAAACGGAGCTTTGAACAGTGGAGTTCGGGATCCCTGATTTAAGCAGGATCAGCAAAAAACCCGTCTCTTCTTTATCTCAAATTAACTACAAATTCAATTAGAATAAAAATCTTCGCTCACCCTGCAGAAGAGATTTTACACAAAGAAAAGCAGATGTTCCCACCACATTGAGAGCACTTTGCCCAGCAGTCAATGGAATTTTCCATCTTGCAAGTCCAATCAGTGGTGAAAGATACACAGAGGCAGCCTCTCCTACTCGGAAAACAGCTTCCATTTCCTGCATGCCTTTAATTAGATTTACTTCTTCAACTGAAATAATATCAGGCTGAAAGAATGAGGGGGGAGGAGGGTTGCTTAGTGTTGGGTTTGTACGGGGCTGGAGAGATTGCTCGGTCTGTAAAATGCTTGTAGCAAAGCATCCTGACTTGAGTTCAATCCCCAGAATAAAGGTAAAAATACAGGATGTGGTAGAATTGGAAGCATTGTAGAGGAAGAGACAGGAGGATTCCTTGCAAGTTGCTTATTAGCCAGCGCAGTAATTGTGGAATCCCAGGAGAGACACTTCCTCTGAAAAAGCAATATGGACAAGTCCTTAGGAACAACACCTAAGGTTGAAGTCTGGCCTCCATAGGCATGTGCACATCCCCCCTCATTCCCCGTACTGGATCAGCAAATCTAGAAAAGGTTAAATATTTACTCTGAGGTGCTTTCACAGGTGAAGCTTTTCTTGTTTATTGAGAGTTTGTTCAGCTGGACAATACATAGTAGTAAAACTAACCACTAGAGATTGTAATGAGATCATAGCTTAATTCAATGTTGAGCTTTGGACAAATAAAGGAACATAAATGGAAATTAGGAGAGACCTACAATGGACTTTCTTTCTTTCTTTCCTTTCTTCCTCCCTCCCTCCTTCCCTTTCTTCTCTCTCTCTCTCTCTCTCTTTCTCTCTCTCTCTCTTTCTTTCTTTCTTTCCTTCTGTTCACATAAAGAATGGCCCATGAGCCAAGGTGCTCAGAAAAGAAACGCTGGGCCACAGGTAGAGTCATAGACAACAGTATTGAAGGGACACACACATATCCCACTGCCTGATCTCTTTGGCTTCTGGAAATGTCTTAACATACATTAAAATATAAAAATCCTATTTTAGTTTATATTCATCCATCTTATCAGAGAGAAAATTTTAATGATAACAGTGGGATCATATTTTCAATTTTACTGAGAATGGTAATTAATTATTGAAATACATGTTATTTTTATTAATTATTATTAAACTCTTTAGATTCCCTTCATTATTAGGCTTATTAGTAAATAGAAAAAAAAAAAAAACCACTTGATGCTGAGTTTCCATTTTTTTTTCCACAGGATGCCATTGAACTATGTAACATCTTGGTTCAAATTTTCCTCATCAGGATTAGAAAAGTATCTACACACATCTTTTTTACTCCTAGCCCCAATGGATCCCTTTCAGACTAGTTAATTTCCCAGAATGCAGCCAGGCTGACTTTCTGAACTGTACACCTGTTTGTGAGCATCTCCACTTTAAGTGGCTAGGAGTCATCTTCCTGAGGAAGTGCAGCATTAATCCGGTGTTTCTCTAGGGTTCTTCTCTCTCCTGGGCCATTTCCCTGCCTATTCCTACTTTCTATTCACTTCCTTCATGTGTGTTAGATGAGTCTTCAATTTACATTACCCTTGCAGTTAGTTTTTTTTAATGTATAAGTGTCAGACAATGTTATAGACCCCAGGTAAAGCCCCAAATGATATAGAGAGATGGGTAGTAAACACAGGGAGCCAGCAACTGCAGGTGCAGACTCCAAAGGGTGCTAGGGAGAAAAGAAGAGAAGGAAGAGAAGACGAAAGAGTGGCATTTGCATCAGGTAAACACCCGATGTAACAGAGGTGTTGACTAACGGAAGCAAGTGACATCGTAGGAATATCTGACACCTGGAAACCATTTTGGATCTTTTGAAATGTAAACTAGACTACTTTGATTATAGAAATGAATATTATTTATTTAGAATAAGTATTTGGACATTCCAACATAGCAGTCTGCTCATGCCTGGCCCTGCAGGCTACTGCTATTGACATCTTTTCTAGGTATCATGATGGATCCACAGTTAGATACTTCCCTCTCTGTCTTCCTGTTACAATTTTATAATAGAATCATGGACCATGTTTCCATTATTACCATTCCCATATTTATCTTTCTGAGTTGTAGGATTTTATTCATCTTCCTATGCCTGGCGTCTAGCACACACCATTGGTATTAGTAATGGTTGGGGTATTCATTGTTAAATAAAAAATGAGATGAATATATGACTAAGCAAACCAATAAGTAAACAAACAGATGAACTTGCTAGCAATGGTTCTTCAGGGCAGAAAACAGGAAAAAAATTAAAACTTAATTTTTTTTCTAATTAAATGTTGCCTAAGTATTCTAAATTGGTGGAATTTTTATCTTCTCTGTATATCTTTATTAACATTTCCTCATTTATAAAACAGTGAGGATGATTGAAAGACATTTACATGATATATATGTTACATATAAGTAAATATATGATATATATATATACACATATATGATATATATATATCCATGTAGGTCCTTTCATACATCAGCTGCACGTTCTTTAGAGGCACTGTATTGAGGAGGTACTAGATGGAAACAAGAAGCCAAGATAGTAGGCCGATTCTCCTCTGAAAAGCAGGTAATACAGAAGAAGACCTCGTATCTTGGCTTGTTATGTTGGGGTTTATGAGCAATGGCAAGGAAGCTGAGAGACAAAGATGCACAGCTTTGTTCAGCATCTTTAAGGATAATAAAATGAGATGCTATCTGGAAACTCACACATGAAGATAAGACATGTCTATAAGAGTCAATGTTGTCCCTGAACTTGGAAGCTCTAGTGGTCTCTCTTTAAATGTCTCTGTGCTCTACCATTCAGGCATAAGAGCCACGCATTTTAAATATTTCACATAAATTACGACCATAAAACGTAAAACAATCCAGGCTTGGAGCCTGGTTAACGGTGTTTACCAAAGGTCAGCTGTTGTTAGTTTCTCTTGTGGTACTGAAGGAGGGAAGCACACTCATAAACATCGTTTCCTTTTCAGTTTCCTTTTATTTTGACCACAACTTGTAAAGAAGCAATGCAGATCTTGTCTTGCCCATTCATCTGTCAAGGAAGTAGACTCCAACATTCTCAACATTTGCCCGATGTTGTATAGGATCCAAATGACAGTCCAACTTTAAGTCCAGAGTGGTACAACCTTTAGATGACCATATTTAGACTAAATTTTAACTTTGAGATCATTATAGGTTAATATGCAACTAAAAGACTATTAAACAGTTCTTTACTCAGCTTCTCTGCAAGTGGAAGTCCTGACATTTATAGAGTCAACAGAAGAAGTGTTATTTCTTCTGTAATACACACGCAGGGCCCTTTTCATTCCCCTCTGACAGCACAGTTCCTTACTCCCGAACCCTACCTGTCCTCCACCTTACCACTGTATTGTCTCAATACTGGTACATGAGTGGATCCACTGAACAGGAAGCATTGTAAAACCAGCATCTGCCATTTTCCCAAATCTGGAGTCCTTCATGTAGATGGACACACGCATCTTCAGCTGTTGTGATTGGTACGTGTCTATTTGGTTTTCAGCCCTCAAAATTTTAGCTGTGATGTGTTTTGGGGTGGATTTCTTTGAATTTATCTGGTTAAAACTCTGTTTTGTAAGTATGATATATATGATCATATATGATTATATATGTGTATATATATTTTTATATATATATATATTAATATATATACACACACACATACATATATATGTTTCCAAGTTTAGAAAAATCCACCCATCACTTATTAGGGAAACTTTTCAAGCCTTACCTTCTTTCCCTTTGGTCTTTGATAATGTAAATGTCAGGTCTTTTGTTTTATAGTCAGAAATCCCTGTATCCCAGGATTGTATCCTTTCCTGTTTTTAAAAGTACTTTTTAAAAAAGTATCTGTGCTTTCTAAAGATGAGCAGTCTTCATGGCTTCCATTCACCCATTTCTCTTCTATCTCTTCCATTCTGCTGGAGAGTCCGTCTGAACACTGCATTTTTCATGCTGATCTTTGCATTTTTTTTCAGTTCAAGCATTTTCTAACTGGCTTATCATTGCTTCTGTGATTTTTGTAGGACAAAATCTTTCTGCCATGGTGGTATTCTTCCAGAAGCCCAAGGTGGGGCTCTTGTCTGCCTTGCAGAAGCGAATATTTCTACTCCCCACATTGACTCCTGGGCCTACTCCAGTTGGTTTCATGTGGTTGGCTTGGTTAAATAGCTTTTTATTTTTCTTTCTTTCTTGGATTCCTGGTTCTTTGACACCTAAAGGAGAGAAGGGGAGAGGAAAGCAAGAGAAGAGAGGGGAAGCCATCATGAGAAACAGTCTCATCTCTGTCCATTGTGACTCTGGATTTCTGGACTCCTTGAGATATAATTCTCACAGGAAAACAAAGGAAAGGGAAACTCAGGATCTTTCTTGCTGTCCTTGTGCCTTGAAATTCGAGGTCAGGCTGATGTCCCCTCTCCACATTTCAAGAGCTTCTTATGTGTGTTTCATATAAATTCCCAGCATGGCTGAACATAGAATAAGAAACAGAAAAGAAAAAAGTATTCTACCGCACCCTCAACAGTACTGTTAACAAGAACACTGACATAGTCGGAGCTATAAATCACACTGATATTTGCATATTCTAGGCATCTTTTTGTCTCAGCTTATTCTTCTTCTGTGGAAGCAGTGCCTCATTCTCTCAGAAGCCCAGGCTGTGCTGGAGTTGGTGATCTGCAGAGAGTTTCAGGGATTACAGGCATGGGCCACTGTTACCAGCTTTGTCCCCATTTGTTTTCAGCAGAAAGTTAATTTTCTTTATTCGTCTGTATATGTCAACTTAATCAATATACCATTAGAAAAAAATCCAACCTAACATCTCAGTTATGGTGAATAAAGAATTCCGCCTCAGATCCCCAACTGGAATTCCTTTAGGCCTCCTCCAGTATCCCTGAAGTCCTAATCACAGCCTTCGCCTCACAGGTGTCACTGAAGAGAGAACTGGAACAGCCAATTTTAACCTATGATTTCCCTCTTCTGGTAATTCCAGAGCACTCACTTGAGAAGCTGCTGCCATTCATATTTCACGAGCCCCATTCTCTTAACTATAGACAATATATTTAATTTAACCTCTTAGACAATATCAATGCAGGCATAGATTTTGAACCCAACATCGTCATTCCAAACTACCAAACATCTTTGTTTTTTTTTTCCTTAATTTATGTCCCCAAAGTTTTAAAGTGTCTGTTTATATAGTAAAACAAAAGTATTCACTTCAGATTAAGTTCTGAGTGTGTGAAAGTGGGATCAGTATTGCTAATGGAGGTTTTGTCACTCAGTGGGTTGGTATATCCTCACGACATGAACGAATTAATCAGAATGTTTTTCATTTGTGTTGTTAGCCACAGACTAGATAGTTAATATCATTAACCCACTGATGTTAAGCTGGTAGGATACTCCATAGAGTTTGAGTTTAATATTTTATTTAGGTTTTTGGCTTTATGAACACACTTGTGATACCATGGACTTAAATAACAATACATTTATATCATTAAAAGGTAAGTGTAAGGGCTGACAAGATGGCTGAATGGAGAAAGGAGCTTGTTGAAAACCACAGTGAATTGAGTTCAATCCCCAGAAATCTTGTGGTAGTTCACTTTCAACTTAGAAAATATTCATTCCAAGCTCACCTAGGTAGCACAGAGAGAAGATCTCAGGACTCAGAATGCATCAGGAGACAGCAACAAAATGAGGATAACAGGCAGCCTTCTAGACAGATTTGATCTGGAACACCTCAGATATTACTGTCTCAATATTTCTTTTGCAGATCCCGCTGAAAAGAAGGTATTACAATTTTGCTGGCATCAGTGACCTGGCATCTCTGAATTATTTTCTGCTTTGGTTTACAGAGGAATAAGCCTGTAATTAATTATATATCAGAACATGAGAATCGACCTGGCAATAATGTACAGGCTAAGAATGCTCTATTTACATATGTAGGTTATTTAAAATATGTCTTGTTAAATAAATATTTAAATTTCCCCCTTATTTGGCGTACAAAGTGTTGAAAAGGAGGCTGCAGTTTGACTTCACAGAATGTTTAAAAGTGAGGCACTTGACATAGACTATCATCCCTGCCCAGTCAACATCACCTCCTGTCCTTGCATAGCAGGGCACACAGAAAACAACCTCACTAAAAACAACAGCATCAATTATTTATATCAGCCATGAAATATATAATAATTGGACGAAGTTAGTCTTCAGAAATTCATATAGCTTATAGAGCATATACATACAACAAGGAGCCTACGCATGAATTATCAAGATGTCCGACTCAGAGAGAAGAGTCAAAAGTGGATAGGATGTATGGAAATTAGTGATGTCACAATAAAATGTCCCCGCTGTGGGTAATTTTCTCCTTGCAAATGAATGTCCAGATTTGTTTTTAAAGGGAAATAAAACAAAACAGAGAGAGCCTAAAGAGATTTTTCCATACCTGTCAAATCAACATGACCCTGTCAGGAACAGGCTCCGGAGGTGACAAACTGGGAAGATAAGAAAGCCTCAATGATATACAGCAGGAATCCCGCTGGAATTGAGGAGGGTGCCCTCAAGTTAACTTTTCTCCAGAGTTTACCTATACCTGCACGTTTGGTCCCTGCAGAACGGTTCTGTGAACATGGAGGCTGCGCATCCACCAGGGGGAGCAGTTCACCAGCACAAAACCAACCTTCCCGAAGGAAGTCGCGGAAGGCGCCTCTTCCTCTCAATTTGCACAGCTGACAGGACCCTGATTTTATCAGTTCTCCTAGATGCAGCAACGCATATACCTGGAGCTGATTCTCTCCAGCCAGCCTCGTGCTACTGGGATACGATACACCTCGCAAACTCATGATCACAGGCAGGCTTTTCCGTGCAGTGCAGCCCTTGTAATATACTGAAATCCCTTGCCTTGTTTTTATAGGAAGTAATTTGGGCTCTGCTTCAACACTAGCTTTTAAGGCCAGAATGAATAGTTTATCAAACTTCTTGTTCGGTGGTGTGGCACAAAGGTGTTTGAGAGTCTCCCTCAGGTCTTGAAGGCAGGTATCTACTGGAGTGTACTGATAACCCGGTTTCTCTCTGCAGCAACCCCCCTTTTTTTCTTCCTTTAACCAAAGCCCTGGGGCTGGGAAAGAAAACAGCTGTCAGAGAAAGGCTGGTGTCGGTGATAAGCCTTTTGTGTGCAAGCTCAAACTTTGAGACCAGCCTGTCCAAACAAAACAGCTGTGGTCTTCAGTGTGGACGGCAGAGTACACCAAGGCTGTTCCTGAAGGGGGGGTTGGGGTGGGGGGAGGAGTATCCTGAAAATATGCTGGTCCCTGAAGCATTCTGAACATGGTTGCACAATCCATGAAGGAATTCCCAAGGGGAGCCAAATTTTATTTTTAGTAGAGGTCAGTCCTTTGGTCTCTTTATCCTAACCCTCCTTTGTGGTGCTTTAGCATATCGCTGCTACAATAGCCCTTGATGCTGGAGGTGGAGAGCCTGGCTCCACAGCTCTGGCGTGAGGAAGGCAGAGGAGCCTGGGGGCTCATTCTAGACTCCGAAGTCCATAGTTAAACGGTTCCCAGGGACCCTCGTTTCTGGATCAATCCGCTTCAAGATCAGTCTCTTTCTGTTAGCCACAGAGCCTGTGTCAAGAGCCTCTAAAGAAGGATGTAAGGGACACCAAAGTTACTTTCTAACCTCTTAGGATGTAAGGGACACCAAGGTTACTTTGTAACCTCTTAGTCTGTGCACCTGGCTCTTAAAGCAACGACCTGTAGTGGAAGTCAAACTCTTTCTTTGGAGGGAAAAGAAAAGATTCTCTGGAACTTACCTGCTTCCCGTTGCCTCATTCGTCCCTCATGGCCGATGTTAAACTCGGTAGAAAGTCAGCAGGC
This sequence comes from Rhabdomys pumilio, assembly GCA_030674055.1. NCBI lineage: Eukaryota > Metazoa > Chordata > Mammalia > Rodentia > Muridae > Rhabdomys > Rhabdomys pumilio. The sequence goes on along the minus strand of JANHMN010000003.1, from coordinate 65,895,634 downwards.
TTGCAGCTGACATTCAGAGAGTAGCTGATACCTCCTTTCTGCAGGAGTTAGTTAGTGTCCCTTCTAAGTCCATTAAACATAGAAACTCACTCAGGAGCATTTTCCTTCAACCTTTCTGTTACTATAAATTCTCATCATTTTCAAATTGACTTCTGAATAATCCATAGAGGAAGAAATCAGGATTTTCAGGTGATCTTGTGTATTAAATTTGTCGATTGTTTTGTATATAGTTTTTGAAGAGGACCAGGCTGAGGAAGCTAAACTCATTAAGGGCCAAAGTTGTATTTTGAAATTCCACTCCTTTATCGAAGTTGTTCATCCTAGAAACGGAAGTGAAAAGGATCCCATCAAAAATACCTAATAGAGTGGGCCAGGCATAGTGGCAGATACAAGCCCCACACTCAAGAGACAGAGGCAGTGTTGAAACAAACTCAAGAGCTAAAGCTGTGATCTGATGCTATCACGGGAATCTGTGTCTCAGTATGGGGGTAATCTGTCTTTTGAACCAGGAGACCAAAGAACAGACAGGACTTTACCTGGCTCATTTTCTTCCTAGTCTTCTCATTGTGTTTCCACAGATAACAGAATGCTATATTCTGCATTCTGGCAAAAATCTGTGAAAGGTAAAACTTACATGGGTATTAAATGCTCAGTCACCAGGTCGAAAAAACTGAGTCACAGTTTATACCTAATAGAGCAGTAGAGGGTTGTCTCTTACTGCGCCAGCCCTTGCCCCTTCCCGATTTTGCCTTTCTTCTTGTCCTTTCATTCCTTTCCAATCATTGGCTTCTCTGAGTTGCTCCAATGTAAGGCCTTGTATGTGAACAAACTCTCTTCTGGGGAGCCACAGATAAGACTCCACAGTAGAGACTTGGTATAGCAGGCAAAAGGAAACACTGATTTTAACAAGATGTAAGAGTTGTGCCCATACCTGACCCAGATTTCTTAACCCTCCTCATTCAGAAAGAATTCTCTGCCTCGACCCACCTCCCCTCAGGTGAGTGGGAAGGGTTCTCCCAAGCATCCCATTCTGTGTGAACTGCTTGGAAAGGGAGCTACTTCTGTTTTTCAAAGCTTTGTGACAATTTCTGCCCTGCAGATGACTCCCTTGAATGGTTTGCTTCCTCCCCACATCTCCCGTTAGCAGTAAAAGAAGTGTCTACCTTCCGAGGCATGAAATGAAGTTATTGACTTGTTGCTCCAGAACAAATTCAAAGGCTCCTAGATATTGAATCAAATGTAAGCAATTTGTTTTTTCCCACCCTGGATTTCTAAGCCAAGCTCACTGTCTCTGCAGCCCAGGTCATTCCATTAGAGATCAGTATATATCTTGTTCCATGTCGTTTCATTGCTCTGAACTTCCAGAATGTTCTGCATGTTTTCCCTAAATTTTAATTTACATTACAACTTTCTATGGGGATGCTGAGTGGCCATCAGAACTTCTAATTGGTTAGAATTTCATCTTAAATAGAACAGAAGAACACAGGCATCAAGACTAAAGGGGATTCCCATCCTATTGTAAGAATGCCACAGATACCCCAGAAGAGTGAGAACCACAGCTCAGGCTGAGGTTCAGGACACACCCAGACTGACTCAGATTCCTGTCCAACAGACATCATTGAAGGCAAATGCTCTATAAGCAATTTGCTCCCGAGATTTTAAAGGCACAAACTCTGCAGTCTTCAAACTCCCTCCTCACACAAGCACACATTTTCTGTTTTCTTTGGTGTCTCCTCTTTTTATAATCAGAATCAAAGAAGAGAAAGTTCTTCTTCCTCTTGTCAAACATTAATACACAAACTGAATAATTAACGTGAGTTATCACTGCTCTTGATGTGAGCCATGTAGCCACATTCACAAATAGCAGAGTAATTGGCAAGATGAAAACAACCCAGACGTGTAGGAGTGAAGCACTGCCAGCATCGGCGAGAGAAAATAAAATATCTTTCATTCTTTCTCTGGACATTTCTGAGGAGTGGGGGTGCCGCTTACTGGAATACTGGAGTGGAGTAAAATGTGAGCAGTTTGAATAAGAACTATAACTGTCTTTAATTTGTGTTCTTTTTAGCCTTCTTAAGAAAGTACCCAAACATTTAGAGGGCTCCATCTCAATTATCTAAATGTTCCCAAACTGAAAATGAAAGGGGCTAATCGGAAGTGAGGAAAAATAACCCTTGAGGACTGAGGACACCGCTCAACAGCAAAAGTGTTTACTGTGCATGAGGCCCTGAGTTCTGAGCCCAGGCCCCCACATGCAAAACCAAGAGTGGTAGTTTGTGTCTTTAATGCCAGAGCTGGAAACCAAGGACAGGCAGATCCTCCTGGCGGGGCTGGATGGCTAACCAGTGTAGCTAAGTCTGTGAGTACCAGGTTCAGAGAGAAAGAAACACAGTCTCAAAATTAGGGTGAAGAATGACCCTGGTCACCCTCTGGTTTTCAGATGCATATGTGTGGGTTAATATACCAGCACACATACAGATACAAATCTTGGGAACATGGGCACACTTGAGAGAGGCAGAGAGAGAATGACAAAAAGAGACAGAGACAACGAAATACAGAGATAGGGAGAGAAACAGAGACAGAGAAACAGGTGGAGAGGCAGACAGACTGAGAGACAGAGACAGGTTCTAAGGACAGCTTTTGATGAAAACATGGCTTTCTGTGGCTTCTGTATACTTAATTCCCAACTTGTCTGTAAGGCAACATTATGGTTTTTGGTTTGTTTGTTTTTTATTATAAATACAGTTTTTTTAAAAAACAAAAACAACAAAAAAAAAAAGAAGCATTTTTGGGAAGAACCCAAACATGTATTTCCAAGACATCAGCACACCAGACTTTCCTGGCCCTGAAAGAGTCTCCTATGTATATCTTATTCTGGAATCTTCACTATGTAACAAAACATCAGGGGGTATCCTTGCTGAACTACTGTGGACTTGTAGTGACGTGTAAAACAACTTAAAATGAAATGTTCTGGAATCCAGACAGAAAGTTCTCCAACATTTAATAAACACTTTAAAGGAGTGGTCCTCTTACCTCGCTTCTCAGTCTTTGTACCTGAAGCTTTGTGTTAATGTAGTTAAGTTTACTTTATACACCTGCATATGTGTGTGTGTACACCATAGAGGCTGGACGCTGATGTTAGGAGTCTTTCTCTGTTGCTTCCATCTTTCCTTTATGACAGAGTATCTTTCATGGTATCGAAAGCTCAGTGATTTGACTAGACCTGCTAGCTAGCCAACCTCAGAAATCTATCTCTGCTTTCCCAGCACCGGGGTTACCAGTGAGTGTTACTGTGCCTGGTTTTCCAACTTAATCACTGGCTCTCAAGCTCAGGTCCTCAAAACTGGATGGCGAGAAGTTTAGAAACTGACTCATTTTCCCAGTGCCCCTATCCATATGCTTTCAGACAAACAAATCACAAAAGTAGATCAATCACCTCACAACATTCCCACCTCAGAACTCTTGACACTTGAAGCATTCTTCATTGTAGGGAGCCATGACGTCCATCACAGGCTTTTCCCAAACCTCTATCCACTAGATATAGCTGTGCCCTCCTTATTCCCAGTCTGTGAGAGCAGAAAATGTTTTCAGATAGTAACAGATGCCTCTGAGGGCAAAATGACCTCCCGTTGAGAACCACCACTCTGGCTCATTTACTTGAAATAAAAGCATTCTTTGGCAAAGGGGAGTTTGTATAACAACTCTTGGCTTCTTAAAGTATTTCACTTGCTTTTTCCTGGGGACACTAAGTTGGTCATCTATCTGAAAAAGAAACAAAACCAATACAAATCTTTTTGTATTTTGTTAGAATCAGTCAGCTCTTTATAAACATATCCCACCAAATTCTGAGGAAATTTGCTACCAGCTTTGGGCAGATTCTACAGCTCTGTATCCAGGAGATGTAGGTCAGGTGTCCAACCTTACCTAACCTGACTTCTGTTACATATTAAGTAAAAATGATTCCTCAAATCGATAGGCTAACTGTTCTAAGATAAATGATCTCTAGCAAGCAGCACTGTATAAGAGAGTAATTAAAGAGTGTTAAGAGTTTACAACAATAATGACTGCTGTTATTAACATATGCGGTTAAGTGTACTCCTGTAATGAAAGAGTTAAAACATCTCCTTCATTGTCACCAAACGGGGACATAATTATATGAGACCCATCTCAGTAAATACCTGCTAGCTAGTTCTCAACAGCGAAGTTCTCAACTCAAGTTTCAAAAACAAAACTCGACTCCACGTTTTGAGTGATCTTGGTAAACATTGGGAGGGCGTTTTGAAATTCATCCTGCACAGCCAATTTAAGTGCGCCCATTTCCTGAGCTCAGATGTCCTCTGAGAAACAGAGAAGCCGGGCAGTAAAGGTGAGGATGGGACAGCAGAGGTTGCTTACCAAGGCTGGCTGAAGCTGCTTGGAAGCCGTCCTAAAGACGGCACCCAGTTCATTCAAGTGTGCCCAGGCATCTGTGAGTCCAGAACAGGGCGCCCTGTGATGTTTAATGTGTGGTACAGCTAGTAGGGCAGGAGTAGGGAACTGAACACCAACCTTGTGTCTCTGTGTTTATTAAGTTGTATCACATGACACTCGCCTCCCTAAACGGTGGCTTGGTGTGACACCGAATACTGTGATGTGTAAAGGAAGGTAACAGAGGCAGATCCAATCACTCTCAGCAACAAAAGCTTCTTTCTTAAGCCCTTTGAAAGGGTCTTTGGACACAATTTCCTTGTGTAACAATCACTAAATCCTATTCTCTCTGAATTGTGATATGTCCTAGCTCCTGGCTCGACTTTGCCTGACGTCTCTTCTTACACTTGTGGTAGGTGACCTATTTTACAGGGCTCCACCAAACAACGCCCCAGTTACCTCCCAAGTTAATTCAAACAAAAGCAACACCATCATTTGAGAACTGAAGAGCGTATGCCACTTCCCAGGAAGCTTTATGCAGAGTTGTTCCCTCTTAAGACTAGCTATGGGCCCTGTCATTTTTTTTCACATCTTTTAGAGAGATCTTGTGCTTAAAGAAATACTTTCTGAGAAAAACAAACCCAACCAGACAAGGAAGCTCTGAAAAGAGAAACCACTGCCAATGGCAAAGAAGTATGTCTGAGTAGATTCGGAGACCATCTATAATAGCCCAATAGTGATGGGGCCACACAGATTTATGAAAACTGACTTTGGATTTATTTTATGATTGATTTTTTTGTTGCATCTTTGTGTTTATTTGTTTATTTTGTGTATGTGTGTGAGCATGTATGTAGCAACGAGAAGATCACTTAAGGGAGTCAGCACTGTCCTTCCACCAATTAAAGTTTGAGGTTGGGTTGTCAGGCTTGATGGCAGGTGACTTTCTCCTGAAGTGTCATTTCACTGGTACTACCTTTGACTTTATGTGAAAAGATCTACAGCTCTATGGGAGGATTGGATCTGTGCTTCTCACAGGCTCATGTCCTAATTTTGTTCCATATCCATGTTAACAAACTGACCAAAAGCAAACTGAGGAGGAGTAGGCTTATTCTGCTAACCCTTCAGTTCACACTCTGTCTTTGAGAGAAATCACGGCAGGAACTCAAAGCAGTAACATGAAGTAGAAATGATGGGAAAATGCTTCTTGCTAACTCCTTTTTTGGTGTGATGATGCATACTTCGATAGCATTTTTATACATAATAGGACTAACCTGCCTAGAAACCAGCACCGCCCACAGTGGGCTGCACCTTCCGACATCAGTTGTGACAATGAAGACTTTCTTTTATAGACAAGTCCACAGACCAACCCTATTGAAGGTGATTAGGTAGTGTGGAAGATAACGTAATTTACTACCTCCAGTGTGTTCTTTTCTTTACCAGATAAAGCACATTACTATGAGAACTAGGGATGTTTGTCACTCAAATTAACATTTATTTTTTATGGATCATGTTAGATGAGTTTCAAACTTCAAATCAAATTTGAAAAATAAAATAAATACTCTGTCATGGTTTAGGGAAAGCAACAAAATAGAATCAACAAGGCAACCTGTGGTTCAATTATGTAATAACATCAGTCACACCAAACACAACTGGATCACAGTTACACTTTCCTTTCAGCTGTAAGAAGGATCTGGTTTAAGAAGCTAACAGTTCTGCTGTGGCCTCTGTCTTGCCAGTGCTTGTCAAGGGTCCAGGTGATAACTCATGGTGAGACAAATTTATCATTTTTTCCTGAGTGCTTTCTACAGCAGTATGGGTAGCATATAAGGTTGATGCTCCCTCAGAATGCCATCTTAAAGTGAAGGAATTTGTTGTTGATACACCAATGAACTTTCTCCTTATTCCAATTGAATCCATCACCATGGGTGTACTGATTTCACTTTCCTGGGCTCTGCATGCTTTTTCTTTCATTTTGATGTAACCTCTGTTGAAATTTGTAGTTAAAAAAAAATAAATAAAATTCATCTTGCTCCTTCATTGGATCCAATTGTGTTGGAACTAAGCTTTGCTTAAACACTATGTCCTAGACAGAATTTGAACTTCTGTCCCTGGATTGGAAACAGTATCAGTTATATTCTAGGATAGTCCGTGACTGATGGGATAGGGAATTGTTCCCCATTTGTCTAAAAGTAAACTCAAACATTCTTTAATTGTCAGCAGCTCACTCAATGTGTTCTTTTAGAAAACCTTTCTTGTTCTTTCTTGGCTATCTGCAGCTTCTGGACTCAAACATCCCACTCTGTATCACCTGTGGAATTCAGTCTGGCCCCAAATTCCTACTGATTTTATAATTCAAATATAATTGCTGACACACTTTTTAAAAACATTTGCAGGAAACTGTAAACAGTCATTTTAGCTTAAAATGAGTGACAGTATTTTATATTTGAAGAATCTGAGCATGGAGACCAGAAAAATGCACATCTATCATTTATCTATAGATACATATCTAGAAATCTGTTAGCAGATGTAGTCTGTAGAGAAAGTCTTGAAAAAAAAAGTGGATTGCCAAAAATGCCAAGGCAGAGTGATGAGATGGGTGAGAAAAATACCTAGAACTCTTTTCAGACTGTGAACTTATGAGTGTCTTCGCTGGCTCATTTCCCTATGGCCATGAGCTGTGACACCATTTCCTCCCAACACTTGGGATCTAGTTGGAAGGTGACACTATGGAATTGAGATCTTCATCACCGTGAGTTCACACCGTGGCTTCTGGAAGTATCCTTAGAGGAATATAGCATTCCAGAACTGCCTACTGAAGAATAGACATTGCCTTTTGTCAGTCATGATTCCAGCCTAGAATGGTTATCCTAAAGTCTGCATTACTCTAGCTTTTGTTTCCAGAATTTACACCAAAAACCCATGTGGAATCCATGGCTTCCAGAGGTCTGTACCACGCTCAGTGGATCTTTTTCTATGGGTCTTCCTAGTATTATTCATCATTCCAGCATCTGTGTTTATCCAATTATTCTTTACTAAGTAACCCGTTGCCAAATTCAATCGCATCCTCAGCCATGGCAGTGCATTGTTTCATTTCTCTCTCTCTTTTTTTTTTCTTAATGAATATTAGCCACTAAGCCATTCATATTCAATATTTACCAATGAGGTTTGCTTCTTTTTTCAAGGGAGAGAAAGACAACCAAAATAAGTACAACCTTAGTTTGCTTTGAATGAAAGAAATTCAAAGTTCTCGAAAGTCTAATGATAAAAATGGCCCATACAATGTAGTAACAGTCAATTTGTAGGTGAAGTCTGTATGCTGTGTTCTTCTAATTTGCACCCATGAAATACTACAAACATAATTTAGAACATGTGTCCTGTTGAAAAATCAATGTTATAAAAGACGATAGCCAACTTCTAATGAGTGCTAACATTTTCCAAGGAGATCCAGCTTTCTAAGGCTACGTCATTAGGCCAAGCAAACATGAGCCCGTATTGGAAATGTCTCCTATTGGTTTCTCCATTTATTCTAATTTATAGGGAAGCACTGTCACTCTGACTACCAAATCATTTGTGGTGTTACAGGGTCAACTGTGCACTGAGTGTGGAATGTTAAAGAAACTACACTTAAACTCAAGAAGATTTCTTATGCTCAGCTCAGCTCAGGAAGGATTTGGGCACTCAGTCTTCCGGGTATTACTGTATGTGGGTCCTATGTAAATAGATCCAGTTGTACTTCATTTCCAGCTGTTGGTGCTTAACAAAACTAAGATGCTCTTGAGAGCACCAGATGGTCCAATCATGGAAGTTTAAAGAGTGGATCTCCTTTGGGAGTTTTAGTGCCCATTAGAAGTTTACCTAGTCCGCTTTTGTATGCTCAATTTTTATCACTATAACGTCTTCTAAATGAGATCTGCATTGCTTCTCATGGGCAGACTTCAAGAAAGAGCAATGTGTCTCAATGCTTCTTGTTAATGAACTATTATGCCTTTTATGGGGGCCTTTTTACCCTTTGGAAATACAGTCTCCCAGAAAGCTTGAGTTTCCCCATTTAAAACAAACAAACAACAAAGATTGTTACTTATAGAGTGTTGAGATCAAATATTTTTTTGGTGAATTCATGAGACAACAATTTAGACTACATATTAGAAAAATATTCCATCTTGGAAACAACACCTCAAGGGAAGAGGGAAATCTCCCTAGACTTGAGACAGACTACATTGGATAAAATTCCACGGAAGGGGGTTGGGATAGGTCAGAAAAACTAAGCCAAAAGGAACCAGTTCACTCTAACAGATCATGGTTTTTCCATATCTAATTTCTCAGTTTGTGACTCTTGTGGGAATTTTTAAACCCATAAAATGTGCCCTTTCTCTGTCCCTGGTAATGGCCTAATGAAATAAACACTCATAAATATATGGTCTTCCCAGAGATAAGATCTGAACATCAGATGCCTTTTACCTGTCATTGGATGATTTATTGGCAGTGTATTGGTCATGTGATCTCTTCCAGTTATTCACCATGCCCCAGCACTGAAGGTCAGTCAGTTCCCTTGTCAATGGATTCTTTTAAGTGTTCTAATGCCCAAGTGCCAATGATTAAATGAACTTAACTTTACATACAAAACCTAAAACTCTACAAAATGGTCATTGGACTTCATCAGACACTTATGAATTTCATCTGAATCTCAGAGAATCTTCCCTAAGACAGGTAACCCTATGCAGGAAAACTTAGATGCTCTGACCCTGCAGGCAGCAAAAGTAAATCTACTTTGTGCATTTCATTGGATTTAAATTAAATGAATGCCTGGATGGATGGATGGATGGATGGATGGATGGATGGATGGATGGATGGATGGATGGATGGGTGGATGGATGCATAGATGCATGGATGGGTGGGTGGATGGATGGGTGCATGCATGACTCTGTTACCAATGGTAACATTACTAAGATTGAGCCTATGGGAGCAGCTGGCTTGACCTCAGAGCTTCTGGATTGAACTCATAGTGTTTTTATCAATAGGAAGAGACAGTGGTTGTTACCCTTTTCATCCCTCCTTTCTCTTCAAGAAGCAGCCAGGAAATAGGTCAGGCTTTACTTTGCTTTCTCTTTTCTTGGACTTCCAGGATTTATCTAGACATTATAGATCCTTTAAACCTGAAAAGCAGCCAGTTCTATGTGACAAGTGAGGCCAGGAACTCCACCCCACACCCCACTAATTTGAGAGTTATATACTTCAAAAACACAGAGGGAAGCAGGACTTCCTTTGCCCACATCCTGTTCCCTCTATCCGGCTGCCTTTTCCTAAGCCATTGTTTGGTTACCATGAAGAATGATTTTACTTCCTAGAGTTCTTATCTTTGCTGCCTCTGATCGAAGATGGAGCCTTCTCTTTTCCCCAATAACACCACATTATAATGACAATGGGGATTCCTGAGGAAATTCAGAGAAACTGGACATATCTGCTGTGATTTTTACACTTCCTAGTTTTACTCTTTATTACACTCTACGATAGATATCCAGGCAGCTGCCTAAGTTTACAACTTGGGCAATGCATGCACCATCTGTAATTCAAAGTACAAAAGTATGTTTGTTTACTGATCCAAGTTCTTGGAGTCCCTGCCACAGCCTGAGAGAGAGAGGGCGTGCGATGAGGCCACTATATGGGATCTATATACTCAGCTTTCTTTGAGCCCTTGTTTGTTTATAGGGCTTTCCCTGAAATACTTAAGCCCTTCAAATGCTTTGGTGTTGGACGGAGACTGGAGGCTATGTTAATACTACCTTCATTGCGGTTATAAAACTAGCTCCATGGTACAATGTCAGTTCAAGGATTTAACATGTATTGTTATAAAAAAAAAAAAAAGTTCGCTAATAAGAAATCAGTTTTTAAGTGGAGTAGATATCAGATATCATCCTACCTCTCCAGGCTTGATTGTAGAGAATGAGAGGATTCCATGATTGTGTTGTAAGAACACAGTGTTAAAAAAAAAAAAACAAGACTGAAGACGTTTGAACCATGAGAAATGAACATGGTGGAAGTTCCCACTAGAGTCGGGCAGCAGGAGCTGAAGACCGACAGCTTGAACGCATCTCCAGGACATCATTTATTGCACTGGATTTAGACTCTTCATTCTCATGATCAAAACTAAAATGTCAACTTCTGAGCTTGACTTTCCTTAATGAGTTTTGTATCTCCAGTGCCTGGTACAGCTCTTGCCACAGCAGGTCATATATCTTAGGACTCCTTGGCCATAAACTTTGCTCAACACACGAGTAATCAAATGACCGGATGTGCTTTTGAGCTTCTCCTCCCCAGTGTCTCTGGGAGCTTTCGCTCAAGCCACAATTCTTTCTTTCTCCTGGCATCTCTCTAGACACATTAACACTTACCATGACGTTTTGTCTACAATTTTTAATTTTCTGGTCTGTTTCCACTTGCCACGAGCCTGTTTGTGGTAAGACACTATGGGAGTGGTGGTGGTTTTGGTGTCCAGGATTTTCAAATTCTGAGTTGAACAGTTAACATATTTCTTCACTGGACAGATTAGCTCTCTTTCCATCCTGGATCAGGGGTAACATCGCTCCCACTTCTAGAAACACCACAATCAATTATTTCTGGTGTGCAATTCCCTGGAACTGATTCTCTCTAACCCTGTACCTCAGTAGCTTCCCTTGATATCAGAAAGAGACCTCTGATTCAGTGGGATTGCAAAGTCTTCATCTACCACACAATACTATTCTTTTTTCAGTGTCTGCCTGTACTGGCCCTCAAGCCTTTTAATCCTCATTTAGTTATTTTTAACTGAAAAGCCCTGCCTCTTATCCTTAAAAACTTCCATTAATTTGATCTTTGGTTAACCTGCCTTAATTTGATCTTTGGTTAACCTGACTAAATTTGATCTTTGGTTAACCTGACTAAATGTGATCTTTGGTTAACCTGACTAAATTTGATCTTCGGTTCTCTTTGACCCATAAAGTTGCTCCGAGATCTCTCACATTTCACCATTACTCCTTCTTCATCAGTGCTGTGCCCCCGAGCAATTCCACTTTCACAAGGTGTCCCAAGAAATCTGAGTTCCACAGTCACATCCCTCTAAGATCTATGGTATACTGAGTCCTTCTCCATTTTTAACCCAATTCAAAATGGAAAAAAACAAAAAAACAAAAAACAACCCTGGTCCTCTTGGTTTTAGCTATACTCCACTAGCTGTGGCTAAACATAGACTTTCTCTCCACGCCTTCTGAGTCACACCCATTAGAACTCTACAAAACTTTTGAGATATGCAGCTTATTTTGGAATAGTGCCTAGGCAAAAATTGTATTTTAATCCCTGCTACTAAAATAGTGAAGAAAAGAATAAAACTTTTGATGGTGTCGATAACCCTCTTCTTTTTCCTTTCTGACATATCTGAACACTGTCCTTTTGTATAAGAAGCTGCTCTCTCTATTCACCTTTATGGAATCCTCTTTGCTTTGGCTACCAAATAGATGTCACCTGTGTCTCTAGGTACATACTTAGCCATAAGTACTGTAATTTCGAGTATGTTCTTGTCTTCATCAGCTGGCCACTTATAGCACAAGCTGCCCTTGTTTGTACCTAATTCACAAGGGCTACCAGTTCCAATTCCAAACCAGCTGGTAAACCAACCTTCATCGTCCAAACATCAGTCATTTGCATTGACTGCAGAGAAGTTAAAATGATCATTTTCATTCAATCCAGATATGCCCAAGCTTTACTTTTGGCTATGTCATTTTTCTGAAGAGTCTGATTTCCCTTCTATAAAATAATGACAAGAATAATACTTGCTTTTGTAGGTGCTGTGAATTTAGTGGGTACCTGATGTCTAAAGTGTTTTTCCATTTGAGGTATCTCATAAATTCATTTCTTCTCCTATTTTTCTTTCATTCCTACAGTTTAAGCTAATGGAAGAGTTGTAGTTCTTTTTTTTTTCCAAGCTGGCCTCAAACTCGTGATCCTCCTGCCTCTGCCTCCTTCAACAAATTCTACCAGCATGCACCACCACAATTGGCAATAGTTGTAATTCTTGCATTCAGAATCCTGATATCACTCCCCTCTATAGAATAACTATTCTTAGATGTGTAATTGTGACCAAATGGATTGTATAAAAACTACTCCAATTGTATATAAATGTATATATAAATTATACCCATTATACCCAACATTTTTACCATGTAGTGACAAAGTCAGAAACTCCTAGGAATCTCTGAAAGTGACCCTAGCTAAGATTAATAGCAACGGGGGATACAGAACCAGTAACTAACTAAGACTTCCAACAGGGGGACTGGGACACCAGTCCAGCACAATACCCTCAGTCTACTATTTGTACTGCTACAAGATGTGTGGGGGGTAAATAAGATGGAGCAGAAATTGAGAGAATGGCCAGCTAGAGACCCATATGATGGGAGAGAGCCGACTCCTGACACTATTAATGATATTAATAGTATTATGCTATACCTGCAGACAGGAGCCTATTATAACATGACCTGAGAAGCTTCTCTGAGCATTGATGGAAGCAAATGCAGAGATTCACAGCCAAATATTAGACAGAGCTTGTAGAATCCTGTGCAAGAGGGAAAGGAAGAATTAAAGGATCCAGAAGAGTCAAGGGCACCACAAGAAAACCTACAAAATAAACTAACCTGGACCATAGGGCCTCACAGAGTCTGAACTGGCAACCAGAAAGCATGCATGAGATGGACTTAGGGCTTCTGTCATATGTAACAGTCTTGCAGCCGGGTCTTCATGTGGGACCCCTAACAGCAGAAGCAGGATCTGTCTCTGACTCTGTTGCCTACCTTTGGATCCCTTTCTCCTATCCAGGCTGTCTTGTCTAGCCTCAACAAGAAAAGATGCCCAAGACTTACTTCAGTTTGATAGGCCAAGATAGGTTGATATCCATGGGAAGCCTCCCCTTTTCTGAAGAAAAAGCGAGGGAGACTGACGTGAGAGCCTGGGAGAAGAGGTTAAAGGGAAACTGTGTTCTGAACATAAAGCAAATTAATTAACTAATTAATTAATTAATTTAAATAATATTTTTTAAAAATAAAAGAAATGTATCTGCAAATAGGAGCATATTACCTAGTCTATATTACTGACTGCTTTACCAACTGGACACTTAGAAACTCTGTCACCATGCACAACAGGGGAAGGAACAAAGTGACAGTAACTGACAGGTAAGAATTGTTCTAGGTTTATCAATATGTTTATAATTTACCATCATAAACAATGAAGTAATGGCCCATACAATCCTCTTCAGACAACTTGGACTGGGCACAGTGATGAGTTATTCTCATATATCTGAAGTTCAAGTTCAGCCTGGATCTCTACACAGGCCATAGGTAAATTAAGTTTTTCAAAGCTCTGGAGATGGAAAATGTAAGCTGGAAACTGGATGTGGCAGCATGGTGAGTTTGATATTTTCTGGTTTGGGCAGAGATGAGAAACAATGTTCAAATGAAGCCTTTTAGAATACCAAATAGCTGATTATTCAAAAATGGAGTTCACATAGAGATATTCCCTCAAGGTTCCTCTTAACAAAGTTTATAGCCATCTGTATGGAGCAGTCTTCATTGGTGGTGTTAATCTACTTTTTGGGTAGTTACTATTGAGTGACTGTACACTGTTGAACAAGTACTCTTTCTAGCATTCCCTTGGCCAGTACCTCCAAGTGTTAGAAGTAGTTTTTAAATGTTTTTCCAACTCTTTTTTTCCCCATCCTGGCCTTAGAAGCAAAGCCACAATTTGCTCAATTCTTTAGCACGAACGTGCTGGTCCTATCAGGATGGAAATCACACTCCATTGGGTTCAGGTGCATTAAAGCTTAGTACATACAACGAGAGGTGAAATGGAGCATGGCTGAAAAATATAGTTAACCTGATTTCCCAGAAAATGTGAGTACAGAATGTCTCAGCAATAGCTAGGATCCACTTCTCGATCGATGAGACTTGCTGTGGCAAGAAATGAACTGTAGCACGTGAAAATCAGTGGGCATTCCTTTTTAATTTGATGGGTATTAGCTAAGATTGTAAAACTGCACAATATAAGACTTCCTGTTATTTAAATAGCAGGATTGTTACTTGGTAGACCTAAAAGACAAGAAGGGCTTCTCACTTCCAAAAGGCATTTTGTGACCTAGGTTCCATTTTGTGACCAGTTTGAAAACATATATTACATTTTTAGGATCTGCTGTTGATCCCACAAGAGTTCAGTCTATGGAACAATTTGGGGAAGAAGCCATATCCGTAGCTCAATGGTCAACGTGTGGAGGAGTTTGTGGTAGTTATCCCTTTAACCCTCTAGCCACTTCTGTTCCTTGCACTTAGTAGGTGATCCCTTATAAAGATTCATTGAATTTAATGAAGTTCTTTATGTGTGTGTAGTATATTAGCATGTGTATATGTGTTCTGTTCACATGTGCATGGGCAAACACATGTGGGGAGTTCTCATTGTAAGCAACCGTACAGGAGCTTCAAAGATATGCACGCTGTGCAGGGTTTTAGAATTCAATGAGATATCAAGACAGGTTATAGAATTCAGGTTAGATATTGTTATATTGGTACTGCCAAGGTATTTGTATATCAGCATGTTGCATCATCTTCTAATCTACTATCTCGGGATCCCTATAGAAACTAGGGTCTGTATAGAGTAGGTGGGAACCATTGTCAAATATGTAATAAGAACAGTTTCTCTCCTCTTGGCACTCCTTATGTGGGAGAACAGCTGGCATGCTATTCATTGCAGAAACAGGTTCATAGGGGCCCAAGTATCTTCCTGGAGCAGTCAAGCAGTGTTTGAAATCTTCCTAGAGAGCTGGAGAATAAAATACTCTTGTGTTTATGTGAGGGTCAAGTGGAAAAGAGAAAGTAAAACATTTTATAATTCATAGCATTGATGTAATTATTTCTGCATATCAATGTATTTGAGCATTTATGTGTGTTTTGCATTTTGTGTGTGTGTCATATACACAACTAAGAATCTTTTTAAATTTCAAGTATTTAAAACAAGTAACAACCTATCTCAAAGTTATTGAACAAAAGCAGTGCAAAGTGTAACTGTTACAATTATATGAATATTTACATAATCTTAATTATGCTTTCCTAAATCATCTATTTTTTTCATTGTTTGCATTCTTGTAGTCTTTCTTTTTCTTATAATTTTTGCAAAATCCTTACTGCTATTATTGTTATTCATTTGCCGTTCTCTATACTATGTGGGGAAAATATCACTGGATATGTCTGACACTCAATGCAATATAGCTTAATATCAATTATTTAGATGTCTTATTTTTCTTTTATATGTTAATATGTCAGGAAAGCGTTCCTTAATTATTTTAATCTCCATAATTTATGTTTCAACATTCAGTTTCTTTATGATAATCTGCCATTAGTAACCTATATTGGAAAAAATTCCTGTTCTACCGTCATTAGAGAAAGAGACTTGGGAAGCCTCTCTGTCATTCCAAATGAAGATTCTGACCCCTCCTCCCACTACAATCACAGCCACATTTGCAGAATGGCCACCAGATCATAAACACGGGAGTTTTGGACCCTAAATCACTGTTGGGCCCTCTTTCTCTTGGAATCTGCATTTCAACATTTTCATTCCCAAGTGGATAACTTTTAATGTAAACAAGAACACTCCTGCAAAGACTCCTGTGAGCCTCCCTGTTGGGAGCCTTTTTCTGGCTAGGGAAGGAGTCTAGCTGTGCCTCTTCCTAGCCCTGTTCTGGTCTCTGAGATTCATCACAGCCTGGCTTCTCACTGCAAGCCGTGCACTTTGATATGGAGTGCTAGCAAATGATTTTCTTTGATGAGGTCCAGAATCTAGTGTGTTTCCAGGCAAAGCCTGCTATCCTATCTGCAGGGAACTTTCACAAGTTCATTAGGCAAGACCTTCCCCATAAATCTAGCAGTCAGCTTTTCAAGGTGCTCTTTAGCTAAAGCCCACTGCAAAAATGCCCAGCATTTCCTTCCACACCTGACTTCTCTCCAGAGTCCATGAACTCTGCAACTGGTAAAGCCATACTTGAAAAATAATTTAATGCCACCATTCTCCTGGCTGTCAGTTACAAGGCCTGAGATCCTTCTGGGGGCATCTGAGGATGCCTTCTTTGGATTCCTTATTAGCAGATATTGCTGTTACTAGGATTCCTAAGTTTTAGAGGAAGACAAGGCTTGAGACTTAATTCTAACATTCCCGCTAGAGACATATGGACATATGGGCATATTACTATAGAGTTAGAGTTGCAGGAAAAAAAAATAGTAGATATTAAAGGTCTGAGCATAATAAATCTTCAATTAATGACATACACACCCACACACACACACACACACACACACACACACACACACACACATTTCCCTGACTGTTTGTACAAACCTACAATCCCAATATTCAGAAGACTCAGTGCTGTGAGTTCAAGGCCAGCCTGGGCTACATAGTATGACACTGTCTCTGCTCCCCTTCTCCCTCCCTCTCCTTGGAAAAAAACAAAAAACAAAAAAATAGAAAGCAATTGGATATGTTGAGACATTTTCTTTTGAAAGTAAGTATCTTCAGTGTTAGTTGCTGCAGTTGTCTAGGCTTGGGGCTTCTGGAAATTTCCATAAAGTATAAAGGAACCTCTTCTCTCCTTTTGGCAGACAGGCTGAGACAATAGAAAGAATGCACAGAGAACAGGTCAGCTGGGTTCTCAGGATGACAATTTCCAGTTACAACTGGAGAGGACTTGACCAACTTACGTGGTTCACTTAAAATCCCCATGTGAAGTGTGAACCATCCACCTGGTTTTATTTGCTTCATTTTAGCCATTTTTTGTCTTCTCTCCAGTAATTTGTATTTACTGAAAAATAAGCCTACCCTAAACTTAAACTGGACTGGCCTCAGATTATTTTTCCCTTCAGTTCCCCCACCTTCTAGCTACCCGTTCTCTGCCTCCTGTGCCAGAATGTTATAGAGAAGGCGTTTTGTTTATTTGAACTAAGCCAGTGACCTTTGCCAACATTCGAATCATGAGCTGCAAATTACATGGAGTGCCTTCCCTGCATGGTGAACAAATGGGATCGAGTTCCATGGCCTTATGGGATGAAGCTGCATTTGCTCTCAGCTCCTCAACGTTTAAATGAGAGATCCTGAACGACAGATAACCTTGACACAATATGAAAAAGATCCCTGGTGGTAGGGAAGCTTTTTTGTCATAATGGTGATGTGCAAACTTCAGAAGATTTAGCCCTCATGTTTAGACACACTGCCAAGAATGTGGATTCCTTTTTAAAGTGTCCAGATGTCCTATGTCTGTAAAACTGTGCTTTCTGAGACATTTTTCTTTATTTGTTGGTTTAGATCAGTACAAGAAAGTACATTGCCTTCTTGAATCTAATTCAAGTCACTTCCCAAGTCTGAGAAGCATACCATACCTTCGGATACCTATTTTTATCATTTAATATATTATGTTGGACTTTTATTGACCGTGTCAAAGCTAGACTTCTTTTAAAACACACATATTTCATCTTAAGCAAAGTCAAAATGTTAAAAGTCACTGTATAAAAACCAGGGAATGTGATGGAAGACTTGGATATTATCAGAAAGCAATTTTTAAAGAATTCTTCAAAACAACCAAAGGAAAATCAGATGGGCTTTTGATAACTTTGTTGTGTTGTATGTCCCGATGTGTTGCATGCTAGGATTATCTTTGTCATCTCTACCTGACTACCTCTGTGTGCAGATTCTGGTTGTGACTGTTAGTGGTGGAGAGAAGACTACTGAAGTACACATTTTTTACTTGTTGGTTAAATTTTATTTCCAGACATTTTAAGCATTTTAACACCAAAGCGTTAGATTCTCCCAGATAAGCATGATTCCTTTACTCACTCACCACAGTTCTGAAAAGGGTCGACCAGTTCTCCATTAGTTATAAATTGAACCCATGGTCTCACTGGAACTTCTTGTGTGTTAAGCACATTTGACTACTTTACTCTTTATACTGCCCATCGTGAGTTGGAAAAGAACACTGGTGCTGTTTGCTCCTTATGCATATATTGTGACAATGACTTGGGCTTCAAAAAAATAGATCCAACAGTTCCCATTTTGAACACTAAAAAGCCAATCTTAACGACCTCAATCACAGATTTGGTGGTTGTTGATATTTGTTGAAGAGGAAGGGTGAGAGTTCCCACAATCCAGAGGAAACTCACGATGGACATTCTCTCCTTCCACTGAGAATGGCACAATACATTTTTCAAGGTGGCAGCCAGAGTGAGAACAAATTTCTCTGGTGTGTTTGCTGGGTTATATCATGAGGTGGCAGTCTTTCTTACAAATTGGAATTTGTTCGTGCATTCATAATGAGCCAGTTTTCAAATGTTTTAAGAACTTAGGATTTTCATGATCTTAAATCCTGCTCTTCATTGTTGTGACCCAGCATTGAGCCTAAGAATTATGGAAACCTTAGTGAGTCCTTGGACATTATTGTCTGTGCACTTTCAGGGAGCAGTAACAATGTCTACAGGGGACCTTTAAACATCCTCTGTCCCCTACCCTCACACCAGCATTGTGATTAAACTACAGACACCAAAGGCTGGGAAGGAACAAGAGGGATCTTGAGATAGAATGAGGTGTTTAGGTTTAACTTCAAGTTCACTTTACTGTTGCCTTCCAATTAGTATTGTTTTTTGTTTGTTTGTTTGTTTGTTTTGTTTTTGTTTTTGTTTTGTTTTTTACAATTTGTAAACTCCTAGGTAAATGTAATTCAGAAACTTATGAAGTTCTCCTTAGAGAATTGGTAAAAGACCCAAACAAAGACATAGGAGACATCGTCAGAGGTCTGGCTAATCATCTGCCTTGTGCAGTTTATACCAAAAGAGAGGGGAAAGCAAAGTACTGTCTTGTTCAGAAGTATACTATGTAAGCAGTAGACAGCACATTCTGGGAGGAGTTTAAAAGATATTTGGAGTGCTTACATACTACCCCACTTAGTGGCACTTCGCTTCTCTCTCTAAGCAATGATACATAGTTAAGTTACTTTCTCTTTATTTTTATCTAGGTGAGTCAGCCACTTTCCTTATGGAAGATTAAATGAAATAATGCATATAAAAGTGTTACCTAAGCCATAATGTGTCCTGCAAACATTATACATTGTCAGGGCCCATGAATTTATTTTTAAAAAAAAATCACTCTAGTTCTTAAAGATATGCAGATACCGGACAGGGATCACAGGCTGCTGAGTCTCATGCAAGGTCTAAGTGACATTCTCCTCCGGAAGCAGGGAGGAAGGAGAGATAAAACAAAGAGGCGATGCTGATAGTTCTCACGATATTTTAATTCCATCTCTAAGCTCACGTGACAAAGTTGCTACTGGCTTCTTGACTTTCCAGAACCTAGAGTTCAAGATTCCAGAATAAGGGAATTGAACTTAGTAGCTGAGAAGAAAGACAATTTGGTACCTATCCTGGAAATGCAATTGGTAAAGTGAAGAATACAAGGGTGCCAGAGAAAGAATTCATCTCTGAAACAGTAGGCAAAAAGAAGATTTTAGCAAGCTTGGTATACAATACGTTGAAATAGGCATAGCAGACATGATCATTTGGGTCTTCAAAAGTAAAATTGTATAATAAGGGGAGAGAGACTAGGATGGGAAAGGAGTCTCTGTGAACAAGAAATAGTTGGATAAATCAAGTAGCTGGTTAGCAAGAGTCAGGTAGGTCTTCAGAAGACCCTTATCCTTGTTGGCCCACAGATTCTAATCCATGTCTTAATGATACAGCATCACTTACAAGTAGTGATCAAGTCCTTAGAGAAAGGTGTGTCTTAGATCAATGAGAGTGTAGGAGCTGCTCGGGGAAGAAAGTTTGAGTCGTTTTACTAGCATGGCAAACCGGGAGAGGTAATACCTTCCTGTTTCCCACTGCTCAGTAAGACAATGGCTGGACACATGCTTAGTTAACTGAAGATGTAGAACAGTGTTCTCTGTCTATGTGGAATAATAATAATCCCTGAATTTCTTCAAGTTAAATTGGTTAGCACACTCCTATTCCAAGCCAACTGAACTTAAATCTCCAGTTGGGGGTACTTGGGCTTCCCTGTGAGGTTTAGGTTTCCTAAATGGTTCCAGTGTAAGCTTAGGAACCATTTTATTTCTGATAAAAAACAAAATGTGTAAGAGGCTTATACTCAAGTCACTTTTTCTGTGGTGACTCTACTGTCAATTATCTCGAATGGCATCTAGAAATGCATCAAAGGGCAATTATTAGCAAGAGGCAAGCAGTGCAAACTGACACCATGCAGGTGGTCCCAACAAGGTAAGTACTAAATCTGATCCTTCACAGTTCTTTCTATATTGAGTAAAGGAGAATCAAGTTAGAAAATCACAGCTACTCAACTTCTGTTGGTCATTGATACTTTTTATTTGGTGTGCAGATGATAAAACTTCTATGAAGGCTGGCCCTGTTATTATACTGGAGCAGTGCAGACAAATATTCTGTGACCTAATATCTATGGTCATGAGTAGCCATTGGTAGTTCCAATGGGACTAAAGCTTCAAGAGATGATACAGTGCTGAGGAGAAGGGATATAAGCAATGAAGCCCATTGAAAATCCCAACAATCTTGACTTTAGCACCGTTGACCTTTTCCTCTGTTTGTGCATCTTGTGTCATTAGCTTTACCCGGATAAATAGGGTGGAATCAAACTGGCTAGAGCCCAGGATCTGTTCTTTTAAAACTTAGGACTTCCCAAGGAGTCAAAAGGTAATTGCCTGGTGGGTATCCAAGAAATATAAGCAGCATGGGGCTTCATAGCAGTAAGCATGGAAATGGGTACAAATGTCATATCACATCACACTGCATTTAGTGCATACTATAGTTGGTATCCAACTCAAATCTTGAGTCCTAGAATGACAATGGGGGCATATCAGGTACCTGGGGAACATATTATCAGATGCTCAGAAAAGGCCTCTTTATCAAAAAACAAGAGGTAGTGTTGTACTGGGGCAATTGCATAGAATGAAAAATACTTGAAACTAAGAGTTCAAGGTTTGTACCATGGAACAAACTTGGACCAAATCTCTGGAAGTGGAACCAAGCCTTTTTAGGCGTCAAGGGGCCTTCGTGCTTGGCTGATGAACAGCTGTTCCGTTGCTCCCTGAATTCCCTAGGCCTGGGGTCAAGAGGGTTTCCAGGCATTTGGGGGCTGGATCAGAGGTTGGGGTTAAGTGGTTCCAGCTTCTCTACAGAGGCAGAAAGCCAAAGTGATCATCACTATGATTGTTTTAAAACTTCTATTCTTGTTTCTTTGCTTAACTAGTTTTTGGTGTATGAATATAGTCCACCTATTAGCATGCCCAGTGAGAGACTAAATGAGCTTTTTCAAGTGAATAAAGTTAGAGACTATAGCTCTATGCCCAAATGCCATAGTCCAAAGATCACAAAAGTATTGATCTGAGAGAACAACTATGTGTATTTGACCATCTATTAAGCTCTAAAAGATCTGATATTATATGGAACATATAATATACTTTGAGTCACTATTGATACACATAAGAAAGCCATATAACTATGGTACAAGTACATTATTGATAAAATACAATTTTCAAAGGAACTATCACTATCCCCTTTCAAAATTAAAATGGGATTTATTTTATTCAAATATTTGAAAAATATACTCATTCTCTTGCTTTGAAAAACAAAACAAAACAAATATTAGCTGTTAGAAGAGATCGTATAGCCCTGAAATCTCTCAATCTCTCTCTCTCTCTCTCTCTCTCTCTCTCTCTCTCTCTCTCACACACACACACACACACACACACACACACACACACACACACACACCAATAAAAAAACCCTAAGGGAGCTGGCTGAGAACTGGGTTATCCAACATATCGCTGAGCTAGCAGCTAAACAACCATCTACACACTCCCCTTTTGTATGATCAAGTAATGCACATTCTTAAAACGATAATGGGACTAAATTTGGAGAGAACAGGCCCTTAAGTTTCAATTTATTTGTTTCACAGTTAACAGCCTCAAACTGAAGGGAAAATTATTGCAGCAGTTTGATAAATAAAGCCCTATACATTCAAACACAAAATGCAAAATGAAAACTTTTAGAACTTCAAATAATCAAGGACCTTAGATTAATTCCATCAGTGGTTTCGAGGGTTTTGTTTTTTTTGTTTTGTTTTGTTTTGTTTTGTTTTTTGTTGTCGTTGTTGTTGTGAATTTGCTGGAGAATTTGGTATGAAAGCTCTCTAACTAGAGTCTGATTATATCAGTGTCTCTATTTCCTTTTAGAACACACATCTGTTGTGGGGGGTGTGGAGGGAGAGTGGGGTGTGGTTATTTTAGAAATAGAGCAAAACCAAATATTTTAAGGGAGATGAGAAGAAACCCACAAACAGTTGGCTCACAAATGGTGTAACGTTTACCACGCACCCCTGCACAAAGCCAGCAGCAGCGGCATGGGCCACAGAAGCGTGCGTGGTGGCCTCTGGTTTATCTGTTCAGACACTGGGCTGCTCTTGGTAGTTAACTGACTGGAGATTGTTTTTTCTCTTTATTCCCCTCTCTCTTTTTAATTGTTGTTACTCTGTTTTGCCTGAAAGCTGCAGTATCTCACTGTTCATTATTCCCTGTTCAGTCAAATCCTGTCCAAAATTAACTCCTTCTGCACTGCTGTGTTTTTCTACCTTTTTTTCTTTCCAAGATGCACAGCAGGCACCTCACTGTAGAACTTGTAGATTTTTTTCACATAGGTTATATGATAACTCTTTTATAAAGTTAATTCAACTGATTTTTACTGCTCTGTCTCTTTAATATTTAAATTTCCTAAATTAAAGTATTTATAATTATTGAAAAGTTGTGCTCCAAACCAAAAGTTTTATATTAAATTGTTTTCCTCTATTATAAATACCCCCCCCCTTTTTTGCAGAGCTTGTACAAAATTGCTGGCTCAATTTACCTTTTGCTACCTTAATTTAGAATTACTGAAGGAATTTTCCCAGACTTCCTCCTAAAACTGGAAGACATGGGGAAAATATTCAACAGTCAATACCTCTGGGAAATAGAGTTTCTCATATCATCCTTCAGTTGCAGAGTCTTCAACTTGAATTAAGGGCAGCTATCAGACAGACCATAGAGACGGAGAAGTCGCTGTTATAAATTAATGACTATTTGCCGTGCAGTGGAGTGCCTGTTTGTACCACATTTTATTGTGATGTGTTATTCGGATTCAGTGCAACAGTAATTGGGTCTTAAACATGATAAAGTATCTTTAAGGCTGCATTGGTGGCTCGGCTGCCTCCAGCAGGTTTTTTTTTAACTCAAGTTAAAGAAGGTTAATCAAAGCTAATGAATCTGTTTTATCCATTGCCACAAGTTTGTCAAAAAAAAAAAAAAATGTGCCAGGAGACGACTGAACTAAAATCCGGATTGTTCAGCTGTGAAGGCAAATGCATTTTTAGCATAATAATTTTGCAAGTGCCTTTGATGGCCTCGGATCCGGCGGGATAACTGCTACCTGCAAGCTCTGTGTTTTCTTATCTCTCTGCTGCCCACTCTTCTGCCTTTAAAAATGAGACGCCTTTTGCAAGCACAGGGAAGGAAATGCAATCTCACACTACAGCCTTTAGCGTGAGAATATCAAGAGACTGTTGCATTCAGAAGTTCAGAATAGCTCTGTTCTTTATGAAAGACTACGAGGAGCCCCCTAATAAAGCCAACTCATTAGAACAAGTGTTTGTTACTAAATCCCCCCACCCAGGACCACAGGCAATCGGAGCCAGGACATGAAGCAATTAAAGTTGCCTCCCTTCTAAACGAAACCTGTGCCCTAACTGTCACTCACCAGTTCTGCTTTGTTTTTCTTATGAGAAATGTGTTTGAAGAATTCAGATTCATAATTTGTCAGGCAGGAGAGGTCCAGTCCATGCCTCACCCTCGTTTTGAATGTGTTAGGAAGACAATAAAATGGAAAACTGCCTCTGTCAGTGTGTGTCCTTTGCAAAGGTTCCATGGTTCTGGAGCAAGCAGCTGGGCTGCCATACACCTTAAAGCCTCGAAAACCTTGCCTTGTTACATCAAACAACAACAACAACAACAACCCTTTCAGCAAGAGATCAGTCTCCAAAAAATTCAAATCCACAATGGTGGAGAGCCTTTTATGTCCAAGCCCAGCACCCACTCAGGCACACAGGAGCAGGAGCACATTCTGAAGTGGCACCTTTCCCTAAAGCCTTAGGTGCTCTGCACAGAGATGGCATGAGTAGTTAGTATTTCTGCACTGTGACTGGCACTGGCGAGGGGAGATGCTGCCTCTGAGTCAGAAGAGCCTGTGAGTCCCATTGTGACGTTCTCTCTCGCTTATTTATTTTTTTCTTTTTATAATATCCAACTAACATTTGTATTTTGGGGAAAAGGTTGTGGGGAGAAAGGGGGACCCAGTGAGATATGATGCAAGGTAGACCCACAAAAGCAAAGGCAGGGCAAGCACAAAACTACAACAAAACAACACAAACAAACAAACAAAAAAAAAAACCAAGGACGAGTCTAGCTTTGGTCGAGAGAAGGCCTACATCATAGGTTTCAAAGCATCTTTTTCAGATTCACAAGCGCAGCTCCCTTGATGAAAACTAGTTGCTAAATTCAGGGCCCTGTTAGGCCTTAGCTAATTAGAAAAAATGGGCTTTTAAATTTTTTTTCTTTTCCTTTCTTTCTTTAGCACCTTTTCTTTCAAGCATTTAGTCTCAGGAGGGGGATCCCGGCTCTTGGCTGGCTGTTTTGAAAACACGCCTTTGAATGCCTCTCCCTAATTCACGCCTTTTGTTTTTGAGCCTTTGTGTTTGCCAGTTTGACCATATAACGTTATACATCTGGTGTATAGCTTGTTGGGGCTTTTTTCTCCCAGGGTTCCTATGCATTCCCTATAGGACCCTCCTCAGCTTCAATTTGAGCGATCGTGTAACATAAAGGGGCGAAGGAGGGCCTAGGAGGCCGGGGGAGGCCTGGAGGTTGGAGGGGGCAGTGGAGGGGAGGAGGCCCGGGAGGAGACAGAGACAGAAATGAGTGAAACATAAAAAAAAAAAAAAAAAAAAAAAAAAGTTGAAAAGAATTCTTTCGCTGTCTTCTTTTCTTCTCACTGTTGCGACTGGACCCTGAGTCAGCCGGCGACAAGGCCTCGGTGGGAAAATGACGGGGCGCAGAATAGATAACTCATTGGAATTCTGGCAACATATTCGTAAATAAAACAAAAGTGCGAGCTGGGGCAGGCCGTGTGTTCCAGGGGAAGCGCAGGACCGTGCCAGCACTAGGAGGACATTACAGAGCCAGTTCCCTGCTTCGTCTCTTGCAGGCAAAAACCTAAGATGGTCAGATGGGAAGGGCTGGTGACTACTTGGTCCATGCTTGTGAGCCAGGCTGCTGGGAGCTGCTTTTTTTTTTAAGCTATAGATTGGAAGATGCTTTTGCAGCCACACTTTGCAGCCTGAAAAAAAGTTCAAATCGGCTGTGTTGTTTTCTTTAGAGTCTGTTTGGTCTGTGCTCACAAAAGGGCCGCTGTCGAACGGACCTAGGAAAATGGGTTTTATTATGATCGGTCTTTTTCCTAGCTCCAAGATTTAATTTGCATTAAGCGTTTCCAACCATCCTGTCTTGTGTACACTCTTGGCAAGCCAGCCTGAATATTGGAGATTTTTATGTCTGGAGATATTTATGTCTGTTTTCTGATGTTCAAGGCACCCAGCCTTTTAGCTGATATTTCTATTATCTGAATATTGATGGCTCTCCTCCTGGAGCTAATCCATCTCATCTCAATTTCCCCATCTGCAAAATGGACACAGCCTATCACTGGAATCACATTGCTTAGGGCTCACATGTCTTGAACACAATGCATCTGTGTCATGTGTACAGTGCTCAGCAGATCTTTGTTCATGACTCATTATAAATGCTTGGGTATGCTGTTCTACCTTACCTAGCTGTCTCCAGTTCATGCTGCAAGCTGGACACTGGCTGCAATAAAACTTAGAATTCCTAGGATGCAAGTATGTTTGTAGCTGTTGTTTAAAGCTAATACCAGCAGCTTTTTTTCCCCATTTCTTTTCTTTTCTGCAGAACAATTTGCAATGCCATACTAGGCATGAAAACCAAACACACTCATATCAGGTAAAGCTTATGAGTTATTTCTGCTTCCTTGAATCAAAGTTTACAAAGGGTGGGGGTAGGGAAGGAATATTTGTTTTAAATATAGCAACTGGGGAGAAATCCAACTAGCCTTATTCTGCACGTCTTGGAAGATTTTGCTGTTTCATGCACACTTTATTACAGATGTGATGAAACTTGTGGGGTATCATTTGTAAAATAGCTTCGGGATCTTCATGGTGAGAAATCTTACTGAAAACATGCCCCCCTTCACGCCATGCCTTTGTAAATCAAGTTGCTTGCTGATTAACCCTTGCTACATTTTTTTTTCCAGGTGGGAACCCCTACCCTCAGCTGTCCTTAATCAATTCAGCCACCTGACAGACAAAGTCACTCCTAGAGTCAAACACAATTAAATTAGCAAAGGTTTTCGAAGAAATGATAAACTCTCTTCTCTTTGACAAAAATGTTTAAGATGCCTTGCTGTCCCCATCAGACACACAATAAGCTAAATTCGAAGATTTTTTTCCCCCCTTCTAACCAATTAATCAGAGCATGGAGATGCATCATCCTGGCTATCCTAAAAGTACAGCTCACCTCAGGGAAGAAGTTAACTTCTTAAGAAAAGAGTTATTTATTGTGAGCTCCTGCCTTGCAAGTTGGATGCTTTGTTTTCCCTTTTGGTTTTGTTTAAAGTCGATACAGAGCTTGGAAAATTAAGATCACACGTAAACAATATCAGAAAGCCGATAGAATCAAGTTCAAACCCTTAGATGAACTGTTTAACTTCAAAAATGTAAAACTGTCTAACAAGAATGTTGCCAAGCGTCAGGCCACTCAGAAGGAGCCCCGTGTCCCGGAAAGCAATATCTAATGTCCAAACCATACACAACGAGTAGCCATCCTCTCTCTTCCTGTTCTTATTACATGTTCCAGTGAGCCTAACACGTTGGTACTCCTTGGTACTATAAAGACTACCAACGCTCTCACCTCTTCTCCCAGGTTACAAGCCTAGGTCCTGAGAAAAGTGTTCTCCTGCTTCTGTCTGAACCGATATTCTTCCTGATTCTAGAGGAAGAAAAATAAAAATTGTGGTAAACTTGTTTGCAGGCAGCAGTGGCAAACTAAAACAGACAAATGGCAGTTACCCACTTAAGAAAATAAGGTTGTGCTGATTGACAAACTGCCTTTACATCTCAGTTCCTAACAGCTCTTACAGAAACAGGGAGCTGTCAATAACAAACTGGATTTCTAAGGTCCCCAAGGTAATAATAATCCACTAATTTGACTGGCTCCCAGCTGGCCCTCTCCAGCAGTTTCTATTTGGTTTTTTTTTTTTTTCAGCCGAGAAGACTTCTTCTCTTTGGAAAAAAAGAGGGAGGTGGGAGTGGAGTGAGGGGAGGGTGGGCAGTAAAGTTAAGAAGTAGTGTGGAGGGAAAACACATGGAAATTTAATGTGAAAGTTTCTTGTTGCAATAGAGCTGTTAGCTTTGGCGTGGAGACGGCTATCAGATGGCTCCTTTGACATTAGCTGAGCCTTTAGTAAGTAAGACAAGTCTGAAGGATTAGGTTGTCAACTTCAACCTGTCATCTCTGGAGTCAGGAAAAAAAAAAGGTGCTTCTTCTCTTCTTTTCTTCTTTCTTTTCCTTTCCTTTTCTTTCTTACTTGTCTTTCTTTTTTTTTTCTTTTTTCATTTTTCTCCCATTTTGTTACTGGTTGCATCTTCTCTACCAGTTTGAACTTTTTCAGAGGGGGCAAAAGAGACAGTTACCCCACACTAGCCATGAAAGTGTCGTCTTTAGAGACGAGCGAATCAAGCAGGCTGTAAGACTAATCGCCCTGCGCCGGTATGAATTTATCTAAAGAGGATTTCATGTGGAACCCCCGGAGCCGGCCGCCAAACGGATGACTGCACAGTTTAAGAAAGTTAGTGGGACTTGTCCCAATCAACTGTCAGGCTGCATAAAAGGTTTGGGGCGAGCCGACTTAAGCAAACAATATTTAGCCACCTAAGGATACCATAAGGCCTGAGATTTTGCTTTGTTGCGCTGTCAGGAAATATTGGTACGTATCAAGTAACACTCCTGGTGCAAAAGAGGTGCCTCTCCTTTCTGACTATCTCTATTTACAAAAGAGGCCTGTGCTCCCTGAAGGGTGGGGGCAGGGAACGTGCCAAACCCGGCACTTCACAGAGAACTTTACTTGCTTTTCCTGGGACCACAATCTTCTTCAAAGAAGGAATAAAAATGAATTGAGCTAAAACAATAGCCTCATTCTAAATAAAAAAATTAAACATTATGTGAATTTATAAATTCCCTTAGTGCCTAGCTAAGACCCTGCCCATAGCCCCTAGACTATCTGCTATGGATTTAAAAAAAAACATGTCTCTCATTGTTTAGCACGTTCTGAAGTATGTTCAAAGCATCTGAGTCTCCAGTGTAAAATACAATCAAGAATATCTAACTGTCAAGCCTACACAGTAAACATTCTAAAGAGGTCCCATGAGCCCAAACTATTTTTGTTAGAAATAATCTTCACACTCCTAATGACTCATCCCTTTTAGTGCTTTAAGTACGTGGGGAAAAAAAAATCATAATGTCTCCAGTTGGAAAATTGCATTGGAAACATTGAGCTGTTACTGAAGAATGGCAGTTGAGTTGGAGAATTTAGTTCAAAAGGAAAAACAAAAACAAAAACAAAATACAAAACAACAACAATAACAAATTGGTTCTTTATCAGGACACTCTAAACATTCATTTGCCTTCAGTATTGTTGTGCCTGGGGTGAAATCCTTGAAGATTCTGGTGGTGACAGTATCAATGAAATACCCTTTGGTATTAAGTGCTATTCCTTGAATCCTGATTGTGCTATCGGAAAGGGAAGGAGCGTGAGTTCCTTAACAGTATAATAAACCAGAAGAAGCGAAGGGAAAACCCCGCTTGCTCTGTGAAGAAGATCGCTCCTAGTTAAACAAAGAAATTTAGGGTTGCCTGCTTTTCATGGAAATCGCCTACATATGGCCTTTGAAATTTGTCACTGAAGATGTTTTCGCTCTAAGGTAAAAGCCACCACTTTCAGCTGCAAGTCTCTGGGTTTCCCTCCCCCCCCCTCTCTTGGCCTGCAGCCCAAAATGAATGTATGATCACTAGCGTAATAGTTAAACATCTGAGTCTTTTTGAAGTGCCTTCAATGTTACAATGATGTGATGGTTGATTGCCTAGCAGTCAGATCAGAAAAGAACTACCTTCTGCCCCCTAGTGGTAGAAATTCATAATGGCTGCCAAGTCATACTTCATGCTCTCAGTCACCTCAGTTTTCCAGTCTTATGCTTAATACTAAATGCTTTCTGGGATTTGTTAACGAGTCCTTTAATAATTAGTAACATGTATCTTTTCTTTTTTTCCCTAGAGAAATGGGAAGTAGCTATTTCCTCAGACTAACCTTGAGCTCTTAATCTTGTAATTCACCTGTCTCAGCTTCCAGAATGGTTGAGGCTTAAGGTGTGCCCTCTTGCCTTGGCCGAGGATGCCTTTTAAACAGTGTGTGTTTCCACTCTGGGTAGAGAGTTGCTTCCTGTGTCTCTGTGTCATGCCTTGTATATCCTCAACACTCTGGACTTCTCTGTTAAACAAAGTATACTATACTATAAACAGACACTGTCGCTAATGTAACTTTCTTCCTTGAACATTCTGGATTGACTTAGTGGGGAATATTAAAGAAGTATGATCAGTTGGTATTGCCAAAATTATGAACAAAATGCACTTATATTCAAAGAAGGTGCTGTAAGCTCTCGGCTATTGTGGAAACTGTCTCTTTTCAGATGATACTTTGTTTTTTTGTTTTGTTTTGTGTTACATCAGGCAACATAAACAATTTGCACTAATTAGCACTGGATATGCCACAGGTCACATCTCCTTGTGTAAAGTTCATCAACTAAGCCACAGACACGGAGATAGGGAAAGGGATTGTGATGTACTGTCAAGAATGTGGTGAGGCAGACACTGGCTACATACAATTTTCTCCCACTCAACTGAAAGGAGTGTGTTGAATTTTTGTCATTTGTTTCCTGTACTGAGCTTCCAGCTATTTTTGTCTTTCATCTCTCACAGAGGAGTCGAATCCCGCGTACAGCCAAGCATTAAAAGGCAGGTAGAAATGAGCATCCATGATGTAGGTCCCCTGTAGGTTGGATATGTGTTTAACTCTTGAAACAAGTGAGTGGCAGGGAGACAAGGAGACTGAGAAGGAGGAGAAGGGGCCCTCGGAGAGGGGATGGGACAGCTGGACCATGTGGAATGTGTCAGTTTGCTTCTGTGCCACTATTGTGCTGCTGATGTTGGAATGCGGGGAAGGCGCGAGGTTATTGAATAAGGAGCCATGTAGATTCCAGCTGTCAACATGCAATCAGCTCTTTGTACAAAGAGAAGTTTTCTCTGGCCTCCAGTTTGATTGCTAGTGACAGCTACACGTTTCCCTGGGCTCTTTATGCTACCAGCTTGCATTTGGGTAGCCTTTGGCTCTGTTCTCTTTTCGGGCTGGCCCTGTAAGCTTTAGTACCTGGCTCGTGAGGGCATGTTGCCTGACATTGAAATGACGGGGACATCAGGCCTAATTCCAGAAAGGACATTTGGGCCTGGGTAAAAACAAACGAACAAACAAACAAAAAAGTCCTCTTTTTAAAGAGAAAGTGCTTTCTATTGTTTTATTTATTTAGGTTTTGTGCTCATGTATATGTGGTGTGTGTGTGTATACATGTATGAATGCCTGTATGCTCAGTTTTGTTCTTCACCTTCCTTTTGACACAGGGTCTTTCCAGTGACCCCAAAACTTGTTGTTACATCTTTCTGTCTCTGCTCCTGCAATGCTAGGAGGTACAGAGCCCCACTGCCACATCAGTTTTTGTATAGGTACTGGGGATTTGAACCCAGGTCTTCAGGCTTATACAGTAAGCACTTTACTCAATAATCTCATTGAGCTATGTCTCTATCCCTATAGGAGTTTCCTTGTAAACATTTTACTTAAGAAGTATAATCCCAGAGGAAATACAGTATCCTATGCTCTCTTTTACCAGAGGCATATCAACTAGTGTGTAAGTATGTTAATAAAAGCCTTTCTTCAAAACTGCTCCAGTGGACCATAGGAGCCTCCTGGTGCAGAACAGACACCCACTACTTCTTTTGCTGTCTTGCTATCAAGCACCCTTACTCTCTGTTGCTGATGTTGCTGAGATGTCTGTTGAGATTCTGAAGTCCTCTCTATAAGCTGGAAGGGGAGGAAGATGAGCAGGAAGGGGAGCAGAAGAGAAAAGCCTTTTCTGTGTGAGCACACTCCAAAGCTCCTTGAATCTCATAGGAGGTCAGAGGGAAAAAAATATAACACATACTTATTCATACAGGCAAAAGTACTCACATCTTAGAGATTTCATATGTCAATTTTTATTTATTTATTTTTTTGTCACAGCAGATACACAGCATTTTTGGTTTATGACACCTTTCATTGTAGGAGCCAGAGGGGGTCAAGGACACCAAAAAAACCCCCACAGGATCAACTAATCTGGGTGCATAGGGGCTCACAGAGACTAAACCGACAAAGAGAGAGCCTGCTTGGATCTGACCTAGGCCCTCAAAGTGATGAAACCAAGTTGATGAGCCACAACCTTGAATGAGTTAAGTTTCTCTCAGATACCTCTTGCCTGGCTGCATAGCTCCCATGGTCATCCTTGTGGCTAGACATAGCAAATGGTACTCTGGAGATTTTCCTAATTGGTTTTTATACATTGTTATCTATAGGTGACATAAATATAGTTCATAATTACATATATATTACATATGTGTGTATGTATGTATGTGTTATATACACATACAATTTCACTTTAAGTTAGCCATTGTACATGTATGATTTTCATGGGGACATTTTGTAGAAATACATGGTTAATCATACAGTTTTAATGGTTAATTGAGAGAACTTTGGCCTGGGGACCACGTAGTCCATCTCTCTTTACTTAAAAAAGTCATAATTTTCCTGAAACCACATTATTTTCTAATAAGAGATTTAACTGTTGCATTAATTACTTTTCTTATTGTTATGATAGAGAAAATCTCATTTGAAGGAGGAAAGTTTTGTTTTGGTTCACAGTTCACAAGACATTGTCCTTCAAGGAGGGAACTCTGGGTACAGGAGACCATGTGCTCATATCCCAGCAGATCAGGAACTAGAGGGAGGAGAAGCTGGCACATAGCTGCAGGTGGCAGCTTAGATACTCCCTGTGTCTTCTATTCTCTCAGTGGAGGACTCTAATATGTGGCCTGGTTAGGGACTATCTTTGCTCAGTTAAATTTCTCGGAAAGAACTCTCAGTGAGACCCCTAAACATGTGCCTGACAAATGCCATAGGTATTGCATAAATCAATCAGTTTCACAACCAAAACTTTTCATCACAGCTTCATACCTCTCCCAGGGAAGAATCCTTGGGGAAATTGGTTACAGGACTCCCATAAGACACAAAGGTTGGAAGACGGTCATGCCCATTACATAACGACATGGTATACTATTTCCATAGAATGTATGCAAACCATCGTACCACTATAAATGGTCTCTAGGTGATAATTATGTAAATCACTACGGCATCTGATCCACTGTTCATGCTGTATAAAATGTATCACGATACTGTGCCATCCAGGGAATAAAAAAGAGCAAGTGTATGGTCAGCACATGTTATTTTTTTAAACAGTATTTTCAGTCTAGTACTGGATGGAGCTGTGGGCTTGGACTTTGCATACACTGGGACAATTGCACTGAATTTAGATGATGGGGAGAGGTCCCATCTTAAAGTTGTTTATTTACTTCAAAACATTGCTGCTGGTAACCTCCTTCACTCA
>JANHMN010000003.1:65847205-65857205 GCA_030674055.1 Rhabdomys pumilio | reverse complement strand
AGCTTGCTCACACTGGAATGTCTCTCAGTAGCCTGGCTCCTGCATTCCCTTCCTCTAACATAAGGGAAGGGTATGTTGCCTACTGCTTCCAAACTTATAAAAAAACACAGAATGGAACAGAACTAGGGGTTTTCAGGGTATGTAACAAGTGCTTCATCATTTAGTAGCAAATGCAGGGGGATATGACTGTTTTACATTATGTCTTCCGAAACCTACTAAGTAATTTTTAAAGCAGGGTAAAAAGGGAAGGGAGGGGACAAAACTGAGAATGCCAAAAAAATGAAAATCGGTTGTTAAATATAATACCAGATTCACTGTCTCAACCACAATAATAATGCTAAATGGCATATCTGAAATGATCCCACCGAGTGCCCTCCCTCTCACAGCCTCACAGGATATCCCGTCTCCTGCAGAAACAAAACATGGAAATGAATCAGCCGATAAAGGATTTTCTCCCATTGAAGATGTTGGTGATTTGTCCTGTGTTGGGGAAGTTGAACACTGAGATGGATATTCATAATCTGTGGAGACCACAGTCTGCCTCCCTCCTGTGTGATGCAATTGTGTGTGTGTGTGTGTGTGTGTGTGTGTGTGATAAAAAATGGCAGACTAAAGGTAAAATGCTTTATCTAAGTATGATATGAGCTCACGCCATAGACTGACCTAAGTATTTAATTCTTTCTATCATAGGTGGTCAATCTTTTGACAGATTTCCCCAACTGACTGCTTTTCTTTTTCTTAGGATATGTGTGGATATTAATGTAGTGTCAGTATATACTTTACCTTTTCTTTGAGGGTACTTGGGGAGGAATAAGCTAATAGCTGGGGGAGGCACAGTGATGTCATAAACAAGGGCGATAGTGATGGTTGTATTGAGTATTCATTCTGAGATCATTCCAGAATTCTTATCACAATACTTGTCATTTCCAAAGCCAGGATGCTCTTATACAATGGATACTTTTGTAAACTTACAGCTGAAAATGAATCAAGAAAAAGTCCCAAGATTGACATAACCTAGAAAAAAATTGTTCTAGAGTCAGACTTAGCACATTTTTCTCCATATTTTCAAAGACTTGAGCTTTGACTTTCTCCCCAAAGATAAACTTAGTAGTACTCGTGTTTTTTTTCTCCTGTCCAGACCAACGTGGAGGATTTGCTGGGGGGAAATATTTAAAAGAGAATGTGGAAAGAGATGTGTGCAGTAGGCACTTCAGGCAGCTTTCAAGGGTAACACTTGTTCATGTTTCCATGGCCAGTTCCTTCTACTCAAAGACAACATGATCAGCTTGAATAGTGGCTGCTGTCACCAGCCTCTTGTGTGATGCCTGGACAACAAAGCCATAGTGAAGTGTGTGTTCTCTACGGAGCATTTGGGAAAGCTACACGCAGGGGGTTATGGATTTAATGGAAAGGGAGAGAGAGAGAGAGAGAGAGAGAGAGAGAGAGACAGAGAGAGACAGAGAGAGACAGAGAGACAGAGACAGAGACATCTGTAGTACCACTCTAAGCTAGCTGGATGTCCTGTCTGCATTTCTACTGTAGGCATTTAAACGGGCCACCCAAACCGTTGACATCCTTCACTGACCCTTCCCAAACAATTGTGAACCTAATGACTTTGTTTTTGAGTTTTGGAACTGAACTTTACAGGGATTGATTCCAACCTTGGGTGGTGCTGAGAAAATTCAGCCGTACCAGAACTTGGCTTAGACCACCAATGCGTTTCATGTGAGGGCCCTTTCCCATAATCTGACCAGCATGGTTTATGAATGTTCTGGGGAGCAAAACCTGGGTCCCAGAGGCTGAGAAAGGGCCATGCCCTGCTCAGTTAGAAGACCACACAGCCGTCCTCTTTCCCCTCTGAGTATTTATAGTTCGAAAAATCATATCACCTCTCTCCTTCGGAAGCTGCGGGTGAAAAGTGGGGAGAGAGCCAGAAGCACAGATCGTGTCCTCCAGCTGAGAAAGCCTTGCTCTTGGAAAAGCTAGGAAATAAATAAATAAATGTGGGAAATCCAAATGGGATCGCTCTTCAAACACTCAAATGATCTTATGCTAACAGTTGGGATTAAACAGCTGTCTCGTGGTTGTGCGATCATAACAGATGCTGCGTGAGTGTTCCCTGCTAGCTTTGTTTTGGTTATTGCTGTTTGTGTAGTTCATTGGGCTGAATTCAGCTTAAGGGATACAGGTTTTTATGATCCTTCTGTGAGGCACAAGCAGCTTCATCATCTCTCTAAGAGGAGAGGGGTGTGTGTGAGAGGGGAATGTGGAGGGAGTGGATGGTGGACTCTTCGGTGTCTCACTGGGAATGATGTCATATCGGTGAAACTCTAACATGCTGGTTTATGGCCACCTTACCATTAAAGTCGTCCCCAGCCTTCATTTTTATTTATTTATATTTTTTGTAGACATTTTAGTCTCTACTGCTATTCTAGTATAATGTCCGCAGCTGGAATAGAATTATGGAACATTTCTAGAACATAGAGGGGTTTTGTTTGTTTATTTGTTTGTTTGACTGATGGCGTCAACATCATAATGGTCCCTCTCACACTTCTTGTTCTCCTGTCCCTTCAGAAACAGGAAATACTTTCTTAGAACTCTCATTCTCTTCCAGAGGTCTGGGGAGATGGCTTGGTGGATTGAGTGTACTATGCAGGCAGGAGAACATGAGTTCAATTCTCGGCACCAATGTAAACCACAGATGTGGTGGCATTTGACTGTAATTCCAGAACTGGAGAGCTAGGGACTGATGGGCTTACAGAATTCTCTGACCTGTCAGGTGAGCCAATTGGTGTGCTCTAGTTTTAGTAAAAGGCAATGTCGTAAGAAGTAAGGTGGAAACTTGGGGAGACAACATGATGGGTAAGAATAGGTTCTTTGAAAGCCAGAGGACTGGAGCCCCAGTCTTCTGTACTCTATGGAAAAGCTGTAAGTATGTGTCATCTCAGTGTGTGTCATCCTAGATTGATCCTAGGAGGAGTTCACTGGCCAGCAAAGCTACCTGAAACAGTGAACCTTAAGCCCACTGAGAGTCTTTGCTTCAAAAAATAAGAGTGAAGGCAACTGAGGAAGACCCCAGGCATTGTCCTATGACCTCTCAATGTGTGCATATGAATGCGTGTACTTACACACACACACAGTGAGGCAGAGAGTGATAAAGGAATGACACCCTATGTCTACTAAATCAGTCGTGCATACGGGTGCTCGCTCATCCCAGGCATACGCATGCACTCACATTAACATATACTAAGTGTATACATAAACACCCTACACAATAAATTTTATTCTTTTCTGGAAGTGGAGATCACTATTTCCACATCAGCCAAGGGATGAATGATCACCATGTTGTTTCCAAACCCCTTTAGAAGTTCCCGTGAAGCCACCTTGAACTCTATCACATTCTTCTTCAAAACAAAAACGTGGAAAAAGTCTTCAAAAACCTGCCAAGATTCATCATGTGCTTTACTTAACAACAAATTAGATACTATTATTGTATGTAAAAATGCAAACATAAAGTGTAGCACTTGCTACACTAGCAGGCAATCATGTTCAGCGCATGCTTGGCATCAGCACTGACTGCTTACCTCTTCCTCACCAGGACTCAAGAGCTAGCTCAAAGGACATTTGACAAGCAAAAAGGATTATCAGATAGTGGATTCCCAGAACCCATGTCTGTGTCTGTAAGCCCAGGACTCCTCTAGTGAGGTGGAAGGTGGAGACTGGAGAATGCACTGAAGCTTGCAGGCCAAGTAACCTGTTGTACACAGTGGTGAACAGTAAGAGAACTGTCTCAAAGAAAGTGGAATGTAACCATTAACATCTGAGCTCCTCATATGCATGCATATGAATATCACACCACTTGTCTCTCTTATTCACACACACACAAACATACACAAACATACATAACATACATGTGTACACAAAAGCACACACACATAAGCACACACACTCACAAGCATACACATGCAAACACACATACACAAGCACACAGAAACACACACACAAGCACATACATCATAGGAACATAGGATTAAAAGCAAGAGACAAAAATTTTTCATGTTACGTGGATGAACCTTGAGAATATTATTTTAAAGGAAATAAGCCAATCACAAAAGTTAAACATAAAATGAACCAAATCTAGGGGTTCTCAGGGCACACAAGTGCTTAATCATTTATGACTTCTTTGCGTGGTGTCTTCCAAATCCTGCTAAATAATTTTTAAAGAAGGGTAGAAAGGAAAAAAAGGGGATCAAAGTGAAATTACCAAAAATGGGTATTATGTAGAAAAATCCCCTGGAGTAGCCAAACACATAGATGGAAAGCAGAATGGTGGCTTTTAGTTTAGGACATGGAGGAAATGAAGAGTTAGAGTTTAATTCTCATAGTGTGGAGGTTTGAATGAGACTGTCCTTCCAGAGGTTTATATATTTGCATACTTACTCGCCAGCTGGTGAGCTATTGGCAGGGATAAGGAGGTATGTCACTAGGGGTAAGATCTGATGTTTCAAAAAGACCATCCCAGGTCCAGTCTCTCTCTCTCTCTGGCTTCTTTCTGGCTGCAGATCCTGATGCAAAGCTCTCAGCTACCACTACAGCACCATGCCTTCCTGCTTGCCTCCGTGCTCCCTGCTATAATGATAATGGTCTCACACTTGAAAACTATAAGCCAGCTCACAATTAAGTGCTTTCCTTTATAAGGGTTTTCTTGGTCATGGTCTCTCTTCATAGCAATAAAACACTAAACAGAGATCTTTAGGTTGAGTTGGATGGTCTAGATGGTTATACAGCATTGTGAATGAACTTAATCGCTCTCAGTGTTCATGTTCTCAGTGTTCATGTAAAAATGATAAGACAGAGTGACCTTATGTTTACCGCAGTGAAAATTATTCAGCAGGACAAAACAATGAAGGGCTATGGGGACCTGAGACCTGGAAGTTTCCCTTGGAAATCAGTACCTGCCTCTTCCACTGTGAGTCTGGGCACAACATATGTTCCATTGTTTAGCTTTACTGGGTATTCACATAGTGTAGCATACCTGTACTTCATATTTGTAGGATAAGAACATGTCAGATCACCTCTGAGGTTTGATTTGCCCCTGCCTTGATGATTATAGCTCCCTCAGATCTTTACCTCTTTCTTTTCAAGCTCCATACTAATTAAAATGTAAATCTTTCTGCAAGAATCCCTTTTAAGTATTTTAATCTTTTGAATTTCAGATCATTTAATCTTCTGCCACTTTTTCTCAAATAAAGTATTTTTTTATTATCATAATAGCAATAGTGAGCAAAAGCTAGTTAATATACACCAAGAGCTTTTCCAGCCTGTCAGGATAGAGGTCAATAGTGCATCTCCACTCTTAGTAAATTTTTCCAGGACACATTCTTAAAGATGCCCCCAGAGTATTGTTTTTCTAGTTTATTCCAGATCTAACCAGCTGACAACAAAGGCCATTCTTTATAAACATCTACAGAATGGTAGAATCTATTATAGACACGATGTGCAGGAAAAAGGTGAGTTCTTACATAGTTTATTGAAGTATTAAGAAATCTTTTCTTTCCAAAGCAATGATTGGATATTTAAAGCATAAATAGCCTTTCACTCTGTGGTTCTACTAGTAGAAGTCTACTCCAAGGAGGAAAAGGAATCTTCTTTAAGCACTGCGAAGCCTATGTATAAGCATGTTTGCTATAGCACTTTCACACTTAGAAAACAGTCAATTGAACATGGTATGGAATACTATGCAACCACTAAAATAATAAATTAAAGCTATATAAATTGAGTAATGAAATTTCATAAAGATATGGAAGCATAGATCATTTTTAAAAATAAATCTCTCAGATACATATCTTCTTTCTATATTCACCCATAGATGATCACATGACTATCTTTGTATAAGAACATCAACACTTAATGATACAGGAAGGCTTATCACTAGGCTGCTCACATCATTTATGAGAACAGGGCTGGCAAGAGAGAAGAAAGGAAGAAGAGAGCTTATAAGCTGTAAGCCAAAGACAACAACAAAAATGGTGCCATCAAAATGAGTCAATTTTTTATACTAGTTTTTAAAATATGTGTGAGAATAACTGTAAAG
The DNA here is from genome assembly GCA_030674055.1 of Rhabdomys pumilio. Classification (NCBI taxonomy): domain Eukaryota; kingdom Metazoa; phylum Chordata; class Mammalia; order Rodentia; family Muridae; genus Rhabdomys; species Rhabdomys pumilio. Next base: position 65,851,111 of record JANHMN010000003.1, on the reverse strand, counting down.
AAATCTATTTTGGAAAATGAATCTCCGTGTTTCCAATCTGTGTGACAAAGTGCCTGAGATAAGCAGTTCCTAAGGAAGCAAAGCTGATATTGGCTACGGACTTTGAGCTGTGGTTGCACAGTACATCATGGAAGGAGTGTTTGTGTGGTGGAGCAGGCTGTTCACCTCATAGTGGACAGGAGGCAAAGTGGTAGTAGGAGTGGGTAGAAGTCTTGATAGCTTCTTTCTTGACACACCACAACTGACCTAGCTTGTTTCACTAGGCTGCATCTCTTAAGGTTACATCTTCAATGTACAGGCTGGCAGCCATCCTTTATGCTGTGAGTCTTTGGGAAACATGCAAGGTCTAAATGATTTCATCCTCCAATCATTTCTTTTTATAACTAGACCAGATAACATTGTCTTTTGCAAACCATTTTACCATTCACTTTTAGGATTATGTTGATAACTCTCACAATTAAAATTAATAACTACCCCCAACTGATTTTTTTTTCTTTATTAGAGATAACATTAACCCAGAAGATATATGCATATTAAGGTTACAAATTGATAATTATTTAATTCCCAAACAATCTTTATTTAGGGTCAAGGCAGCTAATATAAGCTGGGTCATCATCAGATCAGGGCAGGTTCCTGAGTCTGATGCAATGGCATCACCCAAAATAGGATCTCAAGACAGCGCTATTGGCTATAGCTTTACGTCTTACTCCAATCCAGGCAGCAAAATTATAGCACTTATGTCCTGCTTCTTGGAACTGATATGAAGGCTCCTAGAAGCAGCAAAAACAGTGGCACAGGACTGGTGCCTGTTTTCCAATGACAGGAGACTCCAGATTTTGTTTCCTTAATTGTATTCCTAAAATGTATTGTCCTGGGTGAAAATGAAGAAGCAACCACTTTATGGATGGAGTCCTGAATCTGTTATGTGTCTGTTGCTGAGCTCAAACACCATAACCAAGAAAAATCTATAGAAGGAGTTTATTTTGGCTGTGATTCCAGAGAGAGAGTTTAAAATGGCAGAGGAAACATAGCAGCAGGCTAAAACAGGAAGTTGAGACACCAAATCTCAAATGCTCACATGAAGTAAAATGTCTGACCTACAAGTTGGGCCAGGTTCTTTGTTATCAAAGCCATCCCAAGTGTTTTACTTCTGTTAGTAAGGCTGCATGTCCCAAGAGTCCCATAATCCCTCCCAAACAGTACCACCAATGATGGACCAAGTGTTTAAATGCCTGAGCCTAGGAGGGGCACTGTCATTCAAACCACAAGTCCCTCTTCCGTATTTCCTAACTTTGATTCATTTTTCTGTGGGTTGATTCACAGGAATCAGGGTTCATGGTATGTGTTTTCAGATTGTTTCAAATGTACTTATAAAATGTTTTCTTGTGCAAGAGGAAATTTGATCAATGACAATGTAGACAGATTATATCACAGAAGTGGGCCTCCACCACTACTGTTGACATTTTCAACAACAAAGTTGGAGGTCTTTTAGAGTTGTTTTTCATGTGTTTCCCTTTTCTACTATTATTCTTACTTGTTTACATGATATTGACTTTAGTAACTTAATAATCCTGCCTTTTAAGCACCCCCTCCCCCAATCACTCACATTACCATGAACTTATTTAATGAAAACATCCAGGTCAGTTTCTGAGCTTAATAAAGTTTTCTTTAAGTCTATATCTCATTATTTTTTTCTGCTACAAGTTTTCTGCCTTTATACATACCCTTTAATTCTAAACACAATTTATATTTTATTATTAATATCTACATACTTTAAAAAATGTTTTTGAGTCCTTAAGTAGCTCACATTTTTTTTCACCTAGACAATAAATTGCTTTCAGTCTTCTGGTCACTTTTTAAAATTATTCAGGTAGTGGAAGTTATTTGCAATCTTACTAATAGTTGCCAATCAACAGCATTACTTATTTTTATCTTGGTCTGTAATGCTACATAGACAGAGAGCTACTTAGATGACATTTAGAATAGAAGTGTTTTCCCTTGATGCAAAGAGCAAGCACCAAGGAAGACAGGAATGTGGAACATGTGGAGAAAAATTGCTACACAGATGCAGCTTTCGGACACATGGGGTAGCCTGTGGACCTTAAAGTCTGCTGTAGAGACTCTAAACACTCCTCAAGAAAGCAGGCTGCTTTAGGCTCTGCATACTTGCAAGTTAATTTGCAAATTCTGATACCATACATTCTCCAGTGAGTGTGTACTCTTTCTAACACATCTTTCCCTGCAGAAAACAACTTGCCACAACAAAACACACCTGGCAGTTTGTCCATAAACTGCCCTCTTCTCCATCTGAACTCTTGCTTAATCTTTATCAAGCTGATCCTCTTCAACAACACATTCTAAGAAGTTGGTCTCTGTCTCCCTGTTATTGCCAGATGCACATATATTCTTTTTCCCTAAAGCTCTGCAGCTCCCTCTAAACTCATCCTGTTGCTATTTTTAACAATCACTATCCTCATTAAATGGGGAAAATATTAGTCAGTGTTCTAGCACTGTGACAAAATACTTGAGATACTCGTCTTATAAAAAGGAAAGGTTTCTATGTCTATAGATTTTTGAAGTTCGGTCCATAGTCAGTTAGCCCTTGTTTTTGAGCCCATGATAAAGTAATGCATAATAGTGAGAAGGGTGTGGCAGAAATAGATGACCCCTTCTTGCAATGCTTCTCAAATGTTCAAAATGACAAAACAAGCAAGGCCTGGTGGAACATACTTATAATGTAACAGTGTGGTGATTTATTTAGGAAGACCAAGAGTTCATAATCATTTGTGACACTGTAGTGAGTCCTAGGAAAGCCTGGGCTACACGAGACCCCCATCTTAAAAGAAAAGAGAAAAGAGAAAATGGCTCAGTGATTGAGTGCTCTGTCTGCTCTTCCAGAGGACCTGGGTTCAATTCCCACTATCCACATGGCAGCTCACAAATATCTTTAACTTTAGAACCAAAAAATTTGATACCCTCACACAGACACCCTCACAAGACAAGACAATAACACATGTGTACAGGGAAATGCAATGCACATAAAATAAAAATAAACAGAAAAGAGGGAAGAAAGGAAGGAAAGAAGGAAGAGAGAGAGAGAGAGAGAGAGAGAGAGAGAGAGAGAGAGAGAGAGAATGAATCATGGAAGGTTCTGGAGTCCCTAGGTCTTCAGGGCCAAACCTAAGTACCCCTTCTTAAAAGCTCCAACCCCTCTTTCCAAGACCACTGAGTTCATGAGCAAATCTTTAACATATAAAACTTTGGGGTACCTTTCACATTCAAGCTATAGGAAGCAACTCTCAGCCAGCAATCCTGGTTGGTCCAGCACATCAGATGTCTCTTTTCAGTGCCATCTCAAAATCTTGTTTGTTAGCATTTTGGGGGGATGTACTCTGTTTTATTTTTCTCCTCTAGAAAAGAATGCTTGAGAAACGATTGTGTATTTACTACATTTCTTTTAGATTTTTCTTAAATTACTGAGTAAAACTGAATATATCCCACATACAAGGTAAGAACTTTATTCAACCTTCTCTGAGGATTTTGTTGCATGAGACCTACCCAGAACCTTCAGAGTCCCTTCTCGATTGGGTTCATATGCCTGAACATTGGCTTCTTATAGGTGCTGGACTCTATGTTTTCCCCTGTGTAAAGTGAGACACAATTACCATGACCCTCATGGATTTCTATCACTCACCAAGAATTTCATAGAATCTCTTCTTATTTTTCTGACATAAAAAGGAAGGTTATAGTTTTTTTCAATGTTGACACTTGTTGCTAGTAACTGACACGGCAGCAAAGCTTTAATAGTTCTAAAAATTATGTCTAGAACTTTGCAGTTGAGTCTATTATTCTTAATATTTATTTATTTATTTATTTATTTATTTATTTATTTATTTATTTATTTAT
>JANHMN010000003.1:65830930-65842074 GCA_030674055.1 Rhabdomys pumilio | reverse complement strand
ACGCCGGGAAGTGGGCGTGCCCTAAGACCCTGTGCCCACAGCGATTACGGCCCTCTACAGGTGTGAGCCACCCAGTGTGGATACTGAGAACCAAACTCCTGTCCCCTGAAAGAGCAAGCCGTGTTTTTAACTGCTGGGTCATCATTCTCATCCCCCATTGTAGGTATTTTGGTGATGATTAGTGACAATGGATTTTGTGTCACGTACTTTTTGGCCACTTATATGGTGCCTTTTTCTCCTCATCCTTGGACAGAAGGTGTCACTATTCAGAGTAGATTACCTTAGAATTTTAGGTTCACTCTCGCAAGCGCTGGGATTATATAGGCAGGAGCCACTATAAACAGTTCTGTATATTGTCTTTGTAGAAATGTCTACTCTAGTTCTTAGCCCATTTTGAAAATTTGGTTGTCAGTTGTTTTCTATTGAGATGTAAAAGTTCTTCCATATTTTTGAAATTCATATCTGATCTGCCATATGGTTTATAAATATTTTCTCTGTTTTTCCTCTGGTTTCTTCACTGTGCACAAGCTTTCCATTTTCACGTAATATCACTTGTCTACTTTTGACTTTGTTGTCTGGGATTCTGGGCTCATTTCCAAATAAGCACACCCAGGCCCATGTCGTGACCTTGTTCCCACTCTCCTTCTAGAAGTTTCACAGCTTCAGGATTTTCCTTTAAGTCTATAATCCATTCTCCATCCAGTTTTGGTTTTGTGGATGGGGTAAGAGGAAGCTGTCATGAAATTCTCCAATTGTGGATTTGCAGTTTTCCCAACACCATTTGTTGAAGAGCCTGTCTTTCCTCCATTGTATATTCCTGGCACCCTCCCCGCATTGATTGTATATGTATAAAGTCATTTCTGTGGTCTGTCTTCTGTGTTTTTGCTCCTCTATATGCTTGTCTAGTTTTCTTTGCTTTTTAACTGCTTCTATGTCACTCACCAGGAATTTCTAGGATCTATAAGAATAAGAAAGACCCTTGCCATGTCCCATGCCATGATAGAATCCATCCAGGATACAAGTTCTTTGGAGGTATTTCCATAAAAACAATAACTCAGGATATCAATGTCATTTTGTATTTGATACCTAAATTTCAGAATATGAGCCAAGTTTGGTTCTGTACAAAAGTAGAAAACAAGATCTTGGTTTCCATCCTAATTTCCATATCACCACACCGAATAGAGAAGAGGGCAGAAGAGGTCCTTGTAACACCATAGGATCACAAGCTCCCATGGGCAGATGTCTGGACTTGTGGAACTGGGGATGACAAAGGTCACATTTATGCATCCTTTAAAAGGGAAAGTTGTTTTCCTTTTAGACTTACTGAAAATAGTAATGCATGTACACGCATGTAAAATATGCACACATACGCATGGTTTTATATATGTGTGTATACACACACACACACACACACACACACACACACACACATATATATATGCATAGACACATGTACAATTTGTGAGAGTGAATGATATGCATACAAATAAATATGCATGTGCATATGTGTATATACATACATAGATCTGAGGGGTTCCCTGGTGTTACTCTTGATTGGGATTTGAGGTCTAGAGGAACTACTGTCATATTTTTGCTGTAAAAAATAATAATAAAACTGTGATAAAAGTAATCACACAATTTCTTGCAAAAGAAAGACCCTGTTTCCACATCGTCTGAAACACTTCACTGGCTTATCAATGCTGATGATCTCCATTTGGTCATTGCGAGTATTCTTTTAAGTACATTATTCCTTACACATTTGTAAACTGTAATCAAGTCCCAGGTTGTGCTGCAAAAGATTACAGTACTGTAGTGCCTCCTGCTTGGCTAGCAGAGCAAGCTACAAAGTGGATCAGAGGTGTGAGGAGAAATATCTTTATATTCCTTTGTCTTTAAGAATGTGAGTAATTGTCTCCTTCTTTTCTGTTTCCTCCATGGAGAATTTACTGGCCCAAATTCTTTAAAAAGTCTCTTCTGCACTTCCATTTGCTGTAAGCACGATTAGTTGCAGGTACAAAATTTGGAGCAAAGAGGCCTCTCGTGGCCTGTTGTGCCTGCAGTTATCCAACTGTGGCTGCAGCTTTTCAGTGCACAACTGATTGCACCCACGAAAAGAAAAGCTCAACTTTGAAAATGGGTCCCTTTAAGACAGTTGGGGGATTGCATGCCTCTGGTTGGCAAATTGCAATCTTTTATAAGGGACCAGCCAGCACTGAGACTAGAACTGCAAGAATGAAATCCAGGTTAGGTATCTCTGGTGGGATCTGGGGGCAGGTACTTGAATACATGTGTGCTAGACAACTCCCTCCTCCCCCAGTTGTACCTGAATCTACTCACAGATGGGTATTTATAATATTCAGCCTTCATCTTTCGCTTAGTCCTTCAAAAGCTTTGCAGAGAGAAGCTCCGTCACAGTGTCAATATAACACATTTAACCAACTCTAAATTTGCTTTAAAGAGACAGCTACTGAGATTGACTTTTGCAAAGTGACTCTCTCTACCATGTGGCAAAGGCATCTGACACTCCCGATTGTTATTAACTGTGTCACTGAGTACATAAGAAAGGGTTCTGAAGGAATTCCAGTGTGAATCCACTAATTCAATAATCCAATAACATAAATTCAAGTAATGGATATTAATACTATGTTCAAAACACACTCCCAACGTTTATATCTCTCTTTCCCTGACAGACAGAGCATGCGTTGTGAGGGGCTCTTGATGCAATAATAAAACCCAATTCTCATCCAGAAAAAAAAAAAGAAGAATCATTATGGGAGGGTGGTAATTTACTTTATACGACCTTCCATTGATTATTCTGTGGCTGCTACACAAATATCACAGGAGCTATTGATCGTAAAACCTACCAAATAGATCTCTAATAGCTTTTACTGGGCAAAAATAATTATGCTTGCACTGTGGTCAAACACACATAAACCAATGTGGAGGTATTAATGTATGGTATTATTACCCATCTGTCGGCAAGATATGGAGAAGAGCCTTCCCAGGTACACACTATGTCTGTGCACCATGAAAACTCAATATCCATGCCAACAATTACAGCCAGTTATACTGAAAAATTGATTACTGTAACTAAAAACAAGAGCAAGAAGGCAGGGGCTGCAGCTTTCCTTAATAAAAGTATAATAACAAGGAGGGACCCTAATTGAGCCCAGGCTTCGAGGACACAGAAATTGAATTTTCCTGTGGTGTCTTGGCAGCTGAGTCAAGAGCTTCCTATCCAGTCTTGATCAAGATCAATGACCAACACACGTGAAAGGTCAAGGTGTCTAATCCAAGAAGTGACCATCTATCTCACAAGAAAAAAAAATGTACTGCACCCAACTCAGAAAGGAGCCTCTGCTGGCCATGGATGGTGAGAAAAGTCAAGGAAGAGAAATTCCAGTTCCACTTGGATCAACATGAAGAATGTTCCGTTCATACAGAATGCAGAGACAGATCCTGCCAGACATGAGTCACACTTCAGAGAGACAATCCCCCCCCCCCCCAGAAAAAATCCCAAATGACACAACAGTAATGGTTCCAGCAGTCTGAGCTCTCAAATTCTGGGAAAGATATTTCAGATCTTCATCTGTAACTCTCCTTTAACCCACCTGAAAGAATTATTCTAAATAACCCTGTAAACAACTTCATCAATATCAGCATTAAAAAAATCCAAAACTCCTATCAAGTTACTTCAGCGAAAAATCTGATCGATTTCCTCACGCGTCTACACTTGAATGTGGAGGGCTGAGAAACCCAAGACACCAGTCAGAGTCTTATTCCAGGATTCCCATTGATATAAATATTCCAGTTCTGGGTAAGTTTCCAGAGTACTTCTATCCTGGCCACACTATAGACAAATGTCATTAGATAATTCTTTAAAAGCAGCCAACGAAGTCAGCAGTGAAATTAGGCTTGTCATCCACTCACTTAGAAGATGACACTTCTCCCAGAAGTACCCTTGCTCTTTCTACAGCAACAAAGTATGACTTCTCGATTTCTGGTCCTTATTCGCCATATTGGTTTGCATTCTAAGAGCCAGGCCAAACTAAAATCCTCATGTCTCTTTCCTTTGATGATTTCTAGTTCAGAAGCAAAGCAAGGGCAGAAGGTTGAGGGTGATACCTACGGTATTGGGTGTTGTCCTTGATTCTTCCTTAGGAAACATTCTTTTCTAAGACAAACATCTTCCAGAGCTTTGTGTCCATTTTCTTAACCTGAATTGTCACAATCTAGGATTTGGTCCTTGAAACCTTAAGTTGCTATTTGTGATAGTTGCTGGGTCAGATAGAAGTTGTTTTCAAATTCTGGGCTGTGTCGGACTGGCAGTGTGTGTGTGTGTGTGTGTGTGTGTGTGTGTGTGTGTGTGTGTGTGATGACATAGAAGGTCAACACTGGTGTCAATCTCAGGTCTTGCTTGCATTGCAAGCACTTTATAGACTGGTTCATCTCAAGAATTGTGTTGGGTGTTCCTCTTGGAACAATGTTGCTTTAAAGGTGCATGGGCCATCCAAAGTCAAACTAGGTTTGCAAACTCTTTCCGGTCAGTGCCAGAAAGAGCAACAGGCCAGAGGCATATATATATATATATTACAATCCCCAAACCTGTTCTTAGTTATTCTCTCCTTCCAAAGGTAAACATCACAACCCCCCGTGTTTTAGAGAGTAAGTCTAATGAGGGTTTGCAAGGGCATGCAAAGCAAACATACTTCCATTTTCTCACCTCCTCACTAGCTACACCTTGGAATTCAGCACAAATGCAGCTAGTCACTGGAGCCTACCTTTCTGGTTTTGGCCTTGGAGAACACAGTGGCTCACAAGGGCACCACCAGCCTGTGAGGCGTGGCAAGGAGAGCAGAGGGAAGCTGCAGGCTGTCTCGCAGGTGCTGCCCCACCGGCCATGGGATCTGCGATGGATGCAGTGCTCAGCGGGGAGGAGGATGGATGATGGATGGTCTGTCTGCCCGCCCGGGTCCCACCAGCGGGGAACCTGCGCATGTAAATAGGAACACACTCACAGCACAGTGAGGCGCCTGAGCAGGGAGGGAGAGATGCCTTCACAAAAGGACTGGCCCTGGAATGTTTAGATTTTGAAGGTTAGTTTCTATTATATCTTGGTGGGAGAAAGGAAAACCTCCGGATGGGAAAGCAGAGGGAGCAGAGCCCCACATCATTTCAGGCTGTCTGACAAATCATTTCGGCAGCAAAACCAGCCGCTCTACTCAAACTGCAGACAGTTTAAAACTCATATTAGCGCTTAATGACAATGATTCCTGGTCCGCATATGAGACATACCTGGTATCAGACCTAGACACTTATTCTTCAACCTCATACCGGGGCAATGTTAAAACCACACACACACACACACAAATAAAATGATAAAAAGGCAAGAAGGAAGATGTTTCCGATATTCTATGCAAAGGGAAAGACGCAATATCATTGGTTATTCAAAGCCACTAAGACCTTTCACAGAGACAGAAGTGGGGCAGAGAATAAATATTTTGCATATTAGGATGTATAACATTTTCATTATATCCGTGCTTAAAAGTCTCAAGCCATTTGAACATTTTTTTGTTAATCAAAAAAAAAAAAAAAAAAAAAAAAAAAAAAAAAAAACCAGAAGCCCATTGTTTTAGCGCAGTCAGTGTAAAGTGTCCTTTTAAAACTCATTAGGGGGTTGAGACAGATAGATGGATAGAAGGAGAATACATGTCGGTATCAGCCACTGAAATGGGCCTGCTAGCAAGTCACTGTATCACCTGGTCTCTTGTGTGGCAACTGAAGGACAGGCCCATTCAAGGCAAATATTTCTCCCAGTCAGCCAGGCTGCTAAAAGGAATACATTTCATGTCAAGGAAAAACCTGTCCAGCCAGCTCACAGATTCTTTTGCCTCTGAGAGTTCAGGAAGAGCTGGTCCCTCCCCACCCCCCACACCCTATGTAGAGAGATTGTAGTTTTGTCTGATGGTGCTTTTAAATGCCCAACTTCCCTTTCTGCCCTCAACACCTCCCTAACTAGGGAAAGGGAGAGCCGAGTTTGAAACTTACTGCCAAGGTGTACATTAGCTGATGAGTCTAAACAAGGAGGCTGGGGTATCAATGCATGATTTTTTTTTTTAATATCACATTTTTATAGCAGTGTATTTAGGAAGCAGAAAAAATTAAAGACATCTATTCATTCTCCCCCATTGGGTTCATACAGAACCCAGAGAAATGTAAAAGCCATCAATTCATGCTTATAGAGTTATTAAATAAAACAGCTGAGTACTGTGGATTTTCATCGCACATTATCTTAATATTATTACAAAGTATATCAGTTGGTTTCAGTAGCTGCATCGTCTTTCATAGATTTTATACATAATTTGCTTAGCTGCTTTTCTACCCAGTCTCTGAGTCTCAGGCTTCTTTTAGGTAGGTGTCAGTAAACAAACCAGTAAGAAACATTTTAAGAAAAAAATTGTTCTAAATTGTGAATTTTATCCTAAATTGTGAATTTATATGTTTCTTAAATGTAATGAATGAGCCAGGTATTCTTATTTTACACACACACACACACACACACACACACACACACACCACCGTACTCTGAGGAAAGAAAATTATTATAAGCCATTTTTTTCTTTATTGAGGTAAAATTGACAAAGTGCATATTTATGTTTAGTGTTACAGAGGCTGTTAGTAACAATATCTAGTAACATAGCCCATGGAAATTATTATATGATATTCACTTTCTCTGCTTATTAATAAATGTGGTTATACCCAATTGTTCTTCTTATTTGATATTTCTTTCTGCTTAATGTCTGGTTCCGTCCTCATTTAGTCCAAAAGGTGGCTCAGACGTTTACAGATAAAATCGAACATAGCACTTTCCCAAATCACTCTTTCAAGCCGTTAATTTTGAACTAAAGTGGAAGCTACGGTTAAAATGGTTACAATCAGCGACGCAGGAAATCACAACAAAACCGAGCTAAGTTGTAGGCAGAAATTATCTACTGAACTTAGGTTTCCAGCAAGCCTTTGCTTTCTCTCCAGGGTGGCACATAAAATGATATTCTCATCTGTGAAATTACCCCCAGAAACTTAAGGTGCGTTACACAGATCGTACACTCTTATTAGAAAGCCAGAATCGTTCATCCTTGCACTGGCTTGTCGTCTAGTCTGAAAATGTGTGTTGTTTTCTTAAGCTATGAGGACGGTCATTTAAAAATGTCTTCCTGCGTTCCTGCACCTTCCACAAGCACACCGATGCTCAGTAAATAAAGTAGCAGCCCATGTCCCTTTTAGCAAAAGCTATATATCTGTTCGGACTTGTAATTTGCTCCGTTTATATCCTTTGCCCTTGAACTCTGGTTATTAACGCAATGTTTCTCCAAATGATGCCATATAACTCTGCTAGAAGCACATTCACAGTGTCACCACACAAACTTGCTGAAAGTCAGGGCCAGCTGAGGAGGGGAAGAGATGACGGCTGAAATGTGGGAGTTGTAACCTGTGTCTCTAAATGGAACAGCTGTAATACTGACTGCTAATATTCAAATTACAAGGCTAGAGCTAGATTTTGATGACAAATGTTCTAAAGTCTGCCCAGGAAGCAATTTTTTTAAAAAGTAGCTTAAAAAAATGTCAAAACACCTCTCTTAAATAATGAACTTTTGAAAAGCCATCTAAATGTGCATTTTCAAAGCTAATTTAATTATTTAATCCAATAATTATTGAATGTCAATAATACAGATGCGTTTTCCTTCCACTACAAAATGCACAATGTGTATGTGTTGACCTCTAGACCACATCCCTTTGTGCAAGCCAAGACAGACACCAATTTTTATTTTAAACATTGATACTTTGCATTGTGTGGTAACTCTTGTGTGAGACAATTGGACTGTGTTTAGTACGTTTTCATACAATAGTAAAATCTACTAATTTAATGTGTTAAATGTTGGACAGGGAGCAGAACCAGTGAAATGTCTCCCTTTAGAATATCAATGAAGGCATCATTTAGGTAAGTGTGCAGTGGCTCTACGCTACCCACTTTACAATGGAAATTGTTCTGAAACCCTTTGCATTGCAGAGATATTCACACATTTGCAACACTGTGCCTCAAAAAGAGCCTCTGCCTATGAGCTAAATGCTAAACATTATGTTTGCTTCAAAATAATAGTTTCAAGAAAGCTGAAACCTCAAAAAAATGTTTTTATTTTATTTTAACAGAGTCTCCTTAAAATGACTGGACAGAGAAAGTCTTTTGTTTATATCCCTTCATTTATCCCTGAAAGGAATCTTCAGAAGAATTTGGATTTAATGTGTCAATCTCATTTGCTAAACCCTGGAGCACACATACCACAGTTCATGTTAGAAGGTTTATGAAGATGAAGAAGCTATTCCATCAACTGTTGAATTTCATGTTGAACCCAGGCTAATTTGGAATTTGAGGTACTTGGCTCTACGTTTCATTCTTTGCCTTGATGAAGAAATAAAGAAAAGAATTTTCTAGCCTCTCCAGCTGACTATCCTAGTATATGTTTTTAACAAACATAACATATCTAAGTCCATTTTCATGTTCAGACACACGCCTGTGAGTACTGTCACTAGAAAACAAATGATCCATAGAGGTCTGAGAACACAAGTATACTGTTCGGTGACCATTCTTTCAAAGGGAAATGAATTTTAGATGCCAAATAAGTTATACTGAGAACATTCATGAAACATTCTTCTTAGGAATATAGGCCTGCCCACTTTTTATTTCTCTCTCTCTCTCTCTCTCTCTCTCTCTCTCTCTCTCTTTCTCTTTCTCTCTCTCTGTCTTTGGTAACCTATATCTGAATCAAAGAAGTACTGCATGTTTAATAAATGTCACCAAGCTTGTGATTTTAAACTCAAACATACTACTTAGCTAAAAAATATGAAAATATAGCGAATTAAAACACAAGTGTCATTTTCAAAGATTCCTAAGCATCTTAACACTTCATTCATGAGCAGGTGCCAGAGACAGACAAATTGATGACAGACATCCGTCATCTCAGAAATCCTTCCTCAAAGAGTATTCAATGAATGCCCAGCCTCTTGAATTCTGTTTATAAATGGATGCTCTTGAATATTTATTGCTTTGTAGAATTAGACTGAATGTAAAAGAATTATGTATTCTACCATTGATTTAAATTAAAACAGATTTGTGTCTAAATATTCCTGGTTATGTATGTCATTTACAAAATGATGGCGCTATCACAACAGGAAGACTCTGTTTTGATGATCCTGGATCCTTGGTTATATTCCACTTTCTCTCCTATATAATTGCTAAAATGCCCAGAATCCTAAAACTGTATATGATATTCGATGTATGTTTTTGGGTAATTGAGAAGGGGAGTTGTCTTAATTGATAACAATGACAACAATGAAAAGCCACATGTGTTTAGTTCTTGATAGAATGAGGACAGAGCTTATTAAAAATTCTGACTGACTTGAACTTTGCTGATGCTGCAGATTAATAAGATTGTCAACTTTAACCTACTAATTAAATGCATTTGCATACAACTCATCTTATATATGGTTTAATTACACCACCTCTGATTTCAAAAGTTACTTCCAAAATATGAGGATATCCCATCCCTGGTTATTCTGCTCTTGGTTCAGTAGTACAACTACTTCTCGAATTTCCATGTGTTCTCTCTGAGTTGCCCCTCCTTTTAACAAATTACCTTCCATTTCTCCTTCTCCTTAGTATTATTTAGTGTTACAAGTTAATTTGTTGACTTTCTACTAAAGAAAATGAACATTTGTCTCTTTTTCCTAATCCTGTTCCTCGCTTCCTCTAATCTCTTAATTTCTCAAAGCGATTCTGTTGTAATCTGTGTTGAATTAATGCACAATATGTATTGGTACAAATAAATCTTGCTGAGGGCTAGTCTAGGGAATAAACCATTATTGTTTTGGTGTTTTCTGGTGCTCTGGTGTTGGTAACTGTGTTAAAATATTCTCTTGTTTCACTTACCTCTCTAGATAGTTATCAAACTTCCCTCTAATCTTGGGACCTAGAATTGCATGGTCTTTGCTAGTATGTGAAGACTTTTAAATGTTTTTTTCCCAATTATGAGCATATGTTTGCATGTGGATATAGCATCAAATGAGAGCCGGTGTCAACAGAAGCCAGAGGCATCAGATTCCCCTGAAACTAGAGATATAGTTAGTTGTGATGTGTTTGATATGGGGGCTAGTAACCATATACAAGGACTCCGGAAGAGCAGTACAAACTCTTAATTGCTGACTCACCTTGCTAACCCCTGGTTACCAAACTAAGAATTTGGAAAATCATTTTTCCAGTCTTCTCATCTACCTCCAATTGCATTAATTACCCTTGACTCTGGGGTACAGCTGCCATGTTGGGCTGTCCCTTAACAACTGTTGTCTTTCTCAGTTAAGTGTGCCCTCCATTCAGGAGCCCCTTTTCTACTGGCTCATTCTGAAAATGTTCAAAGAGTTTGTGGTGTCACAGTGTTCCTGTTTTGTAGCGATTAACTGGGAGTCTCTGTTGGCAAACTCCAGGGTAGAATTTCTTCTGTATTTTATAGACTTTTCTGTCTCTCTCTCTCTCTCTCTCTCTCTCTCTCTCTCTTTGCTGGAGAATAATCTAAGTTTATACGGATGCTTCTGCTTTTCATACGGCTTCAGTACCTGTTCTTTCTCTAATATTACCTGTTCTAATATGACTTCTGTTGAATGTTGAGCTTTCTAGTAAAGGAAAAGGAAGTGTGTGTGTGTGTGTGTGTGTGTGTGTGTGTGTGTGTGTGAATTTAAAAAGCTTTGATAATATAGCAATGTAGATCATTAAATGCCAGCACATTTTCTTGAATTATTTCTTCAACAACTGCACACCTATTGATTTTGCTTTTTTCTTTGTCTTTTTGTCTTTCTTCCTTTTTTGAATAATTTATTGAGTTTTTCACTTTTTGCCTTCCCATCCTTTCCCTTCCCTTCCCTTCCCTTCCCTTCCCTTCCCTTCCCTTCCCTTCCCTTCCCTTCCCTTCCCTTCCCTTCCCTTCCCTTCCCTTCCCTTCTGTTTCCATGTCCTCCACTCCCTTTCCTTTTTCCTTCCTTCTCTTTCTTTTCCTTCCTTCCTTCCTTCCTTCCTTCCTTCCTTCCTTCCTTCCTTC